>VXAV01010318.1:97012-107834 GCA_013399715.1 Alectura lathami
GAGGGAGGAAGATATGTAAAATAAAAGAATTGAGACAATAAAGACTTCACTGAGTAGTTACAATCTGAAGGGAAGCTTTTGACCTGTTTCGTCCTCCTCCTGTGCGACCATCCTAATTATTGGGGTTTGATGTCTAGGCATCCCTCTAGCCACCTTTGATGCTTAGCGAATGGGAAGACTTCAGTTGCTGTCGGTAAGGCGTTCGTGCTAGTTTCTTAATACTAAATAGTGCCGATAAAGCTGGAGATGCCAGTGAGAATTGATTGGGGTTATCTGGTAATGACAGCCCGGCGTCTAGATCAGCTGAGAAAATGAGAGAACAAAGCTTTAAAAACCTGACTGTTTTCAAGTAAAAAAAATGAATAAAAGTAACTCTTCTTAAACATGTACTTTTGAAAATGTTTTATTTTAATCAAATTACTGTGCTTAATTTGAGGGGTAAAAAAAAAAGGATTTTAAAAATATCATGTGTAGAGTTAATTTTCTGCAATAAAAGTCTACTGAAGAAGTCAGAGCAATTGACGTGAAAGGTGGACCGTGCTTCCCATAACAATTTGGCATGCTGTGAATGCAGTGAGATGTCTCATTGGGCATGTGGTAGTGTTGGGGATTGTTTGAGATTTTGATAATTTATTTTTAAAATTGTGCTTTTTGAATTTTTTCTTCTCAGATGCATAATGTGTAAGAAGGCCAAACAAGGTTGAATTACTGGTGTCTTATGATTGAGAAATCTGAGTAGGAGCTACTGCAAACTGATGTAGGAAAAAAAACGCTGGAGAAGTTCTGTAGCTGACAGGAAGTTATAAGATCTTCATATGAAGGAAAAAGGGCTTTTAAACCAGCAGAGGAATGAGTATTTAAAACGAGCCTGCATTTCTGGGATGGATAGCAACAAAATTACAGTTGGACTTCATTGGCTTTAATCCAATTTACAGCTAGGCACATAAGTAGTGTTCAGCTGAAAGAGTTGGAGAATTAGGGATTAAAAGATGGCTATTCAGTGTGTCACTATGTCAAACGATGAATCCAGAGCCTATCCTGATTTTAAGTTCCCTTTTGTCCTGTATGCTGCTGCTTGCAGTTTAGGATTAGCTCTAATTCTATAACCACATTAGAAGGGTAAATTGAGAGTCACTGGCTGTGGATTAAGAACACCAGCTTTAAAAATAACTGGCACCATCACTTAGCAAAGCTGGAGCTGTCTTTGAAATGGGCTGCAGCTGCTGAGTATTCGGAGTGCTGCTGGTGTACAGAATCGTTCCCATACAGAACAATGACAGCTCATTAACCTGTCTCCATCCCTTCCTGGCTGAACACCAGGGAGTTCTGGTGGTCTTCGGAGTTTACTTCAAAGCAAAATATCATCCGCTAAAATCCAGTGGGGATGCATGTGCTTTACCAAGTATGGAAAAAAATCTCAGAACAGATGAGCAAAAGTGAAATTAATGCTGTTTAAGAGTCTCTGGGTGTTTAGCAGTAATGTAGGCTATGTTGATTAACAGCTATTTATAGCAGCTCTTTGTGAGCTGATTTTTCTTTTCTTTTTTTCCCCCTCCGTTGGCATAAAGTCTTTTTATCAGACTTGTTCCTCGATAAAGTAGTTGGCAACTTGGAAGAAATCAATGTGTATCGCCAGATTCTCCATTGAACACAGAATTATGTGTGGAGGGCTCATCTGTGATAAATGAATAGAACTGGTTGCATTTTGTTATTAAAAAAAAAAGTAAGTGATTTCATAGTTCAAATTGAAGAAAGATGAAAGATTAAAAAAAGAAAACCTACATAAAGTATGAGAATAAACAACTCTTAAGTGTCTGCTAAAATAGTTTATAGGAGGAAAGACACAAATCACTTTGTCATTAGCATGTACCTATGTCATCTGTATAAGGACCATGTATACTAAAAGTTTCCTGCCTAAGAGATCAAACATAATAGTAATTGAAAAAATTTGAATCTGCACACAAGAAAAGAAAGGAGGCAAAACTTAATTTTACTTTTGAAGACTTCCTTGTGCCAGTATACAGAGGGACTATGTTCTAGTATGGCCTTCAGCAATTTTGTTGTTGTTGTTGTTGTTTTTCCCAGCCTGAAAGGATCTAACACAATGAAGTCCAGAGCTTTAAAGCAGTTTATTCAGGATTCAGCAGTCTTGCATATCTCTGGCACTCACAAGACAGTGACCAAGTGCAAAGGCTAAATTGAACTTTAATTATGTCAGGAATCTTGCTGGGGAAAAGAAGTTAAAGGAAAGGATCTTTTTAATAAGGTTATATATGCCTGTAATTTGTATGCTACTACTTTCATCTTTCAGTGACATGTGCAAGAATTATATATTTTAATCTATTGATGTAGCATTTGATGTTCTTATAAATAGAGGATCTTCACCTGATGACTGCAAAACTCCTTAGCATAGAGAAAAGAAGTTTTTAGATTAGAAGGGAAACTTCAGTACGTTTGTGCTGGGGTAAGAAATGCAGTGATTGCACAGATGTACCTTACGCTGCATATTAGTCAGAAATCTTTAGGAAGGACTAATTGGGCAAATGAATATTTTGCTGACAAGATTAATGACAGTGAAGTAAAAATGGTGACAGTCAATTATGTAAAAGCAGAAGATGAAGGTAAGTTGTAGGTCCTTTACTCTGTAATTTCCTTATTACTCTCTTGAGCTGGCACTGACGTTGCAGGAAGAACGAATCCTAGCAGCAGTTAGCCTGTGCTACAGACCATCTCACTAGAAAGGGAGGAAACCTTAAAGACGCTGATCAGCTATATGTGAACATTTGTCAGTGTTTAAGTATACTTTTTGCTTAATACACCAGGAGGTTACTTTTCTGTTTTCATGTGGCAAGCATATTCTTCATGTTGTGTTCTCATTGGCAGGTGTAGTATTCGTAAGCGTGTCACTCAGTATGAAGGTTGTCTGCAGTTGTGCCTTAGTTCAGCATGCTGTTTCTAAGTAGCTTACCAGATGTCCAGAAGTATGATTAAATCATATGGGAATGGTTACATTTTCAGTTACATCTTCACAGTTTAAACTGTTTAGAACTTGCAGGTAGAAAACAAACAATGCAGGTCTCTAGAAAATATTTTCTAGCGTGGTAGATGCAAAGATTGAGTTAGCCTTTCATCCACAGCTGGGCAGGTGGAAGGAGGTGGGCAAAGGCTAACTTGAGAACAGCTGTTTTGAACCTTGTTACTGCTATGCCAGCTGCAGAGAGTGAATGTTACTTGTTAACAGAGCAGGACAGAAATACTTCTATAGCACAAAATACAGCCAGAAGAAGAAAATGGTGGAGACGTGTTACCTGAATCTGTTTCCTGCAGCATGCAGTGGGCAGCTGTAGCAGCATTATGTCCTGTGCTCTGAAAAAATACTGAGAAGCAGGGGGACTCCGACCTGCTTAGGTGCGCTTCTGGGGGCTGTGTTCCTCTGTGCATAACCTTTGTGTTATTCGCTGGAGGAAAATGCCATTTGGGATCGATATGAGATATATAAGCATGTGAAGATAGTGTCAGGGGGTACCAGAGGAGTCCTAGAGCTTGCTTTGTTATTTTGATTTGCCTTCATGGCCCTGCTTTTAATCAATTGCCTATTATCTGTTTCTTCTGCCCAGATTTTTTTCCCTTTTCTGACGTTACGTTCATTTTTTAGCGTTTGTGTTAGCACAACAACATTTTGTAAGATGGGCTGGTTTACATGAGGTGTGGATTACATGGCTAAAACCACAATATTCAGTAAAACTGAAGTTTAAGAAATCTTGATTGTTGTAAGTCATGCATTTGGATAAAACTTCAGTGAGCATGGGAAGTATCGTGCATTGGTACTTTGATTAACAGTTTCATGTGGTAGCATTCAGATGTGTACCAAAATCCCTTGGGAATTTAAAGCACTGTGTAAACTCTAAAAGAGATTATCTGGACCTGTCTTAGAAGATTCCTTGTTAGCTGCCATACTGCTTTTCCAATATAATTAAACCTTAAATAAAGGGCTGCTATTAGTATTCTAGGACACTCACATGCCGCAAATGAAGTGATGTTTGGGAGAAACAGAACTCAAAACCTTCGTTTACTGGGCCAGTGCTTTCTGTATAAGCTGCTACTTTTTGTCAGTGTGAACTCTTTTTGTGTAACATGTTGAATTGCTTAGGAAAGAAGAACCTATCCTAGCCATCTTTCATGGTGAACTGCTCGTGATTTAAAGAAGAGTTTCCAAAGACCTTTCTTCTGTCAGCCTGTGGGAAGCACCATGCTCACAGGAACCCTTGTGCTCTCAGGAACATGAGCTGTAGAAACTGGAGAATCTGTATTTTTCCTGTTTCACAATACCTGTTTCTGCGATGTACTGTCATCTTGCTTGCTTTTGAGGAAGCGCATAGCTCTTTTTATTTTGTTGAGAACTGTCAGGTTTATTTTGTTAGGTTGCAGCAAGGTCAGCTTTGTAATTTGAGATAGTAGCTGGATTTGCAAAGTCCCCCGAACTGAGGTAACTGAGGGATATTTTTTCTGCACTGTATGTGTGTTTATTAATCTCAGGAACTTTGGTACACTCATAGACAGATTTGATGTTAATGCTGCTGTAGACTCCCAAGAATAAATAGCCCGTGGTGGTGAAGATCTGATTATGCCCAGGAGGTCAGGAAGTCAATCTAATTAATTTAGATTATCCTAAGCCTTCAGTCCCTTTAGGCTGAAGACAAAATTGCAGCGCGTAGTAAGGTTGTTGTAGTTAGTGGATATTCATGATCCTTGTTGGTGTTGGAGGGGAACCCTAAAAAGCTGAGGGAAAGAATGTCAGTTGGATTTGAAACAGTATGTAGGTTTTTCTGCAAATATTTACTTTAATTTGAGAAGTAATTAGGTGGCACAGCCCTTAGATGATGTTTTGATGGATTTGATTAGCTGCTGACACAGATAAAGGGACTGAGTCATGAATCTTTCTAATCTGTTAAAATATGCATTTTGTACAAGAACAAAGAAGCTCTGATATTCTTTTTGATGTCTTTGAAAGCTAACCTAAGATGAATCTTTTCAATTTTTTTAAAATTGCAGCTTTCATACAGTAGGCAAGAAGTAGAATAATTTGTCAGTATATCCTGAGCCTTTTTGTAGTAGCTTTCACAGGATGTTATAAAGAAGGTATTAAAAAAATCTAAATGAAATAATCCATTTAATTATGTATGCTTTGCTCTATTTAATAAGAGTGTATTGGATAACTAAACCCAATTTAGGTTGGTTATTGTAGTAAAAACTTGAAGTGCAAAAAACATAGTAGATCACATATAGTATTTTTTACTTTTCAGTTGTAAAACTTAAGATGGATTTGAGGCTGTATTAGGTAAATCTGACACATTAAATTGCTCAGCTGTTAAGGGTGCATACAGGGTTCACTAAATTTTTTGGAAAAAAAAAAAAAAAAACACACCAACTCCCCAGAAAAACAGCCCTGCTAAACCAAATTATTTGTTTCATAGTAAATAGGGTGAGACTTGCTTCTCAGGTGTGCAGGCTTGAATAAGGTAGTTAATTGAAATTCAGATCTTTTTAGAAGTAATGACTTGAACCTGGTTTTCTAATCCAAGCACACTTCTGCTTTAGAAACCAAACTGAACAAACTGTGATGCAAAGGAGTATATATACTTCATGTTGAGAAATCCTGTTCATGGGCAGTGAGTCTGTGGGCCTGCATTAGAAGTCTCCCTACAGTCGTCTTCTAACCCCAGACATAAGCATTACTACCAAACCTTTGTATTTCTCTACATTTTTTCCCATCAAAATCATTATAACAAAATGGCTTAATGTGGTAGTGAACTACGAAAGCTTTATTAAAAAAAATGAAGCACACACTTTGAAACATGAACAGTGAAAGTGTGATTCAGCATAGCTGGAAAAGCTCCCACTGCCTTATTAACCTTTCAAATAAGCCCTTAAACATACTTGCTTGCAATTTTGCAAAATGTTGGGTACAGTTAACTTTTTATATGTGAGAAGCGTGATGTTCAGCATTTAAAAGAGCTTGCTCTTTATTACTAAGTTTGCAGAACTTGGTAATTGGTAGTTTGTCTTGCCAACTGTAAGAAAAATATTTTAATTTCCACAAAATGTGTACTTCTTAAAGAAAACGTATAGAATTGGATCTTTTAAGTCTAGACTGCATAGCTGCAATAACTTTTATTTAAAGTTTATTGCCTAATGTACCATATGTAGCAAATGAATGTACCAAATAAACCCATATTTTTAGCATTCCTTTGTGTAAATGCATTTGATTAAAATGTTATACCTGCTTAATTGGCTTCATAGACTTGCATTTTGATGTTTTCAAGATACTTGGTAAAATTTACTCCAGTCACTTAAAGATAAAAATACATTTTAATATTTTCACATTCTTTGTACAGTCACTAATGTAATTCAAATCTCAGTCTAGATTTACAAACATTGCTAGTTTTTTTTTTTTTTACAATGAAATTTGATATCTTTAAAAAGCTCTTATTTCTGTAGGAATGTACATGGAGTAGAGAGAACACTGCTTATAGTATTTGTCAATACAAGGTCTGTGGTCTGCACAGGAAATAACAAAATGTGCAAGTGAGGGTTATATCTTTGGAGAGCCGAGATTTTGTCACCTCTGGCTAAAATGTGTTGGGGCAGCGTCATCCTTCATGCTTCAGTTACAGTTTAGACAGAAAGGCAACTGTAATAACTTTGGTCTGAAGTTGATTTTTTTTTTTTTTTTTCCCCTTCTATGGGCACTTTTAAATTTTTGCTTGTAAGGGAAGAAAGACATTTTGATAAATACTTTTTCTTTGATCCTTACACAGACAAAAGACGTTGGTTTGCTTGATGCAGACATATACGGGCCTTCAATTCCAAGGATGATGAACTTAAAAGGAAGCCCAGAATTAACACCAAGTAAGTGCGAAGTGAATTTTCTTGTTGCTTTCTTTGTACAGGGGTGAGCATAGACCACTCATTTATGCTTCCTGGGTGTGGCACAGAAGGGATGGAAGCAGAAAATGAAGATTTAGTGTATTCATTTTTTATTAGTGAGGCTACTTTCATACCTGTCTTAAACAGCTAGGAGCATATTCATGGTCTTGTTTAATGTGGATCCGCAGGCTTTGGGATTTTCATGAATTGTTACAGAAGAAACTGGAAAAGGTAACCAGGAAAGGAAGGTCATTGTCAGTAGGCTGAAAATTGCTACACTGGATCCCACTGTAGAACATCTCCAAATTAAGACAAACAAACAAAAAACCCATGAAATGAAAGCAGTCATCTAGGGAAAAAAAAAAAAAAGACCAATTTAGGAGATGAGAAATGTCATTACAGTAGTTTGCCAGCCCCTGAGATGACAGGATTTTAGTGCTTTGTTTTGCTCCTCCTATGGTAAAGCGCGTGGAATTTTAACAATTAAAAACATTTGACCACAGTACCACACTATCAACACTTGTTCTACACACCAAAGTGAACTAGGGTTATAGTGAAGGCAGGTGAAACTGGCAGTACTTGTTGACAAAGAGGGATTGAGTGTATGTTCCAGGTCAAATGGGACAAAAAAGGGTTTCACCAAAATGAGGAACTATGAATACCCATCAGTATTTGTGGGCAGTCATTGCCAAGTAGAAGGGAAGTTAAATATTCCTTCCACTTTGATTCATGTCATGATCTTTTTGTATTTACTCTGCTGCTGTTTTAAAACATCCATTTGTAACTCATCATAATTTTTTCACATCTGTGCGTGTTGTAGTTACCGTGCATTCTCAGTTGATATAAAACATGCAGAATGAAACAGTGCAAGTATCTTTAAAGTGTGCTTACTGAGTGTGCAAACAGCCTCTGAAAAATTAAGAGGAGGCAAATGTGGTATTGCTGTCTGTCTCCTTATGCTTCTGCCCTGTATGCTGGAGAAGTAATGTATTT
The DNA here is from genome assembly GCA_013399715.1 of Alectura lathami. Lineage (NCBI taxonomy): Eukaryota > Metazoa > Chordata > Aves > Galliformes > Megapodiidae > Alectura > Alectura lathami. The sequence continues at coordinate 104,933 of VXAV01010318.1, forward strand.
GCATATACAGGTCCGCTGCAGGTGGACAAGAAGATACATGCTTGTAAAGGCAACTGTCAAATGTACGTTTAAGTACCTGTCTTACGAATATAGACATTATTTAGATATTTTCTCACAGAGAAACATGGCTGGTTTTATTTGTTGGGCTTCTATTTTAATTTTTGAAGGTAAAGGCTAATTCCATTGTGTAATAATTAAATAACTGAACCCTCTTATGTATCATCAGTTGAGTTTGACTTCCTCATACAAATTGAAATATTCTTACATTCTCCTGTAATTTGTGCAGAAATAGGTTTTGCCATGTGTTTTATTAACCAACACCAAAATTTAATCTATATCACGAGCCGCAAATAAAGAGGAAGTTGCCCAAACTATTTCTTATGGTCATAGCAATTTGGTGGGAATGCAAGGGCTGCAGTTAAGGGTTCATTCAGATTTTAGCACAGCTCAGTGTTGTGATATATAAGTTTCAGTGACTGTAAATACTTTGAGGGTACAGCTGAAAATTAATTACAGCCTTTTATCTTAGTGTGTTTTGTGTATTGTGAAAAATAAGGCATTCAGTGTAGTAGAAATTTGGGGATTTCCCTGAACTGAAATTGCTGTTGGCTTGTAAACACATTTTGATTATGAAAAGTCTTTCTGCCTCTGTGTGGAATGTTGTCAGGATTTAAGAATGTACTTTACTTTTTAACTAACAAAAAATGGATTTGCGTATTTCAAAAGCATGATGTATAAAGCAAGTCTACTGAGAAAATGATGTAACAATTCAGTAAGAATGGCAACAGGGTAGAATTTGTATTTCAGGATCTCTGTTTACTTTTCTGTGGAGTTAACTCTTGAGTTGATGAAGCTGTAGAGTAGCAGCAATGAAAGTGCTGACATTAAGATGATTTAGTTGTAAAAATAGGAAATTAGAGGGCATAGGATACTTCAGTAATGAACTTCAATAATGAACTTCAAGAATTTCTTTATTTCAGTTAGTAACAGTGATAGGATACGCTTGCAAAAAAAGGATCAATTGTAGGATAAGTACGGATATACACACATAGATATGGGTGTCGATATCAAAAGGGTCATGTTTTTCTATCATGACGTTCAGCCTTAGTTTCCAATTTCTTACTACATTTTAAAGAATAAAACAAACTCTGAACAAGCACTGATGTGTACAGTAATTGAGCAGAATGAGGCAGTTCCATGTTAAAGATGTGCACAAGTTATGTATACTTAATGATCAGTAAGTCAATTACAAACATTTTTCAATAGCATAGAAGGCAAAAATTGTTTTCAAAGACTACTGCTGTCATCAGCATGAGGCCTGGATGTGAAAACATTGAGTAGCAGTGTCCTTTGTAACTGAATACCTACTATAATCCTAGGAGGTTCTGATCCCTCTTACTCTCGGATTTCTTTTTTTTCCTCACATGTGTGAGTAGTGATCGAAAAGGGATTAGGGATGCTTGGCACCATCAGAATAAATCTGACTGCATTTGAATAGCGAATATTATGGCTGCAAAATAATGTAAGTTTTCAAAATAATTTAGGAGTTCTTAGTAAGGAGAGAGTCCGTATAAATGGAAGATACTCCATTGGCGTAATCTTGCTAATTTTAGTACATAGGAAAGCCTGCTAACGTTTAATAGGGTAACATTAACCAGCATTTCCCTGACCATTTAAGGTATTTTGAATAAGTTCACGACTGAATTAATTAGCTAATGAAGGATAATTTAACTATGGAATAAATATTAACATCAGCTACAATAGATGCATGGATCTTCACAGGTAGAATTAAGCTTGGCGAGGGATGTAAAGAACAACAAGAAGGATTTCTTTAGCTACATAGGGCAGAAGAGGCAAGTGAAGGAGAGTGTTCTCCCTCTGATGAAATGGAAAGGGAGAACTGGCCTCCTCTGATGTGGAGAAGGCTGAGGGACTTCATGAGTTCTTTGCCTTGGTCTTCACTGCCGCTCAGGCTGCCCGGGTCTCTCGTGCCCCTAAAAATCCAAGTGGGGATGTGGGGAGCAAAATCCTTCCCTGTGTAAGAGCGGAGCAAGTCCGAGACCACCTGATGAGACTGAATGTGTACAAGTCTATGGGGCTGTATGGGATGCATCCCAGGGTCTTGAAGGAGTTGGCTGATGTGGTTGCTGAGCCGCTCTCCATCATATTTGAAAAGTCGTGGCTGTCAGGCGAGGTCCCCGGTGACTGGAAAGAAGGAAACATCACTCCCATTTTTAAGAAAGGGAGAAAGGAAGACCCGGGGAACTACAGGCCGGTGAGCCTCACGTCTGTGCCTGGGAAGATCATGGAGCAGATCCTCCTGGAGGAGATGCTAAGGCACATGCGAGATGAGGAGGTGATCCGAGACAGCCAGCACGGCTTCACCAAGGGCAGGTCATGCCTGACCAATCTGGTGGCCTTCTATGATGGAGTGAAGGCATCAGTGGACCAAGGGAGGGCGACGGATGTCGTCTACCTGGACTTGTGCAAGGCCTTTGACATGGTCCCGCACCATATCCTTATCTCTAAACTGGCGAGATATGGATTTGATGGGTGGACTGTTTGCTGGATAAAGAACTGGCTGGATGGTCGCAGCCAAAGGGTTGTAGTCAATGTCTCTATGTCCAGGTGGAGGCCGGTCACAAGCGGTGTCCCCCAGGACAGGTCCCGTCTTGGGACCGGTGCTCTTCAACATCTATATTGACAATTTAGGCTGTGGGATCGAGTGCACCCTCAGCAAGTTTGCTGATGACACCAAGCTGAGTGGTGCAGTGGATACCCCTGAAGGAAGGGATGCCATCCAGAGGGACCTGGACAGGCTGGAAAAGTGGGCCCACGAGAGCCTGATGAGGTTCAACAAGGCCAAGTGCAAGGTGTTGCACTTGGGTCGGGGCAATCCCAG
>VXAV01010318.1:117457-128877 GCA_013399715.1 Alectura lathami
TTGTATGCATGTACCATTCTGAGGTAAGTTGTGAATGTAGGTGGCAGAGACTATAAAGAAGTAAGAGTTTTTAGCTGTTGAGGAGTTCTTATTTTGAATGCACTCATGTTGTCTTTTTGTTTGTTTACTTTCTGCTGCCTCACCACCTTGCCAGCAGACCAATTGCGATATTTCTCCTCTTTTTTTTTCTTGACACCAGAAAGCACAGGAAGGAGTATGGAGCATGACAAGGACGTTACCTTTGCAATGTCCAAATAAGCATATTTTCTTCCTACGGAAATATTTGGAAGTCCTGTAGACTTCCTTCAGGACTTCTTACCCAGAAATGTTAACAGTCTGTAGTTCAGTGGTGGCTTTATCTCATACATCTCATCTGGGGTTCCAAAGCAGACTAAATACAAAGAGATTTCCCTGAAACACTGATGTTTTAACAGGAATGATCCTCTGATTCATGAAATTAATAGCCCAGTCAGTAAATAAAATCATCACATAACATTGTAGAACTTTGATTTTGTTCTGTTATAAAGGACTCAGCAGTTACCAAAGTATTGGAGAAGTAGAAGCCTGCCTAGTAGGAGATTTAGGCCTTGCAGCATGGAGATTACATACAAGCAGATGAAGTCTAGGTTTCAGCAGCACAAGGTGACACGATATTATGGGCAAATGCATTGTTATTCTGGCAAGACCTGAATGGTACCAGAAAAATGTTGCAACCTAAGAAAAAGTGGGGCTAGGATCTCAGGTAGAGTAGGTGAAAGTGTAAGTATATTGAAGGAATGAGGGGAAAAATAGACAAATGTTGTTGAGAGAGAGGTTAAACTGCTCTTAAAATAATGAATTTTGTCTAAGCTTATTTATTATGTAAAAGCGAAACAAATGAAAGCACCATCCCCCAAAAAACCTTATTTGCTTTTATTTTAGAAAAACTAATGAGGCCCCTTAAGAACTATGGAATCGCATGGTGAGCATGTTTTAATTCAAATCAAGCTTCTTTACAGATAGACTTGGTATCATGCTGGAAGTTGAAGTTTTTGCTTTATTGTTTCAGCATGTCTATGGGCTTCTTGATAGAAGAGACGGCCCCGGTTGTGTGGAGGGGGCTCATGGTCATGTCAGCTGTTGAGAAATTGTTGAGACAGGTAAGGACTTAATTTTGTATTTCAGACTCATCAGTTATTTTAAAATGCATCTGATACATGAGTGTCCATATCATCTTTTCATATCAGTGGTGAGCATTTTTGTATCTGTGTCTTCTGTATGGACTTGTTTTGCTGACAGGTTTCTGAAAATGTGTTCTGTGCACTGTGGATTTATTTTCACAATGTCAGTAACAGAAAGGTTTTTGCTGGAGAACCAAACAGCACAGATCTTCCTGTGGACACTTGACAAAAGGTATGGGCCTAACTGCCACTTACAGTCTTGCTTACTTAATCCCAGAGAGGTTGTGGAGTCTCCTTCTCTGGAGACATTCAAAACTTGCCTGGATGCGTTCCTGTGCAATCTGCTCTAGGTGTTCCTGCTTCGGCAGGGGGATTGGACTAGGTGATCTTTCGAGGTCCCTTCCAATCTCTAACATTCTGTGATTCTGTAAGTTTTGTAACAGCAAGCAATATACATTTGAAGAAGTAATCACTGGAGGTCATCTCAAATGAGCTAGTAAGATCAGAGGTATGGTTCTCATACAGCGTTGTCACCAGTTCATGGATTTGCAGTTTTCTTGGCCTTTTGGAACTGATATTTGTAAGGCAAATTAATTCTTCTGATGTTTTTTTTTTTACTTCCTGTGCATTTCAAGTATTTATTACAACTTACAAACATGACTTCCTCTTTTTTCCGTTGCCTTATAACCATTCTTGAGAATAAGAGAGTTTAATTTTCTCTTATGGTCAGAGGCAAAGTTGATACTTGCAGCTTTATATGAGGGGAATAGGAATAGATAAATGCAGTACTTGATGAGAGAGCCACCCAATTTTTAAAGGGGTTTTTCTGTATTTAAAGTATTTTGAAGACGGCTAAGGATTTGAATGTATAGGTATGTATCTTTATCTACAGCTGTATTCCCTTATGTGCTTGTTTATTCACCAGCACTAAGAATTCTTGGATGGCATTTGACATGTGACAGGTACGTGAAAATCATTAGATAAAACCTCTATGTAATGCAGATAAATCATTGGTTAATAAATTCCCTGGCATATGGAAGCAGGGTGGCTTTTTTATTTCTTGACAGATTTTTTCTCTCTTAGTGTGAGTAGATCTGTGAAGTGCTAATGAGACAAACAGCTGAAAAAATGCATTAAGGTTCCATGTTTGGACTTTGAAGTGACCCATATTGTTCATGGCTGACATCTATGCCAGAGATTTAACGTATACACCTTGGAGATCACTGGGTTTCTGTATGTGATCTGTAAATGCTTCCAAACCTTGTGCTGCCTTAATGACTAGGAAAAGTGTGCTTTTTAATTTTTTTTTTTTCCCCTAGCCTGTTTACAGTTTTACTGAATTATCTGTTTCTAACACAGATTTTAGAATAGCATCAAACATTGCCCTAGTCAGAAAAGCCATACGTGTGCCAAAATGTAAGGAGGAAACTCTTTGTCTGGACTTGGCATTTAAAACTAAGGAGCATCCATGCCACTAGCTGCGGAAGGCTGTTCTGCCCTCTTCATGTGTCGCATTGTGTTGGCCAGGATCACACAAAGTACTGAGCCTAAAACCTCAAAGAGAGAGCTCACGTTAGCCCCTGCTGCATGCACGTTCTTGACCCTGGGAGGCTGAAGGCTTTTGCCAGGCACTGCAGCGCTGCTGCTTCAGTCGGCGGTACCCCAGATGGGCATGTGTGCCAGCAGCCTCCTGGAGGGGCACGGATGATGCAATGCAATGAGGTCATCGCTCCCTAGCAGCCAGGGAAGCAGATACACGGTGCCAATCGCAGCAGGAGCGAGGCAGAGTCCCTTAATGCTGAGGGCATCGGTGATTTCCCTGACAATGGAACCTAACTTCTGAAAGAGGAGGGCTTAACAACTAATTTCTTCTTCCCACAAGCACAAGAGTATTTTTTGTTTCACTTAAATTTTTTAAAGTATAGTTCTGAATTGTTTTCCATGAAGATACCATTAAAGCCCAGGCAGAGAAGTGCGAATAGTTCTCCATTGTCATCTGTAGCACTAGTCTTTTTCCATTTCACAGTCTTTTTCCATAACACAGACTTGAGAAGCTGCCTCCTCTTACATAGTCCCATCTAGCGCTCATTCCTTTACTGTGTGTCCTGACTCGGTGCAGTTGTCTTGGTGTGTTTGCAGAGAAGTGAGTTCTGGTTAATCACAGGCTAAATACAGTAGATATGCTGCTATTTTTTTTTTTCTTTTTTTGAGTTGCCTGAAGTCTGTAACAAAAACTTGTTATACTCTGGTTTAAACTGCTGTTGCTGGAAGAATCTAAATGGTCATTACCACTGTCCCATACAGCCTCTATGTGTGTTTTCTAGCACCATTTCTGTCTGAGAACATCTTGACAGTTCAGCAGCGAAGGAGCATGTGAAGAGTGTGGGCGTGATCCTGAAGTGATGCAGGAGCTACAAGATTGGCTGCTGTACATCATAGAGCGTATTGTGGCATTTGAAGTGGCACTGCAGTTGGCTGTCGATTTAATGGTTTCTATAGCCATAGCAGCAATACAAGTGAAGGGGATTTTTTGTTTAGAGTGAAACTTTTAATGTAAAGGATTACATCTTAACAGATATGGAATAACAATTCATCAGGTCAAAATACAGTCACAGAAGGAAAAAAAATCAATAGAAGTAGGCAAGGAAGCTTACCTATTAAAAGAAGTGGGAGAGGGGAACTGCAGGTAAAAATAAAGTGCATATTTCAGCATGGAGTGTTCTTGTATATTTGTCATGTCAATAAAGCTGAGTCACTCAGAAAAGCAAGCACTGCCTACACAATGTGGATTATAGATGTCAGCAATTCTGTTAAGTGGAAACAGTCCCTTTGGAACCAGCCCAGAGAAGCTGCTCTCTTTTCAAGGCAGGGATCTCTGGATGATTAACATCCTTAACAGAATTTCTTACCCTGATATGACACTTTAACCTATGGTTTTGCAGACTACTCAGATCTTACATGGCAAGACTCTTGTATTTGTCCCTGATCATGCTTCTTTAAAGCAGAAAGAACATCTTGTGCATTGGCAGCATCCTTGGTATAGTATGGTTAAAACCTACGGCCTCAGCACTGCTGAGTGTGTTGTGGGCTCTAGAAGTTCCTTATATGCATCTGAAAAGGATGAGCGCGTTTGCCTGGAAACGCAGTGAAGCTTTTCCTTCAGTGGTTCAGCTCTGAAGAATCATTATAAAATCTGTTAGTAGCTAAGAAGTTTGGATGCCTCAGATCAATGTAAAAGTGTCACTGACATTCACCACAACTGATATTCATCGGAGTCTAAATGTCTTTTGCAGAGATGTGCACAGTTGCTTAACCTCTCATGGTACATGCTGCCTTACTTGTATCTTCTGCAAAGAACCATCAAAGCGATAAGGGGGCTGATACATGTAGTAAGTGAACAGGCACTGAGAAAACCGGATTTAATTGATTTTGATAAAGTTAAAGGGAGATCTGAACTGTTATCTTCAGCAACCTAACGGATATGTACCGAGAAGATAGAGGTAGATGCACAGTGCACAAAGGTAATGAACACAAATTGCTCTATGTAGTAATATTTATTGTTGTTTTACAGTGAAAGTAATCAGACATCTGAAAAGCTTGCCCAGAGTGACTGTAGATTTCGCTCTTTTGGAAGACATTCAGAACTCAACTGGACAAGATTCTGAGTCTGTTAGCTGCTCTAAGTTGGCCCTGCTTAGTGCGGAAGGATGAACCAGATGACCTCCTGAGGTCCTTTCCAACCTAAATTGTTCTGTGATTAATTCTAAAATAGGCTTATTTGACTAGCAGCATATAACTTATTACAACCTGCAGGTCAGAGAGGAGAAAATGGTTATGCGTTTCAAAGAGATCACCGGCTGAAGCGTTCAGTCAAGACCTAGACTGAAATGCAGGTGTCTCTTTGATCTGAGTGCCCTAATCACAAAACTAGACAGTCATTGCTCGAATATATAGTTAAGTCCTTCAGTCAAATGAGCCAGCGGCCACTGAGTTGATATGAGTAGGCAACAGGGTAGCTCAGGGGAAATACTTCCAAGGAATCAAGGAGTTGTCCTCTAAGAAGATGACAAGGCCGGCTGCCCAGCTGAAGTGCCTCTACTCCACTCTACACCAACGCACGCAGCTTGGGTAACAAAACAGGAGGAATTGGAAGCCACCGTGCTGCTAGAACACCATGACGTGGTTACCATCACTGAAATGTGGTGGGATGATTCCCACGACTGGAGTGTGGCAATCGATGGCTTCAAGCTGTTCAGAAGGGACAGGTGCAGAAGGGGAGGGGAGGGAAGTGTTCCTCTTCACATAAAGAACGGAATAGAGTGTGAAGAGCTGTGCCTGAAGAATGGCCATGAGCAAGTTGAAAGCTTATGGGTGAGAATTAGAGACCGAGGCAACAAAGGGAGCCTTGTGGTTGGTGTCTACTACAGGTCCCCTGACCAAGCGGAGCCTGTGGATGAAGCCTTTGTACAGCTACAGGAGGCATTGCAATCGCAAGCCCTCATCCTGCTGGGTGACTTTAACCACCCTGACATCTGCTGGAAAAATAGCACAGTGAGCTGTAGGCAATCCGGGAGGCTCCTGGAATGCCTTGAGGATAACTTCTTAAGCCAGGTCATCGATAGCCCCACCAGGGGGGATGCGACACTAGACTTGTTGCTCACCAACGCAAGTGAAATAATTGGTGGCATTAGGATTGGAAGCTGCCTGGGCACTAGTGATCATGTGATGGTGAAGTTCACGCTCCTGAGGGATATGGGGCAGACAAGGGATCTGCCTAAATTTTAGGCAGACTAAGGAGTCAGGACCGTAATTTTTAGGAAAGCCAGCTCTTCAGGAAGTTGGTCAGTAAAACCCCCTGTGAAACTGCCCTCAAGGATGAAGGAGTGGAGCAGAGCTGGCAGATCTTCAAGGAAGCTTTCCATAGTGCCCAAGAGCTCTCCATCGCAAGGTGTAGGAAGTCAGGAAAGGAAGACAGAATAGCGGCCTTTCAGTATCTAAAGGGGGGCTTCAAGAAAGCAGGGGACAGACTCTTTAGCAGGTTCTGTTGTGATAGGGCAAGGGGAAATGGTTTCAAAGTGAGAGAGGGGAGGTTTAAACTAGATATAAGAAAGATGTTTTTTGCGGTAAGGGTGGTGAAGCACTGGTGCAGGTTGCCCAGAGAGGTGGTGGATGCCTCATCCCTGGAGACCTTCAAGGTCAGGCTGGACAGGGCTCTGGGCAACCTGATCCAGCTGTAGATGTCCCTGTTCACTGCAGGGGAGTTGGACTGGATGGCCTTTAATGGTCCCTTCCAGCTTGGACGATTCTGATTCTGTGATATTTTCCTCAGTTAGCACTTCTGGTCATTCGGCTGCTTGAGAGGTGCTGCATCAGATCCCTGTAGGAAGAGACAAAAAACTCAAACTCAAATTATCTCTTGACTGAGCATTCTAAATATGAACTGCAAAATTTGTGTATAGATTTTTGGTTTCCTATCAAAACAGAAGGTCTGTGAGAAGTACCTTGATCTAGGAGGGCTTTAAAAATGGATATACCAGGCTTGATGTCTTGACGAGCTCTTGGGCGTCTTAGTGTTGAACAGCAATGTCATAAACAAGGTTGTGCTAGAGGCTTAAGGAAATTTTTCTGCTTTAGCTGTAGTAGTTTACTGCCTGGGATGCAGACCTTTGTGAAAGTCTAAGGCATGTGGCCCTCCTCTGTAGGGCATGGAGAACCCTGGGCTGGTGGTGACTGTTTTAATCTTGTAGTCTAAATTCGAAGATGGCAACAAAAGACATGAAAATATGAAGTTACACAGGTAGAATAAGTGTTACATCCAAAGGTTTTAGAAGAAAGGTTGACAAATGGCAAGCAGGAATGAGGTTGTTAGTGGACTGTAGAGCAGAATGAGCCAGGTACTTGAAATATGGCATTTTTTTAAGTGTTTGAATGGGAATTCTCATTATACTTATTCCTTATTTCAAAATTATTCATGTAAATATAGTAGACCTTTAATGCCAGTCTTCTACTCTCTTTTTTTTTTTTTTTTTTCCCCCAGTGATAAGGGAGCCTGTTCTTTCTAGTTGCTGTAGGCTAGATGAAACGGGGATGTGGGTATTGCTGTGGTGAACATTGCAGTGCCAGAAAGGTGGGTGCCCTGCCTGCAGGAGTGGACCCACCCCACACCTGGGATGGTGGGAATGCATCATTTGGCATTCCCAGTGTTGCTGAGAGGTTATTTTGTCCTCCTGGAGACAGCATTTAGACTCTTTGCCACTGCTTTAGCAGAAGAGGTACTAGCTGTGGACTAGAAGGGTAACAAAAGCAGGTTTTCTTCATGATCCTTCAAATGTATGACATGGGAATTGACATAAAGTTCCAGTTTTGCTGTATTTGATCACTCACATGATAAATATCATTGGAGCTTGCTGAAAGATGTAATTATTAGTAGTGTGAGAGGAAAAAAACTGTCATTGGTATGAAATTACTGAGAGAGCGGATGGGTGGGTGAGAGGGAGCAGTGAACTGGGATTCAGCAGAGAATGACACATCTTGGATCAGGAGGAAGGCAACAATAACAAGTTGATGGCTGTGATTTTTTAGCAACTATATTTTGAATGAATTGAAAAGATCCCCAGAATAGTAGTAGTGAGTCAAGGATGAAAATTATTCTTATTGTAAATGTAAAAAGCAAGTGGAGGGGGAAAAAAAAAAGCACTGCAGTAAAGGAAGAAGCAAAAAGATTTTTTTGGAGTCTGGTTTTTAACGCTTTTTGGTTTAGGAAGGACATTCCATCAAAAGATTTCACTTGAAGCTGTTTAACTTACGTTGTGGCAGTAGATTATAGAGACAGGAAAAGGGTGAGATGCTGTGATGGGGAATTGCAGCAAAGTGATCAGGAAGCTGAATAATGATCAGTATTTTATCATATTTTTGCATTTTAATATACATTTAACAATCTGTTTATGCTTGCTTCTTTACCAACAGAATGGATGTACCCAAAGTGTGTATGCTAAATGCAGATAATTGATGTTATTTTCATCTTTCTGTATGTTTTCTGCAGCATTTTCCATTTGAGAATTTTTTGCAAATTTCAACACTGAATTGCTTTGCAATATGCATGTACTTACCCAGTCTGCAAGAAATTGAGAACTGAAACAGATAGTCTTTAGCAGGATATTTACAGTTTATGTTTCAGAGAACTAAACAAAGCTGTGTTTATATTATAAACTACAAAGATGTGTTTACACTTTGCAGTGCATAACTTTAAAATATGGTAGTCTCAGCAGGTGTCATTATATTAAAAGAAAAAATAAAACAACAAAATAGCATTTGAACAATTTTAAAATTATATCTTGTGTTTTATTTTTCTATTTTGAATTATCTTAGCCTGAGGTGAACATAGAGATTGTTAGTTCAGTCAAAAGTCTTTTTGGAGAGCAAGTTGAGATATCAGTATATTTTGGAACAGTAAGATCAGTTGTATCTTGAGGGAGTTGGGATGCTTTTCTGTTTTTATTTTTGTGATCCAAAGTACAAAAAAGAAAAGATCCAGACACTTTGTCATTATACAGCGTATCGTTGATACCGTGTATTTGTTTGATATAGAAAAGTCAATATCTGGGGAACAGAACTCTGTAGTAATGGTGTCCAAACTTTGCAGCAAGGTCTGCTCTCCTAAGCTCCTGAGACTGCCCTTAATTGGCTTGTATTTACAACCCGTGGACAACAGGCAACAACCGAATGTTGTGAGATGTTTCCTTAAATCTTTCATGAGCTTTCGTTGAAAGGAAGGGAAGGTCAAGAGGCATGCCTTGTTTCATCACCAAATATAAGGAATCTGCTTCAAGGGCAAGATAAGATAATTCTCTCATATCTTATAATTTTTTTTTTTTTTTTTTAAAGCCTATCCTAATTTTTTTTGCGTTTCTTTTGCTCATATTAAAGGACAAGTTAAGCAAATTTCTTCTCGTCCAAAGCCCACTGAAACCAGTGGGCTTGAAACCGATTTCAACTGCACTTCAGTTAGCGGTGTTCCTGTTTAGAAAAGCTTTTTACAGGAATTATTTGTGTAGTCACCACTAATATGTGAAAATACTACTAATCACTTTGAAAGGCCCTGTCTGTTCAGAAGGAACTGCCAGTGCCTGGCAGTATGTGCATATTGCAAGCGAAATGATTGTACTTCCTGCAGACGAGTAGCTAAGTGTAGATTCAGGAAAAATTTGGGAGATGGTAGCAAGCTCCTGTCCACCCCAGGCCCTCCAGGTTCCTGGTGGAGTTGGAGCACTCCGTATGCAATGCTTCCCTTTGACACACATGCTCCTGCGTGCCTTGGGAAAGGTCAGATCAAATGAGTGCAGGCTTGATTCTTTTGTTTCCAGCTGAAGCTACAAAACCTGTTTAATTGCCTTTCTTCCCTGAATGAAGGAAATAAGATCTATACAGATCCCTGTTGCTTTATTGGCTTGCGTTAGCAGCTGATATGAAAAAGGATTATAGTCTCTGAAAGGAATTGACAATCATAAAAAGAAGTGTAAGGAAAGCCAGAAGAAAACAAAACATTAGCCAGCAACTTAGTGCTGAACTGGAAGCATTGGCAGTAAATGTATTTTAACTGTCTTTGAGGATTTAAAAAAAAAAAAAAAACAACTTACTGGAGTGAGAATTTATTTACTGCAAGCATTTCTTGGCCTGGTTCCTCAGCTGTCATGGTTATGACTGTGCAGCTACTGCTGCTGTGGGAACAGGTTGAGAGAGTGTTTCCTTTGCTCTGCTTCCAGTAGTCTCATCTCTAGCACAAATTACACAGGTATGCATGTGTCTGCTCTCTTTTCATAAAGTAAAACAAATGCAAAACATTCAGCTGTTCGTCTAGGTTTGACTAGACAGGAAGGCGCAGCAGAGAGCTCCTGTTCTCTTCAGCTCTCTTCAAAATGGCTGCCTTAGGGCTAGAAGTGGTGTCGATACATATATATATTTATGTTTTATTCCTGGAGCTTTAAAGCAAACTGTTTTGAAGTATAAGGGTTCGCATCATCTGTCTGTAGCAAAGTTCACAATTTTGTGCCTAAGACATCACCTAGCTTTGCCCTTTGAGGAAAAAGGTGGTGATTTAGTGATGTTCTCAGGTGTTTACTAAACAGGATTACTGGTGGTAAAGGAACTGGGAAAAGAGATCACACTATTTTCTTTTCTAAATGAAGCTTTCATTCTTTACATGAGACTTTTCAAAATATCAAATGTTTAGGCACCTCATATGCCGCCGCTCTTCCACTCTCTCAATTCTTTCTGAGTGATAAGGGAGCCTGTTCGTTCTTTCTAGCTGCTATAGGTTAGGTGCAAAAAGGAGTGTGGGTATTGCTGTGCTGAACATTGCAGTGCCTGAAAGGTGGGTGCCCTGCCTGCAGGAATGGAGTTTGAAAGTCAAAGTAAAGCCTGAGCTGGATCCACTCCACACCTGGGATGGTAGGAATGCTTTGTCGAGGATGGTGATGTTTTCTGCTAGTAAGCAATGCTTTGCCTGGAACAGTAATACATTTTCAGTGTTGATTGCCAAATTATAATTTGATTATTGTCAAGCTGGTTTGTCAGTTTGGACTTTGTTGTGCCAAGTCAAATAAATAGCCTTTTGACACGTAGCAGTAAAAACACACACACAAATACAACAATTGTGGAGATTTGTGGGTGTAAGAGAGGGAGGAGTCAGTCTGTCCACTGCTGTACCTCCTTCAGCTGTAGTTCTGGAGCAGTCAAGATCTTCAGGAGAGCTTGGGGTTTGCTTCTGAATGGAGCTCACCAAAGCTGCTTTGCAGGCGCCTTTTTTCATTTTTAGGCATTTTTCATATATTTGTTCAAAACAAAATAAAAAATAGTCGTCCCTCCACACCAACAGTGACACATTGTTTAGCGTCATGCGCTTAATTTTACTTAGCAAATAAAGTATGAATTTAACAGATTTTTAAAATTGAATATTGAATTAATACATTAAACTGCACAAAAGTTATTTTTATTTATCAATTAATTTTTTTTTTTTTTAATGAACTGACCTGCATTATGACTACTACAAACTGAGAGACTGATCCTTCACTCACAACATCCTCCTTGTATCTCTTTTGCTACCAGCAAACAAATGTGGATATTGAAGGATATCCAATATTTTTGAACCGATATTCTTTGGAGAAAGTGATTATTTCTCACATGCTCCATGGTTGACCCAAATATAAAGTCGTAAAGTCATTGTGCTGAAGGTGCCAAAGATTGTCTTTTTTTTTTTTTTTT
>VXAV01010318.1:128920-139275 GCA_013399715.1 Alectura lathami
CACCCCCTTTTTTTTTTTTTTTTTTTTTTTTTTTTTTTTTTTTTCCTCTATCAATAGTGTCTTTTAAGAGAAAAATATGTTACAGAAGAATGCCACCTTTGGAATACACTTCTTTTACTGTGTAGTTAAGTGGGTGCTCATTTTAAGTTTTTTTTTTTTCTGGGTGTAAACATTTTTTTTCTGTATATCAGTTACAAAGTAAGAGTTGTAGCTGAATAAAAATCTAGCATGAAAATGAAAGTATGGAACCTGACCCTCTCTTGGCAGTAATTACAGAATGTCCCTAAAATTCATAGTATCAGCACTTTCAGCAAATTATTTTAATTAGCTTTAGAATACAAATAACACTTTTAATTTATTGTTGCAGAATTAGAACTGAGGGCATGGGTGAATGCAAAAGCATGGTTCTGCAAGCACAGCAATTATTTTGGCAATCTGTGTATGATGCTTTCATAGATTATTTGTCTAATCCATAGTAAATGCTTTTACTACACTAACAGTAAGACATTCAGCACATCTTTAAATTGACAAGTTGCGTGTGCAATTGCAGAATGTGTATAATTCTTTTATGTCCTGTCTGTACTTCTAATGCACTTTCTGCATTCCACTCTTTGTAAGGACAAGCTATTTGTATTTGTTTTTGCTCCTTTCTAACCTAAAGGCAGTTCTTTTGACAGAAAACTTATATCCGCTTCACAGTCTACAGACCAGCCCATGGTCAAGAATCCGAGTGAGCCAGTGATCTGCTCTGCTTGCTCTTGCACGTGCTCTTGCTTACACTCTTCTTCCACTCTCTCATCCCCTTGAGCCTTCTCGTGAAGGTGAAATGTTCCATATATTATGTGGCCTTGTTGTGGCTTCTTGTTTCTCGTCAGGTGCATTGATTATTGGCCTCCAGGGTAATTCGAGCAGACTCTCCAAAGTTGGTTTCATTAGCAAGGGTAGACTATTTTGAATTCAGTGACTGGGGCGGATATGCTTGTGAATTTTAAGTACATAAAGTTTGGACAGTAGAGTTTTGTCAATGTTTGTGGGAAAACAGGTTATTCTAAAATATATGTATATTACATTTTATTACTGAAAATTAATGTTTCACCTCAAGGCTGCTTACTCTGAGATCAGATAACATCTCACCAGGTAGGAAAAATTTGTCCTACATCAAGATTTACTGTCTCTGGCCTCAGTTCAGTGGTCTACATCTAATTGATTCTATTCCAATTTTTATATTACACTCTTTATGGTAATATTGGAGAGTTTTCTTCAGCAGCATTTGAAGTGATTTGAACATCTGTCATGTTATTTTCTTCTGTCATCTTTTTCTTGAATGTCTTACACTTTCCTCCTGAAGTTCTGTCTTCTTTGCAAAAAAGCATTATATACTTAAACAGAATTTTCATAGAATCATAGAATGGCTTGGGTTGGAAGGGACCTCAAAGATCATCTAGTTCCAACCCCCCTGCCGTGGACAGGGCTGCCAGCCACTAGCTCACTAGATCAAACTGCCCAGGAACCCATCCAGCCTGGCCTTGAACACAGCCAGGGATGGGGCAGCCACAGCTTCTCTGGGCAGCCTGTGCCAGCGCCTCACCACTCTCTCAGTGAAGAACTTCTTCCTAACTATTTTCTGAACTTTTAAATTAAATGTTTTTCAGTTTAAGTACTGATTTAAAATCAGTGTCTCAATGATGGACACAATGTTTTTAAATTTTTATTTAATTTATCAATTTTACCAAGGTATGAAACTTAAGGAAGTTAAATGATTTGTAATGAGAATTAGGCACATCTCTTTCCATTGTATAGCTTAAGCATTTGGTCTTGAATTATACATCAGCTTTTAACATCTTTAGAGAAATATTGGCTAAAGTAGATGTGGAGGGTGGGTTTAATAAGTTTCTCCCTTTTGATGTTTGTTAGCAATGGCAGTAGCATTTCCATCTGTTGTTATAGTAGGGAAAATCTGAACCAGGCAGCGTATGTAAACCTTATGAGCTTAAATGGAATCCTGATACTACTGCCTTCAAAATGTTTTGTTTACTTTTAGACTGATATCTAAAGGATGCTGATGTCCGCCTGTGCTTAGGCAGAGCTCAAAGAGCCTTAACAGTTCAGGTGATATCCTTAAAGCAGTTGTGCCAGCCTGGTTACTAATTTAATTGGATGATGTGATGCTAGCTGACTTTCTTCTGATTTGTTTACATTTATGCTAATTTATTTTTTTGCTTAACTTTCTTGCTAAAAGTCATAAGAATAGAAACTTGTCTCGTTTCATGTTTCTTTTCCAGATATCATTATGGAGAAGCTGAACTACAGACAATTCTATGTCATAGGACAGGAAGAAAAGTTTCTGTAAATTATGTAGTACTGGCTGTGGGTTAAGGATAGAGAGCAGCAGATGATCGATCTATCTCAAGACTGGCTGCATAACACAGTTTGTTTCTCAAACTGTCTTGTCTGAGAAGAACTTTTAGAACTTGTCTTTTAAAGTGCTTTGGATCCCTGTGAAATAGGAGTTTCAGCTCGCAAAGTCTCTTTCAATGCAGTAACTTGATTATACGCAACTGTGCTGGTACAGTCCCCATTAATTGTTTTGGGGAAGCACAGAGCTCTTCCTTTTCACTTGTCCCCAGTGACTGTCCCCAGGCTCTTAAGGACATGTTCTGCATCTCTGTGCCATGTGGCACTGAGGCTGATGCTTCCTGAGGTTGGGTAGGAGCCTGGTGTCAAGTGCCTGTCCTCAAGCTTCTGGAGTAACCTCTAGTGAATAACCACTTTATTGTTGTCTTCTGGGAGTTGTTTAGTTTTGTAGGTTATAGAGGTGAAGGTGACAGAAACCTCAGGCTACCGCATCATATTCTTCATTTGTCTTCAGATCTTAACACTATTAAAAGCCACCAGGGAGGAGGAGGCCAGTACCTATTTCAGTGTCTGAGTTGAGAGGACTGATTTCTGTCTTAGGCACTGACTTAATGTTACTTAGTCTGTATTTGGAAGAAATCGCAGGATTTCCTTCTCTTAATGGAAATCTTTGGAGCAGACTGTTCTTACACTTCACCTCGGTTTCTGTGTAAACTTTGACAAAACAAACTGCTCAGAAATACCTTGGAGGGAATTTCAACTATTGCAGTGCATCTGTTTTTCGTGGTGTTAGATTGCAAGTCTTCAAGATCGGTTAAGGATCATAGGACATGTCAAACGGGCAGTGTTCTTTGTTCAGAAAGTGTCAAGTTGCATTAAACACTATGGAATCTCTTGCTGTGGTATAAGTAATTATTTCAGTAGTGGAGAGAAAGTTTCTCTAGGGACTAAGCATCTCCTGTTCTTTATCAAATATTTGTGAGAATAAATAAATATATTTTAAATTAAAATACAGCAAGTTTAATCATACTATTCCTGAATAATGTTTTTGTATATTGTGAAGCTGCTTTTTAATCTGCCCTGTCTATATATATTTCAGCAGAATCTTTAATTTTTCAAATAATTCATTTTTAATGTTTACTTCATCTTGTATTAAGAAATATGTGAACACGTGTAAGCTCAGTATGTATATGTATACATCAGATTTTTTTTTAATTTTGCTCAGCTGCTTGCTTGTACTAAATCACATGTATACCCACCATAGTAGTTAGGAGGCGGGGGGATCAGGCAGGCGTAGACCTTAGGCTGTCTGCAGTGTAGCTCTGACACTTTTCTAAGAGTACTGGTGTTTGGCTGGCTGCTGCCAAGTCTGCACCTGCAGTGCAGTTTGATTGAAACTCGGCATGTATTCCTCTTAGTAAGAACAAATAAATAATATCTTCTGTTATTTACCAAACACCAGGATTACTTCAAAACCACAAGTAGCAATCGCTCTTCTGTGCTAATATTCTGTCATTTCTGCTGCATGCACACAGGATGTGGAGGCTCCATTCCTCAATGGAAATGCCATCTTTTTCTCTGTGCTCTACCTGAGATTTAACTTGCTGTTTGGAACCCTTGCTCAAAATGCATATCTGGTGTTTTGATTATGAATTGCCACATAAACAGTGATTGATTGGAGTAATTTACATAGAAGCATTCATGGTGCTTCTGAGCAAGGGAAAATACACAGAAGCACATGGCACTTAATTACATTGCTTAACAATAAATGTCAAGTTAAACCTTTTTAAAAAAAGATGAATGCCATACTTAAGGAAAGCGCAATTATATTTCTATGGTTTGAAATGTTTTACACACTGTATGTATTAGAGCAGCAAAGGTATTAGCACTTCTGTACCTGCAGAGGTGCTGACAGTTTACAGATGCTACAAGGCAGGCTTTTGTGACTGCTGTCCGCTTGGTACTTGCAGAGGGAACTCCTTTAATGTGCTGTTAATCGGAGCTCATTTGCTTGTATGCGGTGGCATTTGCATACAGGCACACTTAAAACTGTATCAGAACATGAGGACGAGTGGTCCTGATTTGTTAAATTGTTGCATATAAACAGGATTTGCATTCAAATGAGTGTGTTATATCACAGCCTGATTATACATCCCATTTTAATAATGTTGAAAGAATGGCAATAGTAGATTTCAGAAAGCCACTCCTCTGATTATATGTTCCAATTTTAAGTTAATTAAAAATGTCTCTACCTCCTTTTTCCTCCCTTACTCATATTTAGTAACAGACTTGGATTTTTTTCCCCTCATTTAATAAAGCGTGCAGTTCTACAACGGATAGTTATACCTTCCAAATTATATTCAATAATGTGTTTAATAAAAGCCTGTCGTATCGTGTACTCCTGTGGGAGGCTGATGGAGGAGAAACTGAACTCCACACTGTTCATCATCCTCTTGTTCTCTTCTATTCTACAGCAAGCAGAAGTCTACAGAGTGAAATGTGATGAGCTGCAGATTTCTCCAGCCTACCTCTGGGCAGGTCCATATGGCTGTAGGGTACTGTTCACTCCCAGGCAAAAACACCAGCTCAGTTCTTTTTAACAATGATTACTGCGTCACTGTGGTGTAACTTCCAGTCTCAGAGATTTTTAGATGCATTGAATAGAGAGGGGGGAAAAAAAAAAAAAGAGAGGGAAAAAAAATTTTGAGGAAAACTCTTCTACTACATCCAAAATTCAAAATAAAAGGTTATTTTGAATGAGGAGCAGTTTTCCAGTCCAGTTTGCCTTGTGACTTCCAACAGTTGTACTAGCACAACTCATAGGTGTGTGGAAGGTAATTCTGGCACATAATCAACTCTAGCATCTCTAGACATCTTCCTTGTTGCAATTTTGAACTGGTATGACAAGAGCATGTCTTGCTGCTACCATGCACAGCAGCAAAACATCCTTCCCATTGCAGCTGGGTTGGTGCACTTTCTCAATTTTTTCTGTTATCAGATTTATAGGAATTATAACAGAACACAACTCGTTTGATGAAGACTAGTTTTTTCAATCCATTAATTTGAGGAAAATACAAGAAATAAGGTAGTTTCAGTGCCATAAATCAACGTAAGGGTTATAACTTAATTGCACTATGTGTTAACAGTATTTTTTCTGTTGCCTAGCAATGAGATCTACCATAAGGTTCACCATGTGCTTATGATTCCATTATTAATGTCTGTTCTCAGAGGTTTATAACTTCAACAAAAATCATTACTTGTAGGAAGGACAATCCAGAAACTTCTTGTTGTTGTCGTCATAGAATCATTGAACCATTAAGGCTGGAAAAGACCTCTGAGATCACCTAGTCCAACTGTCAACCCATCACCACCACGCCCACCAAACCATGTCCCTATCTGCCACACCTACACGTTTCTGGAACACCTCCAGGGATGAGACTCCACCACCTCTCTGGGCAGCCTGTTCCAATGCCTGACCACTATCTCAGAGAAGTTTTTCCTAACATCTAGCCTGATCCTCCCCTGGCACAGCTTGAGGCCACTGCCTCTCATCCTGTCACTTATTGATGTCCATACTTATTATGGAGTCACTTACTAAGGGAGCTTGAGGAAGAAATGTCTGTTGCCTTTGGGTTTCTGTACCCCTTCTCCCATTCTACTGTACGTAGTGAATTTTGGAAGTAAGTTATCAAGCAGCAATTGTTTTGCATATTTCTTCCCTGGTAAGCTTTTTTTTATGAAAGTCTCCACATGGTGACATTTTAACCAAGGCAGATTCCTCTGCTTAGAAGAGCATCCTAGAATAACCTAAGTTAGAAGGGACCCACAGAGATCATTGAATCCAATTCCTGGCTCCACACAGCATCACCCGAAATCCTTTGTATAAAGTAAAACAGTCCATACCTTACTGTTCCAAAATAGTTGTGATAATTAGGAAAGCTTTATTCTTGCATATTTAAATTTACAAATTTTATGGCAGATGTGTGTTTAGTTGCAAATCTTTAAGGAATTTGACTTTTCTCCTGTTGTAAGCTACTGCTGCTTTGTAACTTCTGTATCATTTGCCTTTTAATTTGTCACCTTTATAATGGTTAATTTTTAATTAAGAAACATGGAAATTTGAGGTTCATGCCTTCAAGTGAGCAAAGTTAATTTTCTCTGGAAAAGGAGACATCTGCGAGCACCGTCACTTAACTAATCTTGCTTAATTACAAAGCAAGATAAGAAAAATAAAGTAAAAATGAGAGAGTTTAAAAATAAGATAATCTGGCTTCTCTATCACATGCTTATGTATAGGATATACACTTTTGCACATAAGTGAGACTTTTTCATGGCATTAAATAGTCTTGATACAATTATGAATGCTGACTACTTAAGAAATCTGCTCAGCGTATGTCATTTTCACTGACAAAATATTGATATTATTAAAATATAGATCAACACTGAATGTAAAAAAGTAAAGCATAATGTTTGCTGTGGTTAACATAAGCAGCATTTTCTGTTTAGCTAGAGTGTCGTAGACACCATTTATAGTTCCTGTAGCATTTGTTTAGGAAGTGGGGAAAGGGAGGTGCGCCAGAGATCAATTCTACATCTAATTTAGATGTCTAAAGTTGGAATTGGTGACTAGCCTTCCACATCCTCCTTTTCCCATAAGTGCTCTGAAATCTTCCATCTTCATCAGTCCGCCCTGAACCATTCCGCTTCTCGGTAGAGTGCTACATTGGGTTAGTGGTCTGGATTTAACATCACCTGTGCTGCCCCAGCATCACCATCTGTACAAGGACTCAGTGAAAACGAGCAAAAGCTGCCTTGATAAAGTCTGACACTCCAGAACAATAACTGGGGACAGGCAAAAATGGCAATTGTTTTTGCTGTTCAGATGACACTGAGAGAACATGGAAAATAAAAGATAAGATGAAATTCTATTCTTGTTTGGCATTTTCTTATTTAGAGCAGGTCATAGACTACATCTGTAGTCCGAGTAGAGAGACACTGTGTAATCACATTGTCTGTGTGGAGAGAAAAGTGCGGGGAGGCATTTGTGCATCTTTATTATTTTTATGTGGCTATGATTTCTAAAGCTTCTGTACTGCAGAGACAAAAGACCTCATGTCGTTATTGCTGACTGGAAAAAATGCACTGATATTAACCTGCACCATGTCAGAGTTGAATCAAGGGTCTCCCAAGGCTTAGCTAAACCATTGGGAAATGTTTAGGCAAAGCATAGCTTGGCTTTACATTGTTATATGGAGGAGTACTGTTTCCTTTCCCAGTGACAGGAGGGGCTGCACCGCTCGACAGCTGCCAGCATTGAAGCTCATGGAGAGCGTGCGTTGCCGTACGCAGGGCTCCAGGGAGAGTTATTTAGCCCACGTGGAAGTCTGTACTGGCCAAGAGCATACGTAATCGCAGCATTTCCAGAGCTGAGCCTAGTGTCTTCGATGGTTGCTCTCATTTGATGCCTAGCAACCAGTAATCTTGCTTTATTCTATGATGTCTTTATATACATTGTAGATGTGTATAGTTATACCTAGTGACTTTCATTTGACAGATCTATCTTAAAAAAAAAAAAAAAAACAAACCAGCAGCTCTTTTTCCTAGTAAAAATTCAGTACATTCTGTACCAATAGTCCTCCATGCATGAATAACGTCACAGCAACAGACCAGAAAAAGATTGCTGAAGAGATTGTACATAATTTCGAAGAATTGATAAGCAGCAAGCAAAATTGGTCTAAAATAGATGGAAAGGGTTCCTAAGAAGTATTTGTTACACAACAAGAAACATTTTAACCTGGGTTTCACACAACACTTGCTTCTAAACTCTGATTAAGCAACTGTGAAGTAGAAGTCTTCAGTTGTTGATAATTTTTTTTTGTTTGATAAAGTTATGTGCATGGTTTTGAATGATCAGTAAAGACTGCATGTCTTTTGGAAGACGTCTTGGCCCTATACCGTAAGTGTAACTAAAAGGGTGTCTCAGTGTTATCCTTTTGAGGTGTCCTTTGTTCACCTGTTCTACGTGCCATGTTTTGTTTCAGTCCTTGTTTCCTATGAAATGCCTTAAATAAAAACACTTCAAACCTCCGACATATGTTTTTATTGTCTTCTCCTAGGTTGACTGGGGTCAGCTGGACTATTTAGTAATTGATATGCCACCTGGCACCGGAGATGTACAGCTGTCAGTCTCACAGAACATTCCAATTGCAGGTACATGTATTGTTTGACTGTTTCTGATACTTGAAGTTAAATCTAGTAGCAACAAAAAAGTCTTTTTTAACAATGCTAGTCAAAAATTCTATGAATTGTTTTTCTAACACACTAAGTAATATCCTGTCAGCAGTGTGGTGATGAAAGAATGCTGTCGGTGATTTTTAACATGTCCGCATTAAGATTGTGTTGCTTTCTTTTAAGCTAAGTTTCAAAAAGATTGAGAAGTGAAGTATATCAGTATTCTGGAAATAAAGGCAGCTATGCCAAAAGCTGTTAAGGCTAATATAGAAAATACTTTGTCTCTAGCTTCTACATATTAATGGTATTACAATAAAATTGTTTTTCTTCATGATTGCTTTTTAATTAGAAGCTGGCAATGCTGTTAATGCACAGCATGTATTCAGTAAAACTGCAGCACTGTAATGCACTGATGCCTTCTTTTTCTTCTTGTATTATGAATTTGAATTTTTGTAGGGGATTTAAACTTTGACAAATCAGTCTTGAGATACGTAGGCTGCTCTCTAATCCCATTGGCTTAAGCAGGAGTTAGAAATACTGCTTTTGAAAGGATGCTTAGCGTCTCACGAAGTCTGATAGACTGTAATGGCCTTACCCGACTGACATACTTCAACAGAAGCAATTGTCAATAGCCTGGCTATTGAATGGTGGGAACCTAGTGGGATGAAGGGGGTGATTTTAAAACCAGGCAGCAGATAGTATATTTGCCTTAGAAAGTGCAATCTTACATGATAATGACAGTTAACCAAATAAAACTACAACCAGGTGTATCTGGTAGAGTTAAATTTACCCCAACCAATGCAGCCATACAACAGTGTTAAAGCTGTGTGGTGGTACCTCACAAACTCCAGGATGTTAAGCTTAAAAAAACGTAAATCTTTTGACGTATACAAAACTCAAATGTTAGAGCACATGTTAATTCAGCTGTAATGCTGTTGCCCAAAAATTTTTAATAACTTCAGGAGTTAATTCATGCTGTTGTCTGTGATTATGTTGAGTGGTGGAAGGTAACAAATCAATAAAGTTATGACAAAGGGTTAAATTATTTTTTCTCTTAAGAGGTATGAGTTTTCTGCTGCCTTTGCTTATCTGTGATCTCAAACATGATAATATGATAAAAAGAAAACTATGAATCGTACTCACTTTCTTAAGTAAAGAATCATAGAATATCATGAGTTGGAAGGGACTCACAAGAATCATGGGGTCCAACTCCTGGCACTGGTACTCAGTGTATCTAGCATATATCAGTAGCAAAGCAGGAGGGCCTTTTACTACCTGGTTTTTAAGCAATGAGGTGCAGTATGACAGTGATATGGAAGGTTTAGGTAAGGTAGAACTTCACGTTAAATCTTGTATGTAAGGGCAGTAAAATTATGAAATCCAAGAGGTATAGGTTATGGATTGATGTAAAGTGTGGTGGATATTGATAGTCGCTTTCCCCTACAGTGCACATAAATACCCTCATTTAACAAAGAAGAGGTCAGTAGACTCTTTATCTTTGGGACATTTTGTGTCTTTTTCCCTCAGAATTCTGCACAGCCTTCAGAAGTGTGAGTAGTTGTGGTGTTGCTGCACAGGGTCCTCTGTTACAGGGGAGTGGTAGCTGAATGTACTTTAATCCTGTATTTCTTAGTTTTCTAGGTTGTGTTGAAGTCTGTTTGTGGAAGGTCACAAGTTCTTCCTAATTGATACGCTACAAATGGAAAGCATAATTTGGGAAGATTATTTCCTAATACAGCTTCTCAGAATGTTATAGATGTTAAATTGTT
>VXAV01010318.1:139344-155093 GCA_013399715.1 Alectura lathami
TTTTTTTTGCTGATAGCAATATCCCCATTCTTGTGTTAGTGTAACAAAGTGAAGAATTAAGAATAAATCGTTTTTATTCAGTATTTTAATAAGTGTTCAGTTACATATGACTGTTAGAAATATCTGTTTTTCCTACCTATTGAATTAGATTTTGAGGCAAGTCAAAGTAGACAAGATGTTGACTTGAAATAAAGGAAACAGGTTAAAACCAGCAACAATAGATACAGATTTTCTTCGTATGCCATAAAAGGGAATGTTTCTTTCCCATCCCACCTTAAACTCTTGAATGTTTGTTTGTTTGTTTGTCTTAAATTATAAGAATGGGCTTTTACAACCTCCTAGTTTATCACATCACTACCACAGTTGCACAGTTCAGCTTATTACCTCATCTATCCTAACTCCATAAAATTAGGAGTGATGCCATCAGTTTACATTTGCCTTTTGCATTAGTTGGTGTAGTAGAGCGTGTTAGTTGAGCTCAATTCTTGTATTATGCAATGCACAATAAGTGTATTGTGATTTTGAGTAAGACAAGTATAGCAGACAGAGAGCGATTAAAATTTATAATTCCGTGTGCTCTTACTGACGCAAGAAATTTTAGCAGTTTACAAAGAATTTCCTCTGCTGTTGGTTGCGGGTATTTTTCATTCTCTTTGGAAGAGCTTCTTTTTGTGGGTTACAACTGTACTTTCTTCTTTTACTCTGGTTAATCGGTTGCTGTCTATTTGGCACTCCGTAGCCTTGTTTAGCATACCTTTATTTCCTTCAGCCTTGTTGCTTTCAGGGGTTCAGAAGATAATGTCACAAATCTCAGTGATGATGTCTTCAGAGCAGCTTACAGAATTCAGCAGTTTCTTTATGGGCTCCATCTTCATTTGCAATTCATGTTTCTAAGCTGTGTGTTGTCTTTTTTTTTTTTTTTTTTTTTTCCTACAGAAGGCAGTTGTTGTGCCATTCTGTTTCTGCTTCAGTTTTCTTGTTCTTTCTCATTCCTTTGAGGATGCCTTGGACAGTCATGGTATTAGTAGCATAATTTTTCTTTCCTCAGAGACAGCATATATATCCTAGTTAAGTACATTCAGAAGTGCATTATCTAGTTTGCATGAAAGTTGTACTTTGATTTGCATGCATGCATATGTGAGATACAGTATTTGCATTATGTTTTCATTACTTATCTATGGCTTCCTGGGGACAGACTGTGTAGAAAAGTTTAATTTTGTCTCTAAATAAATTTACAAAACCGACCTGAATGTTATTGTCAGTCGCCCTACAAATTCTTCTGTGTAAGAAAGAACATGGGCAAAAGTGTTTTGTTTGGGGAGGGTTGTTTAGAAGTGACATGAAAAACTCTAGCATTGCAAGATTTGAAAATAACAGAGGGACTGATGGGATTTGTGAAAGGGTATTGGGTTTTAATGTTAGAATAACTTTTCATCCTGCATCACAGCTACCATAATTTTCTTGTGTCAAAAGATTAGAGCAATAACTAATAGATAAATGCAACATAACAAAATGAGTCTTTTAATTCTGGTCATCATTAAAGAGAATGTCAGCCTCACACGATTTCAGCTGAAGTGACAGTTTTATGTATGCGCTTTTCATTCTTTAAAATATGGCAACCAAGGCAACTACTGTAATGCTGTTTTCTTTATTTTGCATGGAGATGTCTTATTTAACATATTAATCATTAATCACCTGTAGCTTTTCTCATATTTGCAGTCATTTTTCAACAAACTAGCAGATGAGAAATGATGGAATAGCCTGCAAATGTGATACATAGTTTTGTTCCACCACTGCTCCTTTCTTCAGGTGCCAGTCTATTTTCCAAATGGAAATCCTGTGTCAGCTTGGAGAGGAAGGCTTTGTTTATGGCCTGTTGTTACTTAGTGCATGGCAGGAAAAAGTGCCTGCCTGTTGGAGAAGGGCTCCCAGCACCCTGTTAGCACAAGCACTTCCTCTTGGAGGAGCGGCATTGTTTACGCTGGCAACTGTTAGGCCGCCTGTCACCCTTTCTATGTTAAAGTTAAGGTGAAGTTGGTGTTAGTCAAATGTGACAGCTTGACAGCTCCAGAGACTGACATTCTGCCCTCGTTGACAGAACTGGCTCCAGGTTAATACTGGAATTGTCATTTCATTTGCTAAACTTTGGCATATCACTCTTTCCTGTGGACATCAAGATGCCGGGATGGCGAAAGCCATTAGAAACATGCACCTGGCCAGTGGGAAGTGGGCTGAGATAAACCAAGAATTTCGCATCATACTGAACTGTCTTTTAATAATTACAGTAGTGAGCTTTGGACTGAACTGCATTTATACAGGAGTCCTGAAGGTAAAAGGTCTTCTGTTTTATTTCAGTGCACTTAGTTTTCCCATCTTTTGGAAGTAACATGTTGTCGTTTTTTTTCCACACAAAGCATATATTATTTTAATAAGCAATAAGCTTATTACAAGGGGTAAAAAGGCTGTTATTGAAAATTGGAAAAGACCATTAGTCAAGATAAGCAAAGTGAAAACAATGTGAATGCTCTTTTATGTTTTTTGTCAGGTTCCATAAAAGCAGAAGTGTTATCATTGCTAGCCGTACAGGGAATGACATGTACATTTAAAACCAACACAGTGCACCAACGCAGATCTTACCATCTTTTTTGTTGCCTTATCCTACAAATTGTGTAATTTTCCTAATGATTGCATCTTTCAGCAATATGTAGATCTTAATTATCTCCTGAATGTCTTTTGCAGATAAGGACTGAAATATTTACCAAAGGAGTTTTACTTCAAATACGAATTTTCAAAGAATTGTAATTAATAGTTGTTGTTTTTTTTGACAGCAGTGTTTTGATAGATATGTTTAAGTAAAAACAAAAAGCATATTTCTGTCTTTACTGATTGAGCTTTAAGAATCATAGCAATAAATTTCTGTTCAAGGAGGAAAGAGTAAATGGATAATACCAGCTTGTAGACCATTGGCATTCTTTAATTCTGAAAACGTTTTTTTAAATGTGACATGCCACATTGGTGAGCCAGACTACATGTATTCATATTTGTGGCAGTGCCACACAGACCAGAGGAGCAGCCCTGTAGACAGCCGTGTTGGAGCAGTGTGTGCTGCTGTGGTGGTTTCACACTGACGGCCGGCTGAACTCGCCACAGTGCTCTCACCTCTGTTGTCAGAGGAACAGGGGGAAGAAAATGCAATGGAGAAGGGCTTAAGAGTTGAGATCTGATGAGGAGATCGCTCAGCAATTACCATCACAGGCAAAACAGACTCAACACAGGGAGAGTAATATAATGTTTGCCTGTTACTGACAAACTAGAACAGTGAGAAACTAAAAGCAAGCTAAAAACAGCTTCCTCACCCCATCCACCCTCCTCCACTTCCTTCCCCCAAGGAGTGCAGGGGAATGGGGAATGGTGGCTGTGAGGGCTCTCCACGGACTGCAGCCTCCTTCAGGCCACATCCGCCTGCTGCGCTGTGGGCTCCTCCGTGGGCTGCACGCGGAGATCTGCTCCATGGGGTGCCCGTGGGCTGCAGTGGGACAGCCTGCTCCACCATGGGCTCCTTCTGGGCGGTTGTGAGGGAAAGGCATCTTCTTAAATTAACTGAAATTGCAATCTGAGAAGGTATGGCGCCGTTCTCTTGTCTTTTTTGAAGAGAGATGATCAAAAAAATATTCAACTCAATGCAGCCGTACAAGTTGCATGAGGCACATACTTTGATGGGAGGTGTATCTTATTCTGACATTGCTCTTTGTGTAAGTGTCTGTTCGCCCCTTGTTGAATATCCTTTACTTTGATGCAAATCATAGTTGCAAGGCATCTCATCTTTTCCTTTTAGTTTAACAGAGTGTTTTTCTCCATTTCTGAGCTTGCCTTCTTTTATGGAGGAGGCACATTGTTCGTTTCTACTGTAAGTTTTTGAAGATATTTTATGGAAGTCATCTGGGTTTTTGATAATGGTAAATTATACTTGATCTATTTTGGAATGGCAAATATTTTTAGTATCAGTTTTTTATACATTTTTTCAGATAACCTTGGAGATTGTCATTCTTTCATGCTGTGTTCTGATATTTTAAATAACTGCAGGAAAGCAAAGACGCACAGGTTTAGGATAGATTAAAAAACAACAACAAAAAACCCTCCGGTCAAAACATTGTGAATTTATAGATTGATGATTGTATTCATCCAATGTAGTTTATATGCTGAAATAGGTTGTTTCTGTTGTCAGAAAAAATTGTAGTTGACAAATGCAAATCATCATCGGGGTTATCTTAGCTTTGGACACTCCTTAGTACTTAATTATGAGGTGCCTGAGCCAGTAGACTGTATATTTCATTTAGAGACCAAAATGCAGTATGAGTTGCATGTCAGTGGCTCAGATCTATCTCTTGTCTCATGGAAATTGATTTAACGGAAATTTCCTGTCCAAGCTGGAGTGAAAGAATGTTCAGTGTGAGCTCTTTAAATTTTATCATTCTCTGAAAAAGTAGTTTCAAGGCATTGAGGAAAAAAGCTATGAAGTATAGAGAGGTTGAGAACTGAGGTTCTCAGAGGTCTGGCAATATCGAAGCGTATGCTAAGTACTAGATTAGCTGCAATTGTCTCTTTGTACTTTTCTCTTTTTTTTCCCTTTTTTTTTTTTGGATCCATTATTCTGAATAGGAAGAGTAAACGAGCATAGTGTTCAGCTGACAATTATAAAAGATAAGAAAAATCCATATGAATAATGGTACTGAGTTCGCCCTCACCTCAGGGGAAAAAAAAAAAAACAAAAAACAAACAATGGTTCTTGGACATGATTGAAGTAGTCTGTGTTTTTTTTTTAGAATAGAAACACTTTTCCCTAATTCTCTCAAAGAAGTCATGAGACTTTTAAAAAATCATTCATTTATCAAGAGAGAATATTTGGACATTGCTCTTGCCTAGTAAAATGCTTATTATAAGCTGGATATGTTTGGCAAGGGGCCGTAAAAGTGAGAGGTGCAATGGAGCAGAGCAGAAAAATGCTAATTCATACAGCTGAGGAAAAGTGGAAAGTGGCAGACTGTCTGTGATGGAGTAACTTTATGTTTTGTGCATGTACTGTGTAATAATTCTTATTCACAATACTTCACAAAAAAATACTGCAAGTATTTTGAGTGGACTGATACTTGGCTAAATAAATGTTGCATCATGTATCGTGTGAGTGTGATCTGTGTGTTCAGTTTGCCACAGCCAAAACCAAACATTTTATTAGAGTGAGAACTGTCTTTCTATGTCTTTCTCCATGTGATTTAGTACAAAATGGTTGTTAGAATGCTTACTGACCAGTTAGATGAGGACTGTGTAATTGCAGGATAACAGCTTTGTCCAGCTTGTGGTATTCCTAGCTCTTCTTGTCGGGGAGTGCATAGGCTTCTTCCTGTGCTTGCTGTAAAAGCACAGCCCTCTTTTCAAGCGGGCAGGGTGGTAGTGCCCCAGTCTCTAATTACTGGCTAGTTGGTGGGGCAAAGAGGATGTGTGGCTGCTGGGAACATACACTGAGCAGTTTTCAAAGGCTCCTCCAGGAAGGTGGGACGCAGCCAGGATCCAGCCTTCAGGACAGTTTTGAGCTATGTTATGAATCTCAAGGATCCCTTAAAGGAAAGTCATGCTCATGATTCCTTCAGGTTACTAGTTGCGATGAGATGTGACACATAAAAGCTAAAGGAACTTCTTTGCAAGGTTCATCCAAGGAGATGGACGAGTTTTTAGTGTTAATACAACTGTAAGCATCACCAGCTGAAATGCTAAAAGGCTTTGTTCTTGCAATACCTTGTTCTCCATCTTCAAGTGCACACAGTATCCTATAATTGCAGGCATATTTTATCTATGAAATAACATGAAATTCAACAGAAGGTGAGGGTCTCTGAAGATCTTCAGTAGAGATTATTCAGATTCGTTAGGCTATTTATAACTTGAAAGTCTTTTAAACATGGAAATTAAAAATTGATGCAATGGAGGAGGTAGCAAAAACTGCAAAAAATGTGTGAATGGTGTGGTCAGATCAGGCTGTGGGCAGCTGTGTTGAGGTCTGAACGTGGCTTTCTACAAGAGCGTTCAGTGCCTGTCTGTCAGCAGGGGTGATTATTAGAAAAATGCTGTGTATTTGCCTGTGCCTTTTTCCTTCAGAAATCTGTTTATTGGTCTTTCTGGTCTCTTACTTTTCAGTCCACAGGTTTTCTGGTTGGAATTATTTGCTAAGCTAGTAAGAATCAAGGTGATATAATCTAGACATTAATATTGGTAGGGGGAGAGTGCATTCTTAGTCATTGCTTGGAAGGAGGTGCACATACCTTGGTTATGAATTCTGCCTTTGTAAATACTGGGGGGTGAGGGGGTGGGGAAAGGAGCAAGTCTTTTCATCCTGTGGCAGACCTTGTAAACTTAGCTGTTTTTTTTTCAGTCTTGCCTGTTTTTCTCCACTTGCTTGAAAGAGAGCCAAAGTGATTTGCCTAGGTTTAAAATGGCTATATCTAAGGCTTGGGGAGATCCCACTTTGTACTTTGTAACCCAAAATATCTAATGCAAGTGAATATAGGTGATGCTTTCTATATGTGGAACTTAAGGCTTTTTCAGCATTTCTAATTTCCTAAGCACCACTCCACCAGTAAGGTGACTACCAATGCTCTGTATAAGCACACCTTTCTTTTACTGGGATTAAGAGCCTGAGGTTTAGGAAAAAAGGCAAAAATCAGTGTTATAGGCCACTGTTAGTTCTATCTTTCTATTACATGTGCTAAGTATTAAAAATAGAGCTAGCATAGTTTTTATTGATGCAAAGTGCATCAGCTTTTTGCCAGCTGAAATACAATGAAGTTACGAAAATAAATGAAATGCATGAGTAAGTAGATATGTCTGTTAAACCTAAATGTGCTTAAGTTAGATATCCTTAGTATGCTCAAGGCATAGAAATTATTCTTGTGCACACAACCGCAAACATAGAATTTGTAGTATGTTTTAATGTGCAGTGTGATAACATTATAGTTTCTGCAGTTCTCTATGTGATTTGTCAGCCTTCATTTGCCTCATTCAGACAGGCTTGTGTAAACATTGCACGTATTGCTTCAAGAGACCTGCTGTGTGCATGAATTCAGTCATATTTCATTACTTTATTGATCAAAATAACTCTTTACTGTTTGATACTCCTATTAACCATGTAGAACCGAAACAGCAAAGAAGGCGTGGGCTGTGTTCTTTCTTGCTCATCATTTGAATCGTGTTCTGAATTAAACATATGCAAACTTATTCAGTGAAGGGGAGCACCAAGGGAAGTCTCATTTGCCATATTCTGTTGCTAGTGGAGGAAATAATGCTGCTGATAATTTGAATTCTTGAACTTCAGGTTGGGTTTGCTGGGCTAGCAGTTTTACTATAGAGAGGAAATAAAGTGTATTGGTATAAGTCAGTACAAGCTGGCTGTGAATAAATTTGTTCTGTGCATGAAAAATAGATTTTTGACCATGAAGATTCTGGATCTACTCCATAATAAGCTTTGCAATCTGCAATTACTCTTCGTGAGTTTTGGGCATGTTTTCTGTGGATGGAGATATCAATGTTAGGAGTGGACTAGCGCCAACGACCTTTGAAGTTCCTTCCAGTCCTGTAGTTTTGTGCTTGAGTTTCAGTTGGTTGCAAAGAAATAATCACTCACCAAACAGGTATTTCATAAACAGTTCAAAAGGCTCATCAGATTCTGCAAGCTAGTAAATCTCTGGTAGCTGTTTGCAATACATGCTTTTCCAAATAACATGTTTGCAGCTTATTTTTAAGAATGTGATTCTCACTAAATTATATATGAATGGAATCTAAGGTAGAAGCTACTGAAGAACTGAAGTGTACTTCCACTTTTCTCAATTTGCATATTCAAAATTGAGTCAGGTTTACTTCTAATAAAATGAAGTAAATGAAATCAGTAACTTACTGTGAAACTTAGTTTTGTTGAGATTAAAACTGATGGGTAGTACTTCCCTGAGACCACCTTTAATTTACATTTTACTTCAAGAAATTTAAATTAGGAGATGTCCTTTACCCTCCATGTTATTGTGTAGTAAATCACTTAGTGAAGATACTGTTGAGTAGTTTGGGCCTCAGGGAAGTGCTTTTGAACCAGAGGACAAATCCTAATGAAATTACAGTAATTTAAAATAGCCTTCTTAAACTGCTTATGAAAGTGTCAGATGCTTAAGTAATATCACCAGTGAATGCTGTTCTCTGCCTTCTTAAGGCACTGTGCAGATAGTCCAAGGGAGGCTTTGTACTGCTGCTGCTGTTACAGTTACCTGGGTGCTTACAGGAGGCAAAGAGGCAGCACCTGCGATCTTGCTTCTTGTCCAAAGATGTGCTGTCCTCAATGTCAATAGAATGAGATCATGTCAAATTTCCATTCAAAACTTTTTTTTTTTTTTTTTTCCCCCTGTAATCCAGTTAAGAGGGAAAAAGAATATAGGAGGGACATCTTTACATGACCAGCACCAGCTTCTTGGTCATGTAGGCTTTCATTTTGTGGAAAAAGTTATGCAAGTTGTCCATAAGCTTAGTTTTAACTCATGTATGTCAGAACCCAGAAATTGTTGTACAAGGAGATGGTATTCATGGCAGCATAAAGCCTGTGATACGCCATTGGATCATTTCATCTTAGTTTTTCTCTTTGGGTGAGGTTCTCTAGCAACAGAATTTGTTAATAAAAAATACCTTTCACATGAACTGTTTGTGGTTGTAGTGCGTGCTTTCATTGTCCATAGCCTGTGTCCTTCATGCCATACCAATTATATGAGTCATTAAAAAAATATATTGGACCAGAAAATGGGGAATTAAGTTTTGCTGACTGCATGTAAACTTCTAAATGGAGATTCAGGGAATGCTAACTGAAACAGTATCTTAAATTATTAAAAAAAAAAAAAAGTAAACAAAAGCATATCATGTGAAACAGTTAACATGCATGTATACACATAAGACACAAAAATTCTAGTTTCCTAGTTTTGTTTGAAAAGGCAGTTATAATAAGGTTTTTGTCTAAATATTGAAAGGTGTTCGTTTTACAATTATTTTTTTAGCCAAAAAATTATTTACAAGACTTAAAGACATTGAGTCTACATTACTTATTTGTAGGCTGCTTTCAGGGTAGGGTGCATTCATTTTGTATGTCAGTGTTGGCGGCAAAGTGTAAACCCACACCTCAGTGGAATGACCAGCTAAGGTGTTGTGGTGGATGTCACTGAAAGGATTGTGTGTTGTTCTTCGCTGTGTCATTGGAAGCAGGTCAGCTTGGGAAAAGCAGCAGGTTATTTGGGTGCTAGAGTTTCAGAGAACAATAGGAATTTTTTTGCTTAGTGCATTATATATGCTGTTCAGTTTTTGGACTTGTGTCTAATATGATGTAAGGCAGAGACAGGCAGCTTTTAGAAGTGAGGTGCCAGACTGTATTTTCCTTTTGCAAACTAGAGGTTAAGCACACGGGTGGGAAACATTCACGTGCTGTCAGGCAGTGTTTGGAAACTGTCATGCAGAAGAGATGTCATCATTCAGCACATGGATTGCATGGGGCCATCGTGAGGGGCAGGGCTTCCTGTCCCAGTGCTCTGCGGACTGGGAGGGCTCTCAGGATGCCAGGACTCCCAGTACACAGTCCCATGCAACAGCGGTGTGTGCCCCGGCATAGCTACCCATGTCTTCCTTTGACGGGTGCTCCAAAGGCTGGGAACTGCAGGCCCATGCATCTGAAATTGTATAATGTAGTTGCTTTTAGTGTGCAGGTGGGCACAGATTTCTGTTGTGAGCTTGGCATAACGCTGCTCTGCAGAGATGTTGTTATAGCGTCCTTAGGACTGACTGACCTCTGTGAAACCAGAGCGAACCAATTGCTCACTAAACGTGGTGTTTTACTTTGCAGTTTTTAAAAACAGGGGTGGGTATCAGCAGATTCTTGATGCAAATTTCAAGGAAATAATAGTTGACACCCCTGAGCAGAAGCAAAAAGATGCAGAAACTGCTCTTTGTGAAGTGATGCAGACTATTATAATGGCTATGTTGGTTTTACAGGCTGTGTTACTCAAGAAATAACGCAGTGATGTGCAGACCTTCTTAAATTCTTACCTCAAAGAGGTGTTTTGTGTGTTTAGTAACTCTTTTGGAGTACTGATTTACTTATCAGGTAACTTGGGGCCATGACTGATCGGTGAGCAATGCTGTATTTTTTTTTTCCCCAAACCTTGTGCAAGTGTGCATGAGTTGGCTTCTGAATTTGTAATATCATTCTTACACCCCCAGTCCTGTTGGAATTGCTGGCGTTGTGACTAGTGTAGCAAGTTTCAAGTTGGTGCCTGCCAGTGGTGGTATCAGAAAGCCTAGCAGGTTCAGAAAGGAACAGTCTGACTACAGATAGCTGCCGCTTGCTTTTAGGGCAAGGCTTAATGTTAAATCAAAAGCTTTCAAATGTAGTTATGACATGGAACAGTTATGTGTAGATATTTCCAGAATGCCACCACAGTCTGTGAGCATGTGGACCATGTTATCGTCTGTTCATGGTCATATGGCAGCTAGATCAATTTTCTCATGGACAAAATATAAATGGTTTCTATATAGAAAATTATAAGATGAAAATATCTAAGTTATTTTTATCACTCCACGTCATTTCTCAGTGGTTTTGGTCACTGCATAATAAAGAAACAGCATAATTTTCCTTCTTCAATTAAAAAAGAAGTACTAAACAGCCAAAATATCTAGCAATTCTGAACCAGAATTTAAATTTTAATGATAGCTCGTTTTCTTTTCCCAGGAGCTGTGATCATCTCTACTCCACAAGATGTGGCTTTATTGGATGCACGCAAAGGAGCCGAAATGTTTAGAAAAGTCCATGTACCTGTAAGCATCTACATTAAAATATCAGTAGATTTTTTTTTGTAAAAATGTGAAAAATTTCCGTATACAATAACAGATGAACAACCCATACACGAATCACTTGAATCTCATAAATTCTTGTTTAAAAAAAAAATAAATAAATATGGGGGGTTAGAATGTGCCTTGTATCAGAAGCTTTAACAGAAAGGAAAGAATTTTCTCAGGATAAAGTAACAATAGTATTTAATTTCTTTTAAATCAATTTATTTAACCACCTGGAATGAATCAGACTGCTAACAGCTGCACAGAGTACCTTGTACAGTAATCTGTGCTTTCCAGATGTACTGTCTTGCAATATCCTCGTTATGTGTTCTCTTCAGCTCAAAACCTGTTAGACCTCTCTAAAATACTGCAAGGTGAGAGACAATCGTATATTTCTGCATTTTAAGAAGAAAATTTTAGAATTTTGGGAGTTAAGTGGGTATCTAATTGTCACTTCGCCACTCGAAAGGCTCTGTGACTGTCACTCCCAGGAGAAGTCCATCTCCATTGCTTTGTTTTTCATTAGGCTTAGAGCTCATGTGGTAGCTTGCTTGTTTGGGAAATGCAAAGTTTAAAAATATCCCCAGAACTCACATGGATTGAAATAGAGTAAATGTATGAGGAAACTGTAAATTAAAACAACAAAAAAAAGTAACATCTTTAGCTTCATATTTTCAATGTGCTAATATTCTGGGAGCTTTTTATTGATTGTTATATTCTGAACTAGTTAGAAATAATGTTTTAGTTTTAAATTGAACTAAGTAAAAGGATTTAATTGAGGAATAATAAAAATATGTTCATTAAAAATAAATTAGCTAGGTTACTAATTAAACGGATTTTTTTAGGTAAAAATATTATTAAATTGATTTAAGGTCTTGACGGTGTTACAAGTTGCTTAGTAACTGAATGTTATACTCTAGTGTACGCGCACAAAGAGACACATTGTTCATTTGAAATGTGCATGTGGTGAGAAAATACAAACTGAAATGCTTCCATATTTTAGACAGTAAAGAAAAAAGCTGTATACTATCCTTAAAAATATGTTTTCTAACACGTCCGTGTGACGGTCACTTCTACTCTCCATTAAGAAAGGGAAATTTCTTTTGTAACTAGGGCATTTTAAATTTTTTCAAAAGGCTTTCCCTTTTTGTGTTTCAATTACTAAAATAACAAAAGAAATAAGTTGATAAATTTCTTATTATTAACTACTCCTTAGGTATCTTTGCACCAAAATGAAAATATAGTAGCATTCGTTGTTTGTGACTAGAAGAAAAATGTATATGACAGAAGAAAAGCATATGGATTTTTTTTTTTTTAATTTTGTTTGGATTTACTAAAATAATTCATAATGATTTTCTTCATGTAAAATCATGTTCAGTTTACTGCTTTGCTGAATTTTCCTTTCAATGAGAAATTGTCCAGATATCTTTTATGTCAGTTTTGTTCAGTGTTTTTTGCAGAGAGTGGTTTCCAATAAAATCATGCATTCCATGATAGACTTGGCTGCTCTTAATTTGACTGGTGGTAGACAAGATTTTAAATATTTATTTAGATTCAGTGGAATTATCAGATTTGTCTTATTGAGATGATAAGCCACAGCAATGCTGTTTTGCCAGATGCTGAATTTGAGTGCACTGGAACCAGTTCTTTGTTCTTCTGCTTTTTTTTTTTTTTAATCATCTCACCTAGTACATGTGTGAACATAGGTGTATCATTTACATTGGTACTAAAGCAGATCCTGCTTATGTTTTACGTTTAGTTTTAAGTCAAAACTAAATCTGAGTATCTAAAGTATCTGAAGTTTAGTCGTGATTTTTGACGGATGACTTCAAATTTGAGGTTTACATCAGAGGTGAAATTTGTGGGACCGTGCTAAAACTGTGTATCCTAATTGTATAATTGACTTATCTTTTTAATCTTTAAAAAAAGCAATTGCAAAGAGTTCACTTCTCAAAGAAGTTGAGAATTTATAGGTTGCTGAGCTCTGAGTGTTGGAGTACACATGCTTATATTTAATAACCTGAAGCCTGCCTTGCACACGCAAACATCTCGACACCACTTGCCCATCGCTGCAGCATTCATTCGTTAGCAGAGCCTCAAATGACATCCATAGTATTACCCCCATAAAGTCACAGTCATTAATATTGTTTGTCCTTCACTGAATTCAGATTAAAGTGGAATGATGGAAGGAGTTGATTAAAATGTGGTGTTGAGAGTCAGTGTTGGAACCAGGATTACAGTGCAGGTCTTATTAAATCTCAGGATGTAGTCACTGGAACAAGAGTGCTATCTCTTATGTGCCAGGTGAGGCATGACTCTGCTGACTGGTACTGCCTCCCGTCACCATGAACTCTCAAGGCTCTCCCCTGCTATGTGAGTTCAGCTGCCTTTGTCATTGATCCCAGAGATTTTATCTGGGCAGTTGGCAGGAATAAAACCACATAAATAACTTTGAGTCTTGAGGAAAAAAATGACTATTTTCACCTACTGAAACTGAGTTCAGTTGGTTGTGATTTATGTTATCGGTCATATTCCTGAAAGAAAAAGATTTTAGTTAGATCTACAACTTTTCTTGTAGCTTGCTTGAGCAGGAAGGATGTGTTGTGGATTTCCCAGGTTTAAAAAAAAACATATAAAAACAGCAATGTATTTCATTCTAAGATGTACTAAAATTGTTTAATTAGATATGTACTCATTGGTGTTTTTGTAGTCTAGAGTACCAAGCTGGGATTATGACTTCATACTGGGAGCTGCAGTTAGAACCAAACATAGCTTGTCATAAGACAAAGGCTAGGAAGACAGAAGCATGAATGTGCACATTTATTTGAAGCATGGAAATACAAAGTGATGTGACTCCTGGGTACATAGGAAGTCTATGGCAGACCGGGACTGTAACCCTCATCACTTCAGTTAAGTCAGGCTGGAATCAGACCTCAACACCAGCCGGTCTTAAAGTACTATGAATGACTTAAGTGGGTTTCTCAGGAATTTTCTCCTTCTGTGGAGAAGGCAGTATATTCGGAATTTGGGCACCATATGTTGTGTAACTAAAAGGTTAATGGAGCATAAGGAATATGTAAGCATTCAGAAACCGTGTGTGTGCATATAATTCATATATATAATTATATAATCCATAATGAAAACTTGCCACATTTTTTGCTTTCCTGTTATTTCTTGAGGGATGTCTTTCCAGTATTCAAAAAATCAATTTGACCAAATGAGTTTTGCATTATAACTATCCTCTGCCCTGGTACCATAGGCTAGCTCCTGTGTTGCAGAGCATCTGGTCAACTGTTTTCATGTCATTACTGAGCCAAGTTTGCAGAGATGTACAGGGAGAGGAGCTCACTAAGGAGTAGAGTATGATTCATGCATGCTTGTGGGATAGTTTGTGCAGACAGAGCTACATTAAAGCTTTTACAGATCTATTATTTGAACAAGGAAATGAGTTATTACTCCCTTTGTTAGCAAGACCTATTACTTTTAGATTCAAAAGCTCTGAAAATAATAGTGAAATCTCTTCTTTCTCTGAGTGTCTGCAGAAGTATGTGTTAAAAATACACTTCAGTGCTAAAAGTTAGTATGTTTGCACAGGTCCTATATTAAATAGGGTGATTGTAATTGACAAGGAGTATTCCAAAATCTCTTCTTATGCCAAAAGAACAATTTATACATATAAATGTGTACTACTTACTGGCTGACACATAAGAATAAGGCTGAAAACATAAAAGCAATAGTGTAATGCTGAGATGTCTCTTGCTATTAGAAAGAGCTGCTGAAATGAAAGCAAAAAGGACAGTGAATGAGACCTTTAAAACCAGTTTAGCACTGGGGGTGCAGCTGTAGCTCAGCATCTGCATTAACTGGCTGAAAGACTTCCTTAGTTATTAGATTATCAAAGAATTAACAAAACAGCTGTAGTGTTTCTGGGCTATTTGTAGAACACTAGTAGGCTGCATAACATTGATTATGAATTTGCTGTTATCATAAATATTGTACAACTATACTGAGAAAAAAAAGTTCAAGACCCGAGATACCTGGAGTGGGAGGAGTTCATTTAGAGTATAAATGTTGAGATCTCCTTTTTTCTGTGCTGCAAATGATGGCATATTTACATATATATATTTACTGCTCCTTAAAATGTTCCTTGCTTTAAGCCCTCTGAAAGTTTTACACAAGTAAAGGAAGACTTAGAAAGTATTATGAAATGTGTTTCAGTGATACAGGAAACAAAAACGGTTTATTACTTTTTGATTAGTTTTAACTTTGATAAAAGGAAACATTTACTAAGATGCTGTAAATAACCTGCTTGCAGAGCCACCTCCATATTCTTGTAGTTAAGCCTTTATTTTCAGTTTTGTTGCCAAAAGTTGTAGATTGACTGTTAATAACTAAATAAATTAGCAGTTGTTGCTTGCATTGAACATGCTGTCATTTTAGACATGTTTCATTAACACAGTGAATCCATTAGTCCCCCAACTTCACCACCTTCTTCAAAACACAGAACCAGAATGCTTAGGGAAAT
The DNA here is from genome assembly GCA_013399715.1 of Alectura lathami. Lineage (NCBI taxonomy): Eukaryota > Metazoa > Chordata > Aves > Galliformes > Megapodiidae > Alectura > Alectura lathami. The sequence continues at coordinate 154,766 of VXAV01010318.1, forward strand.
TTTAAAAAGCACAGAATACCACAAGGTGTATAACACCTTTTCTATACTTTAAAATATATATTCATGTTTTTACAACTCGGCTATAGTGTATGTGACATATCCAGATAGCATAAATATCTTGAAGGGAAATGTTGTAACATGGAACCTCTGAAAGCCAAGTCATCTGTTGATTAGCAAATAGGTTGAAGTTTTCAAGTGTTTGTGTGCTGTTGTCATCACTTCTGAGAAATTCTGCTCTACCTCAATAAACAGTCTTGTTTTCTAGGTGAATAAAATGAGATCAGTTTTGTCACAAGCACTATTGTACATTGTGAAAAGACATTTTAAC
>VXAV01010318.1:157502-189643 GCA_013399715.1 Alectura lathami
TTCCCAACAGGAAAGAGTGCTGAAGTCTGTGAGAAAGACTGTGCGTTGCTGATTATTTCTCTCCCTGTCTCTGAAATCCCCCTATTTTCATTTTTTCCTTCTTTTCTAGTTGAGTGACCAGAACTATAACCAGAAAGATATGCCATTGATTTTACATACTGCTAAGATAATGACTGCTGTACACCCCATGCTGACTTCTGCACTTCCAAACTTATTAAACTGTCTGCTAACTGAGCAAGCAATGACTCTGAGATTTATTTCTCTCCTACAGTAAATTAAAATTTTCTGAGCACTTAGGCTTTCTTTCCCCTCTAACATCAGAAAAATTTAGGTCTGATGCATTGGTAAGTTCTCATCATGTTTTATAGCATTGAATAGAGCAAAAACTTCATCTGCCTCAAATCCTTATCATCCACACAGATGCACAGAGTTCTTTTTTATGGTCTTTATACTTCTGCTTATTGTATAAGGCTTGATATTGTTTTAATTGTGTTTGGCTTTTGCTTGGTCTTTGGACCTGCACTTCTGCCCATGCAAGTTCTTGTATTTCTGTTGTGCCAGCAGATCTTTGTAAGTATTGGAAAGAAAAGAGAACAGCTGCCATTTTGTAGTAGAAAGTTCTTTTTGTAATTCTCTGAGATTGTCATTAAACTGACAGTAAACATCCTTGGGGAAAACAAGTGAAGGTTAGTCTCTACACAAAATAATTGTAAGAGCTAAGTTCTGGGAGATTACAGAGTTACTCTTATTCTGTTAATAAGAACACTTTAGGCTAAAGAAAATTTTAAAGGACTCCTTTTTGTTTGTTTGTTTATTTATTTTTTAATAAGTGAAAGTACTTTTATGCCTGCTTGCTTTCAGTTATTTTTTTGTTTATTTGTTTGTTTGGTTTTGACTAGCTTTGTTATTTCTAAGTTGTGTCAATTTTTATGCAACACTTTTAAAAGTTTCTTCTTCTGACTGTATTGAACCTCAGTTCTGGCACAGATTAGGTTAAATAAATGTTGCTAAAATGTATGGATTAAATTGATGCAACTTCTGAGACCAGTCAAGATTGAACTAAGCATAGTCTATTCTGCCTGTATCCACCCGTGATGTAAAATATAGCTATACTGTCCATTTGCAAAAAGGTAGTGTTCAGTTCACCTCTTAATTATTTATGTGGTAATGAACTAAATGTTACTTTTCTTTAGTGCTGAAAAACTGTATTTCAGAAAGTATGTTTCAGAGTGGACTAGGGTTACTAATTGATTCTCCTTTAGAACATTCCTTTCCTCTCTGATAGTTCCCTACTTGTTATAAAAGAATATAAAGAAGATTTCTGTTGGAAAGAAGAAGGAACTGAATGGTTGCCTACCTTTTAATTGGACCCAGGGCCTAATAAGGACAATAACAAATGTTATTGTTTCAAAGTTAAGTATTCAAAGAAGTCTTTGAACAGTGATTAAAATCTTTAAAATGCACTGAAAAGGATGTATAATGAGGAGATAGGCTAAATAGTAAGTTGCATGCGTATTTGCCTGACACTTGAGCAAACTTAGGTCCTCAAATAGTTTGTCTCTCAGCTTGTATTTTTCTGTGTATTCAAGAAGCAAAAACAGAGAAACTTTCATCATATATTACAAAGCATGGTCTTTCCAATACGGAGAATAAAACCCCCCCAAATACGTTGGCATTAGTCTCTGTGGATATATAGGAAGTGTTCTGCAGCCAATTTTCATTTTAAATGCTTATTTCTTGGTGTTAAGTAGTTCAAAGAATATCCTGAACAGGAATTTTATTTCACATCACTTTAGGGCTATTTTAATGAAACCTTTAATATATATTAGGTCTTCACATACATGTATCTTGGTGTCTTTAATACAGGAGACATTCCACTGCATGTTAACATACGAGAGACCTGTGATTCAGGGCAGCCTGTTGTGATCTCACAGCCTCAAAGTGATGCCGTAAGTCTGCTGCACTGCACTTAAAATAACAAAAAGCGCCTCATTTCACCCCTACCCCAGAAAAAAAACAAAAAGAATGGAGAGTGCTTCTCTCTGCTACTGTTTGAAGACAAACGCGTATCTGAATGTAACTTAGGGAAACGACATTCTGCAAAAAAGAGTTGTGTCATTAAGTAACTTTGGCCCTAATGTTTCCCAGTTTTGGAATACTGGTCATGGGTTCTTCTTATATGTGCATGTGTTTTTGCATAATTAGTCAAAATCATTCAGGATAGCAAAGATGTGATCCAGATTCTGGCATACCAAGAGGAGGAAGGTCAGTGTCAAGCCACATGAGACCTTGCAGCTAATGGAGGTCCTCTAAAACGGTCAGTTGAGCCTTTGGTAGCGGAGCCTGGAAACTCTCAGAGGGTCCTATCACAAGACGTTCGGAGCAAAATCTGCGTATTGTCAGTACCTGGGTTGTTTTCAGCAGGAAGTGGAGGAATTTGCGCTCAAGAGGAGGTGGATGTTTCTGTGCATTTACCATAACATTTTTCTGCCAAAAGAAAACATGGGTTGTTGAGGTGGTGGGAGTCATATATGCAAGTCTCTGAAGAAAAGGAGTTGCACATATAAAATTTAGTTAACATTTACGGAGTAAGATTTTCCTAGGTAGTATTTTTTCTCTCCCCCTTGCTGGAGTTTGTCTGCCATGCTCTAGGGCAGGATTTTGTCTGCCATGCTGTGTTGGCACGGTATATATAGCACGATGCAGCCTCAGTATTGACTGCTACTTAGATGTTACCCTTAATAATAATAATAATAATAAAGTAATTGATGATGATAATAGATGGTAGAATCAGTTAGAGATAAGGTAGAAAGTACAAATAACATAACTTTTCTAATACCATGATTGCTACATGCATTTTGAAATAACTTTTCCTTACTGTTCTTTTAAAATAAACAAAAGAAACAGTGAGGGGGGGAATAATCCAGTTTTGTTAACGTACTGATCAGGATTCTGGAGGAATAGTGATTTACATTGCAGCACTTCATATTGTATAGAGAAGTAGCAGCACTATAGCATGTTGATTTCTAATTGAATGCATTAATTTGCCAGTCTTTGTCAAGACCTCTGCTGATCCTCTGTGGAATAATGTAGTGATCTTGAGTCTAGGCCCTTATGAAAAGGAGTCATTCCAATCAATACTGTAGTTTCTATCTGGGAATTTTGATCAGAAGTGCTAGGGTTTGAATGTATAGCTTAGGTCAAAGTTGAAGCAAAACAGCTGAACAAACCAAGATGCAAGGCTTATAGCTTACAGTATCTGAAATCTATATTAACCAAGAGTCTGTAGCCTGCGGGAGTCAGAGCCTACACTCAAATGTGTGGGACAGCATTTTGAAAATTAAGAAAGACAGGAGAGTCTGTAGGGTTGCCATCTGTTCCTTCTTGGACTGTTCTTGATAACGAAAGCGTCATTTGCGGCAATTAAGTTAAATATGAAGAGGAATAAAAATTGACAAATATGTGTGACTCTGGGGAAAAGTTTTAATATTGTTCTCTGCCATTGTGTCTGCGAGATAATCATTCTCCTCAGACAATTTTTTTTTTTAAGACATTACTAATCTCCACAGAATGAAAAAGAATTTCCCTTTATCCCTGATTTGCTTCTCATTATAAAGACAGAGAAAGTGATTGTTGTTCTCTTATATTTTAAAAGAAAAATGAAATTCTTAGCATATAACTGATGGTGGGAGAGGTTGTGTAAGGTCAGATTCTAATCTTTAATACATGACACCCATCACCATGTTTCTCAAATAAACTAAAATTGTGGCTATTCATGCATGAACAATCATAGTTTTTCAGATAGAGAACAATGTGCACTGAGCTGCTGAAATTATCTCTGTTCTCGTCCCTTAAATTCACAGATTTTTGTATACAAAATTCTCTGCTTTGTTAGAACACACTTAAAAATGAAATACAGGCTCACGGAACTGAAATAATACCTAGCTGATTCAGACAGTAGGGTGTAATGATGATGGCTTTTCAGAAACCCAGCGTGCTGTCACACCTTTTAAGCTCTGTCAAGACTGGAATAAAGGGTGTTTCTAAAATGCTAGCTAATACTTTTGCTTACACACATACCACAGAATTCACCTTGTCTTGCTATGTAGAAGCATAGCTATCAGTCTCCACTAGGATTTTAAATTGTAAAGCAAACTTGTTTAGATTCTTTACTTTAAAGCTTAATTTGCTTAGATGCAGTTAGTGGAAGAGGGAAACTGCCTTTATGCAAAACTGGCAAGGAAATTACTAACAACTAAAATAACCCTTCCTGAAAAAAAATAAAATTACGTGTAGAATTGTGTATGTGTGAGCTTCGAAAGTAGTCCTTCAGAATGCACAGAATACATAAGATTCATGTACTTGTGGAAAGGGTTGACTGTATAGCTAAAGGATGCGAGGGCTTAATGGCCCAAGCTCTGTTTTGGTAAAGCGTATGTCCCCAGAGAGAGAGAAATGATGCGGGCAAATTGATTTTGCTCATGGTATAACATTGGCCGCACTAGTGTTTCTGTCAGCTTAGTTCTTTCAATTATGGCTTTTTTTTAAACAGTTTCAGTGTCAAAAGTTTTTATCTGCTGTAGAAATGTGCTGTGAAAATTGAATATTGCTGTACTTGCATGTTAGCCTACATAACAGGGGCTAATCTAACAGACAGATAGCAGGCAGGCAGCAGCAAGTGGTAGTGATGGAAGATACTCTGCAATGAGCTAATCATTTCTTAGTTTAATCAACAATGAGGACTTACAGACCCTTCTGGAGGTAATTGAGAGCATTTCCCTCCTCCCTCAGCTGTGGAGATGGATTGGCTGGCTAGGGCTTTGCCGTTTGCTCACCTAAACATATGAGAGAGTCTCTAGTTAGCAGAGCTAGTAAAAGAAAATCAGGAACACTGCTAAAATGGGAAAGGTAGAATAGGGAAAACAAAAGAGTAATCACTGAATCTAGGTGGGAATTGTTAGTGCTCAGGTTGAAGGGAACATCCTAAGGATTGCCAAACGGAGCCCGCAGCAAAACAGGGGTTTGAAAGAGGCTTTTTGAAACTGCAGGTGAGAGGGCTAGAAGCGCCATGAGAGATACAGAACATGATTAATTCTCTTGGAGCTATTCATCCACATTCATTACTGAAATGCCCAGTGAACTCTCCATAAACATTGGGGAAAACTTAAGTCGGGCTTCCTAAGAGCTTTTTCATCCTGGAGCACAAAATTCAAGGTTTGGGGTGGTTGTCTTGTGAGCCCTCCAGGCTGAAACTCTTGGGTGTATCATGGCCTTGATGGCACAGTGGATTTGCACATACCTTGCTAGAAGAGGCAGGCTGACTGTGACCGTCAGGCACCAAACTCCCATCTCCCCAAGATCAAGAAGCAACTCAAGCAAATTTGCTTGCATTTGCTGTACTGGTGTAACCATTCACCTCCTGAAAACTAGGGAGCCTTGCTGGGACAGGCATTTCAGGGAGGGGACGTGCTGGAGGCTGAGACAAGTAGGAGATATCGTCTCTCATCTTGGCTTGGGAATGAGATAATTTGAAAAAAAAAATTGTGGAGAGATGATACACCTCTAAGATTCAGAGGAGATAGTGTGTTCAAGACAGCAGAGCCATTATGACAGAATGAAGTTTAGATTTCATCTTCTCCCGTTGTTAAAGAGATGGTATGGCCTCATGGCAGAAAGTATGAGGAGAATGATGGCATTTGGTCAGTCAGTTCCGTGGTGTTCTCTTGCCACAAACTGCTACAGAAAATGTTGGGAAGCTGTTAAGGAAATATACTTTGAGTTCAGCCTCTTGTTCTATAAGAATCAAGTAGAGTGTATTGGAAAAATATGGGAAAATGACAGAGAGCAAATTCCACGAATCAGACACAGCTAAGGTGTCCGAACCCCAGACTGCACAGCCTTTTGTAGATATGCACAAACTTGCTTGCGGTTTGATGAGGAATTTAACTTGGGTAGAAGAAAAAATAAACTTGTCTTGGAGCAAGGAAACCAAGACTTATTGCTAGAAAACATGCTTAATGTCATCCTATCCAGCTTGTCGTAAAGACCAATGTGTGATACAAAAACCACATACTTCTTGGGGGATGTTCTGTTATTGTCTGGTTCACATTTAACTGAATGAAATGTGTTCAGCCCTCTTGAAAATGTATCTATTCGTCTACATTGGTGGAGGAATTTGAGGCCAGTAAACTGCGCAGAGCTCTGTAAGGGGAAAGAGAAAGCCCAGTCAGGTGGAAAGCAGGGGCATTAGGTATCAGCAGGCTGACAACAGAGGAAAGTAGGTCTGGTTAAAAATCCCTTTTCAATTAAATTAGAAATGTTGCAAACTTTAGTGTGGTGTTATCCAAAGAGACAGACAGAATTTATATGCAGAAGTACTTTTTTTTTGTAGACTTCTCTGCAAGGTTGAAGAATAAAAAAGGTACAATCTTTTAAAGCTTTGCAAGAAATAGTTGGAGAAAAAAATTGAAATAGTGGTAGCAAATTATTTGCTATTGTTTAGCTGTCATCAATAATTTCATTTAAAGAGTGATTTCTCCAGGATGGGATGCCTTGTAGAAAAGCAAACCCTGAAGAAGACTGCATGATATGATTTATAATATGCCTTACCATCAAGGCTTCCTCTGAATGATCACAGTAACATTTGGTATATGTAGGTTTGAATCCTTCATTCAGGGTGTAGATAGTACATCATCAGACCCTCATTTACGCTTCATTCTGCTGAAGGAAGTGCAGAGTGTGAGGACAGTCTGTCTGAAGGATGCTACTGTATTGCATTTGAATTGCACTATTCTACTTAACTATGTTTTGTGGGCAGGATGTCTTTTTTGCTGTACTTAATGGCACCTGAGTGATGTATATATGTAATGACACCTCAAGGCTAGCAGTGCTTCACAGCTAAGGCTCCATCAGAGGCAATCTTGGCTTTTGCAGCTGCTTGTATATAGAATTAGCAGGAAATTTCCATATCCCTTGAGTACTAAAGCTTTTTTTCTTAACCAGGAAGCATCCACTTTACTTACTCATCTCCTACATTGTGGCTGTAATTTGTCTTTTGTCTTTTCATGAAGCCCCCTTTCTGGGCTGAGGCTTCACTGCAGCTTCATCCAAAGAAGAATCTTATCACAGAATTGCCCAGAGAAAGAGAGGGCGGAAAAGATTCTGGGCTTCTTGTAGCAATCAAAATTTTCTCTGGGCAATATAAAGGTCTTATCTGAAGTGGAAGCTCATTTAAAGCTGCCTTTATTGTCATGCTCTTAGTGCCTCCTGAACTGACCATGGTAAAATACAGACGTCAGTGGGCAGTTCCAGGCATGCACTGAAGGTTGGAGTTTTGTCAAGTCAAGTAACATCTGTGGAAACTAAAGCTAAAAATCTGATTCAACTGAAAAATGGATTGTGATTGAACAAAGAGAAAGATGCATTTTATTTATTTATTTGTTTTTCACTAAGATGCAACACTGTCATCACGTGGATGGTAGCCAGGCCTAGTATTTGTCCTTGTAATGGCCACTATCTGACTAGATGCTCATTGCTCATGGTTTCTAGTTTTCTTTAGCAATGAATAAAAGTACAAGCCCCTCAGCTCAATTGTGCAGATTTAAATACCGTATCCATCTTTGTATGCGTAGTAGCCTTCACTGTGCCAGACAGTCAGGACATGCCTAGATTTTCCTTTGCATTGCTGAGTTGGGGCAAAGCATCTTAATAGTCTTGGAGTCTTCTAATAGAAGTTAGAAAGCATGTCACCGTCTGGATTTATGCTCTTTGGTGTACTTGGCCTACAACCAAGTCATGGGATCATAGAATGATAAAGGTTGGAAAAGACCTCTAAGATCACCTAGTCCAACCGTCAGCCCAACACCACCATGCCCACTAAACCATGTCCCTAAGTGCCACATCTACACGTTTCTTGAACACCTTCAGGAAAGGAGACTCCACCACCTCCCTGGGCAGCCTGTTCCACTGCCTGACCACTCTCTCAGATCAGTATGCTTTTTCTCAGCTGCTGGTATGCAGCGGTTTGGGAGAAGATGAATGTGAGAGCAGCTCTTACCTGTTTTTGTTTTATTGATGGGTGAATTGTATTCTGTGGTTGTGTGGCCCTTGCAGTAGGCACTGTTAGCTGTTTGCAGCCTGAGATCTGTACTTCAGTGAACGTGAACCGCAAGTCAAATTAGCAGGTCAAGCTAAGCCAGCCCATGGGAACAGGACAGAGTCAGCTATAAGCTGTGAGCTCATTTTGCAGTTGCCTTAGGAGAAATGCATACATACCTAATGGGGAAGATTTTTAGGGAGAATTAAATGCTTGAGAGGCATTTTAATATAACTGAAACTCTTACATTTCTCCAAGATTACTATAGGGCTTAATCAGGTGGAGGTAATAAAAAGATCACTTAATGCTACCACATGTCTATTGTTCCATGACAGGGTAATGAATCAGGATGTTCTGATTAGGTAGGCAAAGTAGGACTCTTCAGTTCTTTTCCTGACAAAGTGTGTTACAAGTTCTCCAATTCTTACCCCAAGATCTTATGCTGTCTTTAGCTTGGAAAAGAGAAGGCTCCGGGGAGACCTCATTGCAGCCTTCCAATACTTAAAAGGAGCTTACAGGCAGGAGGGGGACCGACTTTTTGAACGGGTGGATAATGGTAGGACAAGGGGGAATGGGCTAAAACTGAAAGAGGGGAGGTTGAGGTTGGACATCAGGAAGAAATTCTTCCCTGAGAGAGTGGTGAGGCCCTGGCACAGGCTGCCCAGAGAAGCTGTGGATGTGTTCAAGGCCAGGCTGGATGGGTTCCTGGGCAGTTTGATCTAGTGAGCTAGTGGTTGGCAGCCCTGTCCACAGCAGGGGGGTTGGAACTAGATGATCTCTGAGGTCCCTTCCAACCCAAGCCATTCTATGATTCTATGATTTAGTCACTTCATCAATTGTGCCCTCTCAGTCCTAAGAAGTTTTGTCGTTTAAGGAATGCTGCAATCTTTTCTGATGTTTTTTTTGTACTAGTCTTTGAGTGGTGAATAGTCTTATGTGGCCATTATCAGTTCTTTCGTCTCTGAGCATCACTTTTCTCTACCTCTACCCTTGCCAGTGCTGTTCTCAGACTCCACCTGTGCAGCATTTGTAACAAATCTGGTCTGTTTTCACAGCATCAGTCTCCTGTGCATCTCTTCATGCTCTTAAAGAGGGACAATGTTTGGCTTTCAGCTACTTGATATGTTACTATTAAATATAAGCTGTCCATCTGCAAATATAAAATATTTCAGCAAGTCTGTAAACCATTCCTTTGGAGCTTCCAAACCATAAAGGGAAAAAACTATGATCTGTAAAGTTCACTTTTATCCTATAAAAATGAAAATGGTTGTCAGTGATAAGTAAGAACTCATTCTCGTCTGTCTTTCTAGCCAAAAGGAAATAAAAATCCTTCTCCGTTTTCAGTTGCAATCTATCTTTTTTTTTTTTTTTGCTTGGTAGTGATGGAGTAAATAGCTGAACCAGGCCCTATTATCTGTGTACAGATGCTGCGTTAAATAGATTATGAGTAGAAGAAAAGGCTCAATACGTACAGAGTTGTGTTTATTTAACAAAAAGTGTAGTGACGGTTACTGAGATTCCCTCTAGACCTTTTCTGTACATTGATGTATGTTACTGCTGGTAGACAGATCCTCGCTCATAGCTGAGTGATTTGTTCAAAGGCTGGAAACAGTCGATTTTGTCGAAGACAGGTTACTGGTGGAGTCCTTGGAAGGAGATGTATGAGAGACTGTTCTGCTCAATGCATGAAGTAGCTACTGGGGGACGAGAGGAGGGTGAAAAAAGGCTGTTCTTAGGGTATTTAGCAGTTTAAGAGACTGCTGATAGTGCTAGGACTAGGTAATGCTAGCATGCTGGCTGCAGAGAGCTGAGACAGGAGACTCCTGTTACTACATGGCAGATCAGATAAATGGCAAATGAAGTCAGTGTATGTAATTGTGAAGTCGTTGCCTAGACACTCGTGAACTCCTCGTGGGAGGGAAAAAAAATCTAGTTTGTTGGGTTCTTGACATAGGGTAACACTTAGGGAATCAGATCTCCCAAGCAGGGTATCTGCTTGCTCTCTGGATGGTTGTGGAAGGCCTTGTCAGTGGTGTCTTCAGGTGGATCAAATGAGACTCCCTGAACCAATGTTTAGTTCGATTTTAGCAGTGGAGCTAGTCCGTGGTCCTACATGACTGCTCCAGCACATGCATGATCCATTGCTGTTGATTAACTTGAACTGTGTACAAAACATCTCCTGTCTTCACTATGTACAAAAACACTGCCCTCTAATACCATTTCTGCAGCTGCAGGAGCAATTTCTGCTATTTATTTATTTACAGTTATCTGTGCACAGTTTGGTCAATTCTGAAGCAGAAACTGCCTGGGTAGTCTCTGAAAGGGTCCAGGCCTTCCATTCAGGTTGCTAATTGACTCATTAAAACCTGTGAATTGATCTGTGCAAAGGGGGAGCTGCCAAAATTCCCACCTGGAACACTTCTACACCAATTAGTGTAAATACTTAACTGCAGAGGCAGCTTGACTTCAGTCAGTCACCTTTTCTCAAGCTGATCTGTTGTCCTAAATTGATCCATTATCTTATGGATAGTAGATGACTAGCTGGGGAGTAGCTAGGTCAGCTTAATGCTTCATAGTGCCTCAGTTGGGAGTACAAGTTGGGAGTGCAAATCATAAGACAAGTTCAAGTAAGAAAAAAGTCAATTTAACAGCAGTTAAACACAGATATACCACCTATGGGTCAGGAGGTTCCAGAGTAACAAATTGTTGGAGGCTTGCAGAATATCCTGGGGAAGTGCCTACCCTTTGCTTGTGCTAGTCCTACGGTTTTCTCTGGGCTTCTGTCATTAGCTGCAGTTGCAGGAAGACTGCTGTGTTGGCTGGACCTTTGGTCTGAAGCTCTGTAAATGGGCTGATGTCTAGCTGGAAGGATCAGTTTTTTTCCTTGATCAGTTTTTTAAATTTCTTTTTATCGTCCTCAACTTTGTCAGCCTTTGCTTCGGCTGATATTTTCTGCTTCCCTTATTCATTTTCTACTCAAAAATTTAAACATGTCTGTTGCAAATTATCATTTAACAAGCTTAAGCCTTTTGCTGATACTCTCTTGTACTGTGGAATAAAACCTTTTTGTTCTTCATAAAGTAAAACCCAGTGTTTACTCTCATCTGTCACTTAAAATTTTTCTTCTAATTTCTTCAACTCATGCTGTTGTGATCACTGGTCCCTGGGTATTTGTTCTATCATAATGTAGTCCAGAATAATAATATTGTAAGACTTCAGGTGCAGTCCTTCTTGAGCTAGCATCATTATTATTTTTTACTATTTTATTTTTTGTGTAAGTGACTGAGATTTCCACTGTGTTTTCCAGTGTAGGACCCTGCAAAACCACAGCTGTTACTTCATAAGTGACCTGGTAGACCAGAAACCAAAGGAAAGAGAAATCTAGAGAATTAGCAGAATTAAACAGTGAGAGATGTTAAAATGACCAAATATTTACACCCTCCTTAGTTTTAGCTGCAGTGTTCTCTTTATCATGCAATATCTATTCCATGCTTTTCAGGGCATTTATTCTTATTGTCTACACATCTTTGTAAGGTCCTGCAGATTCTAAAAGCACACCTCTCTTGGGAATAATTACGCTGCCTTTTACTCTCCGGAATGAATTGCTGTGATCTAAATAGCCATGAGGGGGGTGTGGACTGTTTTTAAGCATATATGATGTTCCCGAAGTAAATTGGTGCTGTTTAACAATGAATAATGGACTAAATAGGACAGAATAATTTGCTTGTAGATATCTTGTCAATTTATGTGCTAAGGAATGTAAAAGCTACTCTCAAACAAGAGCCATCTTATCCATGATACAAAAGGCTGAGCAGAATTCAATTCTTCAGACTCCCTCATAAAGAATCTTCAGTTATCTATGTGTTGCCTGGATTTAGCACTGCTTTATAAGCGTTGGTACGCAGCTTAATGGTTTTAAAAAAGCCTCTGACATGTAGTTTGTGTGAGTCCTAAATAGTAGATCATTATAAGAGTAAGCCTGTGGAGAAAATACACATGAATGGTACTAGTCTTCTGAAGACATTCTAACCATAATCATCATATTATTAGAAATACACTTTTAATCTCTTTAATGGTCAATATCAATGTTCTAAGTTGGTTACAAGAGGAAGGAAACTCTCCACACACTGAGCTGCAGAACAGGAAATACTGCTTTTTGGCCGTATGTCAGAATGTCTTATAGCTCTTATTTTAAATAAGTCTTAGCTTTGTCATTGTACAGCTAGAGGACATAAGGCCGAGCACAGGCTGAAATCGTATGAGTAACAAATATAGATTGCTCACTGGACTTCAGTGCAGCTGCTCGCATGAGTATTTTGTGTGTCCAGAGCATTTGAGGATGAAGGCCTTCAGTTACCCTGCTGTGGTCATATTGCATTTGATCTTTTCTGTTAGCTGCATGTAGATGATGCCTGCATTCCTTACAAGCTCAGAAAATTATTTGATTTAGTCTTACGAGTATCAGAGCACTGAGGATGGGAGTGCCAGAAGAGAAAACTGACAGGCAAGCTGCAAAGCCTGCAAGTGAGGAGGCGTGCTGGGCTGCCTGCAAAAGGCTGCGGCCACTATGCTCAGACAGCTGGTGCTCGTGGCCTGAGCGGGACACAGACCTCCTCTTCTTGCCCCTCAAGCTCTAACCTTATCTATTTGTCAGCTTTATTTGCTATATTAAAGGCTCATCAGGACTGCAAGGTCTAACGTGTAGAGCCAAGTAAGAGTGCTGCAGGAGGCAGGGAAGAGCGGTGCAGCAGAGAATGTTCTGGTGACTTCCAGTTAAATAGGGATGGTTGTCAACATGGGCTCCAAATGCAGGCTTATTTGAGAAGGTGAAGCAGTGCCTTGGTTACTGTCTAACAGAGCGTAAGCAGGGTGAATAGCAGGGGGATCTTCCCTTTTACTAGGCAAACACAGAACATGATGCACCAGCTGGAAGTTGAGGCATGACAAAGTCAAGTTATGGATAAGGCGTCCGTTTTTAACAGTGCAAGTAATCTCTGAAGAGCACACGTGATATACACATACAGGCGTGTGTTGGGCACACACATACTGCTTTACTTGAAAATCTTTACCTCAAGATCAAAGAGCTTCCTAACAGAAATGTTCCATTTCAACCGTGAGTTGTTGAGTTTGATAAAGAAATCACTGGGTTTCATTTTGTAGCTTGTGCTGTGTTAAGGCATAGGTGGTGTTTTTATAGATGTCTCCTGACGTTAAGTTTATGAATGTTTGATGTTAGATCAATCATGGTCCCAGCTGTGTCATTTTTTCAGAGATGTTAAGAAAGCTTGAATTGGGTCACTCCCAGTAGTCTTACAGTGTGCTCTCCAACTTAGAGCGTCCTACTGCATGGTGTAGGTTGGTGTGAGAGTGAGCTTTTGCTGTATGGATTCAGTGTTGCAGAATTTGTTCTTTCCAATACTCACTTCAGTCTCTTGGAAAGATGTTTTTTATTTTATTTTTTTTTAATCCATAAGTAATTATCTTACTTTTTATTGGAATATCATAGTTTTATCTGATTCTCTGTCTCAGTCCTGTGTACAGTGCATCTGTCTTTGAGGTGAGGTGTGTTTATAACTTACAGGACCTGTGGGACTAGAGTCTCCTTCCTTCTCAGCACCTTGCCCCCAGAAAAATATTGATTGTTTGCTGTTTAAGACAGATTTTCAGTCAAATTCAATTCTAAAAATAATACTAAAGTTTTGTCCACTCTAATATTTAAATGCTTGAGCTTATTTAATGTATTAGTGTATAATTTTCCTGAACACAAAACTAACTAAATAGAATGCATTTATTGTAACATTTTTCTTTTTCTTTGAATGTGTGAAAAAGCGTATACCTAACAAGCCATAATGTATTGCTTCATATAGAAAACGAAAGGTTCTAAATACATGTTTCTGTTTTTACAGGCTAAAGCATATCTAAAGATAGCTATGGAAATAGTGAGACAACTGCCAGCACCTCCAGCTTGAAGTGTTTATCACAAGCTCACCAACAAAGTGACCTTTTGGTGTGACTAGTGCAAGAGTCCTGCTTCCTAGCTATATGGACACCACATTTTTTTCAAAGAGGTTTTCTAGGAGTTTTTATCGGAGTTTAAGTTACAATTGTGATATTTACTGGTTTTCAAATAATTATTTGGCCATGTCCAAATGGATTCCATTATTCAAAAGATGATAGATGATATTTAGCTGCTGGGTCAAGCAAGAAGGGACAAAGTACATCTTTCAGATGTGCCCTGTGTTAAGGTCAAGAATGAAAAACAGCCTCTCCAGCCAAGCAGAATGATGATAAGTATGCCAAGACATAAGTCCTACTATAGAAATGCCATTTGTAACGCTATAATTTCTGTAAATTTTCGTTCAGCTTTTTATTTGCTTAACTGCCAAGCTGACCTTAACCTGTGCAAAACTTTAAGTAGAAAATTCAGTTATGTAACTGTAGTATGTTTTTGTGTTCATCTTTAAATAAATAAAAGGTACTCATGTACTCCGAAGAATTCTTGTGATGGATCGTGAACCAATTCATTCATTATTGGATAATGTTCGATCATGAGGTAATTCAGTTTGTTGGCTAATGGATTACATGACCCTTAGGCTTATTTCTTGACTGCCTTGCATTATAATAGACCCAGACAGAAGACAAAGTAACTGAGGTCCTTGCTAAGAACTCCAGAGCTCAGTTTGCCAGGGGATGCAAATGATCAAGATAAATTAAATTCATGATTGCATATTCCTGTTACGGTGCAGCAACTTGGAATTTGAGTGTAAAGATATGGTTTTGAAGGAAGGGAAACTTTGGTCTTCAAACTGCATGGCCTTCTGATTTTGTCTTTTTTGCTTTATATCCTGTAATATTTATTCTTTTACTACAGCACACCAACACAAGAACATGCCTTCAGGGAATGAGTTTCTGTCTACAATTAGATGTTTGAGTTGGCACTTAGGCTTTTTCATCTACACAATAAAGTACAAGCATCTTAAACATACATCATACTGGGAGTTAACCACTCTAAGGAGTCCTGCTACTGACTTCAGTGGGACCAAGATTTTCCCTGTAATCCAAATAATTGTTCATTAATTTTACATTAGTTGTTTTTCTTTGCTGAAGCTATGCAAGAAAAAAAATGGTATCCATTTACATTAGGAATGTTTAAATCCTGTGTACCAGGAATTTACATGACAAATGTAGGTACAAATGATGGGGTAAATTTCAAGCTTAACTGATTTTGCAGACATGTAAATGATGTACTTCAAAACTTTATTTATTTACACTAGAAGTCAATCTTTATGCATGTGCTTGAACCTCTTCTCCTGTGCCTTCCCTCATGAGATCTCCTACCAGTGTTTTGCTTTTTCAGTAGCATGCTATCCCAGGCTTGTAGAGTTGACACCAAATATCCAGACCCTTTCAGCTGTTGAATAGATTTTACAAAAATTAAAAGTGGCTCAATGTTCTGCTCTTTGTTGTATTGGTAACATTGAGTTTCTCTACACATTATTTATTTGTGTTTTACCTATTGTAATATTTGACATTTATGTCTATAATTAATCCTGTGGTGGTTTTGTCATAGAAATGATATGAATATTGAATATGATATGAATATTTCAGTGAAAAACCTGGGATTTCTGACTTCTTTAGCAGAAGACTGTGATACCTTCTGAGCTTCACTGTGTTAAAAAGTTTGTGAATGCCTCTGATGACCAGTTCATATTGAGAGTGGGTGAAGAATGAGTATACTTTTTTTCTTTTAACTGCTTTTTATTTTTATTTCCCTCTTTTAATGAAATCTTGTCTTTGCTGGGTTGAGTCTTTTACCTGTAGAACTGTTTTTAATACATTTTTATCAAAGGAAGAGGTTATGACTACATACATTCATAGTCTGTTTCTAATCCAATCTGAAAATTCATATTTAACAGTTTTGCAGAAAAATTGGCAGTGTAGCAGGTGAAAGCTGATTTATTGATTAAAAATTGTTGGTCATATAAAATATATATTATTGTATAAAGGGCCGTCAGGGCAGGTGGGACATTTTCTTGCATTTTAAGGATAATAATGGTCAAACCAAATTTAAAATGAGAACGTAGATGCTTTACCCTACCCTTTCTCATGTTTGAAAAGCATGTTTCCCAGTCTTGTTCTTGTGGAGGAACTGAAGGGAATTGACACCGTGTTATTGGTACTTAATGTTACAGAAATACACATTTATTTTAATTCTAGAGTACACTGTTAACTAAATATGTCAGTGTACTAGGTTTGAAATGCTTGACCATAAAATCATTGGTATTGGTTATTGGGTGGGGGTTGGATCAGTCAGAGGCTGAGCAGGAGACACTGGCATTTAACCGTACATTTACAAATACAGGTCACAGACGATGCACAGCATTGTTTGCTCTTTCCACCTCTAATATTTTACTTCCATCTCTTTGATATTTCCTAGTGTACTGCTTTTTTTTTTTTGGTAAAAATGCTAATTCTAACAATAGGACTAAGCTGCATGGTTAGATGCTCTTTGCTCGGGAGCAGTGGAGAGCTTTTGCAAAATTACTGTGATTGTGAGTTACCAGCATGGGATGACTGAAAGCTGTAGTGCTGTAAGTTGCAATTACACGCGGCAGCATCTCACACTGTGGTGTGCGGCCAGCAGGGAGGCGTGGGTACAGGGGGACAGCGGCTGCCCTGTGCCATCTCCTGTGTGTGCTGAGGGCACGGGTGCCGGATCACCCTGCAGCACTGCCTTAGTGGTGCGAGCTGCTGCAGGTCCTTCTGTCCTCCTCGGTAAGCAGCCCTTTGTGTCCTGAGCGCCGCTGTGTTTGGGGATCGTCCCTGCTGTTCCTTGGGTGAGGAGCTTGCTGTCTTACCACACTGCATTTCCTGGCTTTTGGAGCTCAAAGAAGGTATGAAATTGTTCATGTTGCTGAGGTATTCTATAAATCTCTACTGCTACGTTCAGATCCCAGTGAGCTGTTCAGCCACTAAGGCTGTGGTATGGGTGTTCCTGCAGGTATGTTAAATTTCTCCTCACAGTAGCAACAACACTTCAATTGTTCTTTGAAGTTATGAGAGGAAAGTAGTTTACAAATCAATTTATTCTCTGCTAATTCAATTTGACTTTAAAATACAGTGCATTTTAGTTGCTCTGATTGGTGATCATGGGGATGAAATAAGGCTAACGAAGAGAAGAAACAGCAGAAGCTGCTCATCTTCAGTGTATTAACAACAACAAAAAGGCTATTCTGAACATGCTCTGAGCTTGCTGCAAATTGGAGTCACTGGGATCCAGTACCCCACAGCGTTCTTCCTTCCCTTAGTGAATATGGTTCTCACGTGGACGTGCCCTTGGTTCTCCTGCTGGTGAGGCGGCTGGCGCCTTTAGAGCGGGCTGTGGCCTGAGGCAGGTGCTGCTGGCTGGTGGTTCTAACTGGGCCCCATAAGGCACACAGAGGGCTGCAACCAGGGCGGAGCAGAGAGGGAGGAAAGGTGCCAGTGGAAATGTCTCCAGGTTCCCAGAAGACCCTGCCTTAATAACACCAGACTTGACGGTGGGGGAGAGAAACAGCAGGAGAACAACAACAAAGGAGAAGCCTTCTGTTGCTGAGGTGAAAGATTAAAGAGTCGTGAGTGACTCTGGGGGCTGCAGAATTGATTTGCAAAGGCTCCTGCTATGCTTTGTGATGAGATAAAGGGGATTTGGGTGCTCCAGCTGTGCAGAGCTACTATAATAGCAGCCGCAGCCCTCAGATGGGCAAGTGAGCTCTGCAGTTGGGTACCCAAATCCCTTCTCTAATAAAGGGAGTCGGGCACTGTTCCTGTCTTTCCAGGTGTTGGGGTGGGTAGTGTGCCCATGCTTGCATCTCCCCAAGGGCTGCAGTGCAGGCAAAAACACTTGTCCTGTGCCCCACTGTGGCTGAGATGATTCAAGTCCACAGCTCCTAGGCCTGGTGTAGTTCCTCAGCTTGGTCATTGCTGAGGACAAGCAAGGAGCATTTATTGCTTCTCCTGGTAAAGCTGTATTGCTTACAGAAGATACAAGGAACGTGGTCCTAATTACAGCTCATTTTTTAGCCTAATGACTTGGGCTGGACTCAGATCCTTGCTCCCAGTGTTGTTGATGGATTTTGCCAAATGAGACAGTGAACAACAATTGTTTGGTAGGGTCGGTCTGGCGCTGGAGCCGCTTGCAGACTGAAGGTCAGGCTGTGCAGGTCTGCCTTGGGTTTTGGTACCTGTGCGCCAGGTTAGTCCCTCACAGCCCCATCTGGGCCTGTGCTGTTGTCGTTATTCTTACTTAGCAGGAATGCTTCCTGCTGGAGATGCTTAGGCAGAACAGTTCCTGCTTAAGGAGCATGACAGTAAGATGGATCTGAATTGCTGATTTAATTTCAGAACTGACTTAAAATGACAGGAGTTATTCCTTATAACGATGATTATTTTTTATTTTGGCAGCATATCAGCCAAGGCACCGATATGTCAGCCACATATCAGGGAAACAGAGCAAAATAAAAAAATTCATTCAAGAGTAGCTTTCAGACTANTCTTGACATATTCAGTGAGGCTTTCTTTTCAGCAAGAAGAGGACAGGCACAGCTTGTCATTCCTTATGCACCTATTACTCTGTTTCTCTGTTTAGACGAGCCTGGATCTGAATGCCCACTTTAATCAATGCAAATGAATGGCTTCTCCCAGGGTGTACGTGAGCCTTCGAACAAGCTGGTGGGGAGAACAGCTGTTGTCCTTTAATACTGTTTTGAGGACTCACAGGTTTATTTGAAGTGCTTTCACTTGCACCACTGGGATTTTCTAAAACTTGTGTTATTTCCTGTGATCCAGTGGTTGTTTCGTCTCTTCTGAGAGAAAGACAGAAGACTTCTCACACTTGCCTCCCCCATGAACGCTTCCTGTTACTAAATAAGGTCTGGTTTAAGAGTACAGTTCATTTTTTTTTTCCTGAAAAGTCTTAGTTTATTTTTAATGACTTCTTGATGGCATTAGAGCACTTTTTTCTTTGAAGGATTTCGTTTACAAATTGAAATTGAAGAAATACTATAACATAATTTAAAAGTCCAGTTTGGCTGCTATTTGGTTGCAATAAAGCATGAAAAGCTTACCAAGGCAAGCCTGTATGCTGTAGTTAATTTTGGAGTGTTCCTCCCATGTGTAGATGTTACAAATATTTCTGCATTCAATTAAGTGAAACTGTTGAAATGAACAAAAGTTGAAGAGCTGGAACGTTTTCCAGTTCCCCAGTGAGTGCTCTGGAGGTGGTGTGAGACCTGTGGGGGTGGGGGGGTCAGACAGGCCAGGATGTGTCTGTGTTATCTGCAGGATCAGAAAGTGTCTGGCTGCCTCTTTCTAGAGGAGGAATTTCCATATAAACAGGCTTTTGTCTCTGATACCTTCAGGCCTCCAATTAATTACATTCTAGATTCAACCAGGGAAGATTTGGGTTCACACCACTTCCTGCTGCTGGATAATAGGACCCAGTGGCTATTTTGGAGAGTTACTTTTTAAAACAAGCATTAAAAGGCTGGGAAAATGTGCCTCGTAAGCATCTAGCCTTTGAAAACTTTGTCTAACAAACCCGCATCTATTCGTGAGTGCCAGCACTACTGACAACTCTTTTGTAATGCTGTAATATCCTGAGCTTTTAGAAAGCCTGTGAACTTGTTGCTTGTTTGCACTTTTTTATAAATGTGTGTTTTACAGATGCATTTCTTATTTAACACAGATACTGCTGCTTCACTTCTGGCTTTATTTCTCTACAGTGTAAATAAAACTTTTTTAAAGCAGGTCTCCTTGCCTGTTGATAACACATCTAGAATGTTATTACTCTAGAGAAAGAAACGATAGCACTGTTGGATGCGGAATGCCATCCTCCCTGTTGGGTTAATACAGGAAATTGTAATCTCTGTCTGTGTGAATGCTGTTGGGTTTGTTACCCTGATGGGAAATGCATCTCCACTAATACAAAATGAAACTGCTGATAAAATGCCTTTTAATTATTAAGAGCTGGTAGTTCCTGAATGTTGAAAGCAGTACACATTAGGGAGATTTATTTGAAGTGTTCCTATTTTTATATTTTTTAAATACAGCTTTTAAGGCAGAGCAGTAAGGACATTTGGACAAACTCTGCTGTTGGAGTGGAGTGCTTTCCTCTGGCTGAAAAGTTCTGTGGCTTTTACAAAGAATGACTCACACAGGTCGAGTATTGTTCAATGTCAGCACCTGTGTACAGAATGCTGCATACGAATCTGCAACAGGAGATGTCAGGAGGGAAATCAATGGAGTGCCAGCATTTGCCTGGAATAACCTCATGCCAGGAAGCAAGAGGAGTTTGGCACAGCAAAAATACAAGCAGAGTTACATTTTCAGTGAAGGGAGATGGGGCAGGGCAGAGTAGGGATGTCTTAGTCATTATGAATGTGACTGGTGAATGAGAGCAAATAGTGCTTATACTGATAGAAATAAAATTGGGAACACATCTGTTCTACACCTGACAGAAATGTGCAGATAGGGAAAGTGTGACCCGAAATGCCTGGCACCACAGGGGCGTATTGATCCTGGTGCTTCGGGAATGCAGCAGGACCGAACAATCAGATCACTACAGCCCGTCAGGAGCCCTGGTCTCTGGCACTGCTTTTTTGTGGTAGGGAACGGCAGGAATGTCTATTTACAGGGGAACTGTTTAAAAAGCAAACAACAGTAGAATGTTACTTAAGAGTAATGAATAGAATGTTAGAATGTTTACTTAAGAGATTTGATTAAAATAAATTAACGTGAAGCTTCATCTATTCCAGTCCATTTTTTCAGTCACCACTGCACAAGTTGTTTCATGTTCCCTTTTTCAGCACTTCACTGCTGTTGGCTGGTAAGATAAAAATAAGTAGGTTTATCTATAAGGACTCCAACGGGGAATTTTATGCTTTGAGGTGAGATTATATAATTCTCTTCAAAACAAAATTACGAACAGTGGTGGTGTTCTGTATTTTCTGTTTTGTTTTTGGGAACTGCAGTCACAGTAAGAAAAGATACCAGCTGGCTGTCATTCTGGATGGTTTGATGGAACTCTTCTAAACAGCAGCTAGTCCTATCTTGACAATATAAAGACACAGCTCTTACAAAGCTCTGGAAGCTCTGGGTTTCTTTCTTCATGAATGCCTTGATTAACCTTATCTTCCTTGGCATGGGAACAATATCAAACTGGCACATAAAATGCAAAAGGCATTTGAGGAGCACACGAGTTAATTGTCACAGTGAAGGACAGTAAAAATCTACTGAGCCCAGATTTTTAATGCATGTGCATGTGCACACCCCAGTGCTTAGAAGCCAGCAGCACTGCAGTAGTGCCGCAGACATTTTCACCTCCTAGGTGGGTTCCAGGCTAACTCTGTGGTTTGATATGGAGCAAAGTCACACCCTGAAGCTGGGCAGCATTAAACCTTTAGACTCTACATTCACATTTCCCTCACACAGGAAATGACTCACTGAAATATTTATCCTTCACATTGTGATCTACTCTGCCCAGGGAACAGGAATCTATTTACTTCATAATGTATCAGTGCATCTTATCAGGCTGCGCAGTATCCGGAAGTCAGGGTTGGCGCTGGCCACCGTTTATTACTGGCTGGTGTTCTGTGTGCAGGAGCCTGGTTGTGGTGTGTGATACTTGGGATCAGAGTTCTCTGATTGCTCCTGACTGCACCTGACAGGTGTTGTGGGCTCTGACTTCTGCTCTGATTTACTCCGGCTGAGTAATGCTGCATTGTTTGCAGGCAGTGCCTGGCCCTGCAGATCTGAAGCCAGCACCATTCCCAAGGACTGCAGCTACAGGTGGGCACCAGGAACGACCCTTTAGCAACCTTCACTGAGGAACTCGGTGCTTTGGGAAGTGCTTGGACATGGCAGGGAGTGTGGAACATCCCTGTGTGCTTGCTTTCCCTTGAAGGACTTAAGAGTTGTTGAAGGACTTCCGTGTTGTATTCGAACATAAAACTACTAGGGAAAGACACCTGGAGCCTCTGTGCAGTTCTTCTGGCCCATTCCCAAGGAAGAGCCCTCTTTTGAAGCATTGTAAATTGCGGGTTTTAAGTCACATGGGTTTCATAAACTGTATCTTTACTATTTGTACTGTTGTAATCATACAAAGACAAGTGGGGTTTCTGTGCATATTTCATCCGTACTATGTTGTGTATAATTCTTCAGTGAAGTTGAATATACCCTGGTATTTTTCTGTCATCATACTCTGGCTGTCTGTTAGCACACTGCTGATAATTTCATGCCTCGCTTTGTAAAATAGATATTTATTTCCCCTTCTCTATATATAATGAAAATGCCTTATTGTGCTGTCACCCATGCAGTATCTCTCCTGTTTTTCCATTGGGTCTCTACTACAACAACAACAACAACAACAAAAAGTATGTGATTTTTGTTTTATGCTTTCAAAAAAGGTTTTATTCTAATATGTGCTAGTCAAGCAATACTTATGGCAAAATTGGAAGACATTTCTAATATGCTTTAATTCCCCAAATTCTATTGAGTGTTTTATTCATAATAAAATAACTGTTCTTTTAAAGAAGTGATGGTGTTCATATGTTCAACTAAGACACAAAATACAAAGAACTATTGACAGTATATGTTTTATAGTTTCTGATGGGCATATGCAATGCATATTTTCTGTAACCTGTACTCCCTAGCTGAGTACCACTGAAATACGACAAAATAGAGCCTGGCATCCATGGTAGCAGGGAAGTGGTCAACATAATTGCAGAGAGGGTAATTTAGTGTTTGCATGATAGCAGAGAGATGGTAAGAAGCTGGCATTTCAAAGCCGAGCTGTAAGAGTGGTAATCTCGCTGCAAATTAGAAATGTTACGGCTTCTAATCTCTGGCTGTAAATAGGAATTCATTTCACTTCTGTGACGTGCTGTGGAGAACTGGATCATGGTCACTGCAGGTGGCCAGTTACTGCTTGGTGAGTCAGGCAGCAGCGAAGCTTCCTAGCAATTAATGTCTTCCTCTCTGAGAGGCTTACTACAATTTGATCAAGATCTATTTATTGGCATTGCTGTATACAAAGGATTTTATTCAACTGCTGCAATTGCTTTAAAACGTGTTCCTGAATGTTGACCTCCAGAAATTTTGTCCCATAAGACATCTTTAATTTGACTTTAATTGACCTCCAGTCTGAGGGGCACGCCTTTGCTTATGTACGGGGGAGGCACAGACTGCAGAGCTGCCCTGACCAACCATCTCGCACAGGAGACCTCTGCCAGGCTGTCTTCAGACATTGCTTCCCATTGCCCAGTTCTGAGCATTGGTGCTCTTTGAACACGCTAGTGGTAGATAGCCTTGTGAAGGGGTGATTCCACAAGGGCAGAAATACCATCACAGCCAGTTCATCCTGGAGTGGGTATTAACTGCTCCTAAACCAGTGTTCATCGTTCTGTTGATTTCAGCTGTTCTGTTGATGTAAGCACAGTCGAGTGATCTGACGACACCAGAAAATTGCACTGCTTTTAGAGGGTTAGCTGCCGTTTAAGTGTATTTCCAGCTATTAGTAGTCACCTGCAGCCTAGCATTTCTTTCTGGGGGACACCCCTTCTTGCAGACTGATTCAGATCTCAGCAGGACAGCACTATTTGTCATGGTGTTTCAGGTGTGCAGTGCTGTTGACTTGCCCAGTTTCATGCAAAGGAAGTGTGGCACAGGGCTTCTCTGCTTTGAGCCCCCAGCAACTTGCTGGCTTACGGCAGTCAGCTGCAGTCATACTGACAGCAGTACAAGGGACATTCATATGGACTGCAAAACATCTGGGAAAATGTCTGTGCTTGTAAAATAAATCCTGGGCCACCCCTTCCTGGCGTTACAGGGGCTCAAAACCTAGATCCCTCTGGAGAGAAAACCAGCCCCATTAACTCACTGTGAGGGCTATGAAAGGGATGCTGCAGGGAAAAGGTGCTTTTCCTAACACATCCTGGTACGGGGAATTTTCCCAACTGGGTGACCTCTTGGGAGACAGAGCAGGCTGCCAGCCCTGGGGCTGGGAGATGGTCTGAGCAAGGGGCACCTCCTCTCCTGGAGCACGGCCCATCCCTGCAGCTTCGTAGCAGGACTGCATCCTTGCATTCTCTGGAGGTTCTAAATCAAGTTCAGGCATTGCGGGTCCCTTCTACATCCTGGCCTGCCCTGCCTGCCAGTTCCTTGCGATTGGTTAGAAATGTGTGTGTCAGATGTGGAAGATGTGGGCAAGGAAGATGGTGACAGTTTTCAAGTTGTTTTTTTTTTTGATAATGTCAGAACAAAGTCATGGTTCTATACTTCCCAGCATCTCTGCGGGAACATTTTTGTGGTATTACAACTACCATCTGCTAGCCCTTGTGCTCCATCAACAAAGTTGTTGTTTCTTTAAGTGGCTGTAGAAGGGTGGAACAACACATAGCTGTTTATCTCATGATTATCTAATTATCTTTGATATGAATGAAGAGGATTAAAAATTCAGATTATATTTGTCAGAAATGTGCTGAACTGTTTCTTTGCAATTTATCACACCAAGAGGCAGATATGAGAAAAATGAGTGCTTTTCTCCCTTTCTTTCATAAAAATTTTCCCCTCCAAAAGTCAGTGACCTTCTTTTCATTGAATTTCTTTTGTCTTTCATCGTTTAAAAAGAAGAACCTCCCTGCTTCTTATGATTTCCTGCTTTCTTTCAATGACGCAGTTACTCAGCTGGGAACATTGAGCCAGGTCTTATTAGTTCCAAGTAGCAGGGGACTTTGGAGCCAGCAGCAACATTTGGGTGAATATTTCAGAATGTGCTATTCCAAGCAGTATATTTGCTTGAGGTAGATTCCATTATTTAGTTCTTTACCAGAAAATGCCCATTTTTCTTGTCTGTCTTCATGAAGATACCAAGAAACTGAAGTTCCTTGTTAGTTTAATAATGGTTCATGTATTATGTTAAAAGAAGCTTTTTTCAATACATTTATTTATTCTAAAATACGCGTACGTTTTTCTTTACCTTATCAGAACAGAATGTGCCTGAATTTGAAATGCTATGAAAAAACAAATAGGTGTGCAACTGCCTCAGCTCTTTTGCTAAATATTTAATGATAGGGTATATACCAGATATAATTGCTTCTAAATCAAACTGTAATTGATTGTGTCTCTTTTTGTAACATTCTGTTCTAAAAGCATATGATTTATATTTCAGGATATGCTGTAATTTACATTTATAACAACATTATTTTGATCTAGTTGATGCTAATACGAGATTTAAAAAAGAAAAAAGAGCAATCCTACCCCCCCCCATCATCCCTTTTTAAAGTGCAGCTGGTGTGGCTGGGTGAAGTAACACATGGATATAAAATCTGCCTTGCAACCTCTGTTCTTGTTGTCCTGATTTGAGATGGCTTGATCAGATGTCCCTGGAGTCTTCTGAAATCTACAAAACAAATAGTTTTGTCACAAATGTTAACAGCAGAGGCAAGGAAAATTCTGGCTATGCCTCGGTAGATGTCATCTGAGAAATCCACTTTGTTATATTGCTAAAATAAAATGCAAGAAGATGGCATAGATCACAGCTTCGATTAGGTAGCTGTCGCCAGGAGGAAAATAGGGATGCAGCCCAATTTTTAATGTTACAAAAACATTCAGAAGGAGTGGAATGATTTCAGTCTCTAATACAACTACCTTAAACTAGAGTTTGTACAAAGATAGCATTTTCATTTGCATCTGAAATACCTGATGCCTGCATACCTGAGAGGTACAATATTTCTGCAGAATATACCCACAGACTCAAAGCTGGCAAACAGAAGAACAGCTGCTCTAGGGAACGAACGGATCTGAACTAGCTGAACGCCTATGAAGAGATGTAAACCTGTATCTGCAGAGGGACGTGAACCATGCTATCAAAACTATTTAGAAAATCTTACACTTCAGATTCCCCTGCGTCTGTGATTTCAGCATGCATACATCAACAAGGCATTTGTGTAACTACTTTTACATAGGGACACGTGCCTAATAATGCTCCCCCTAAAACCCGCAGGCTTTCACATTTACTTTGCACATACACCTGGCTGTGGATATCCCCGGTGAATGCCAGTAGCTGAGCACTGCTGGTGCCACTGCCTGCACCCGCACGCGGTGCAAGTTGCGCTGTGCCTCACGCTCCCTGTTAGTAACCCCGAGTTTATTTTGTGGAACAAGATGTACTTCCTAAAGTGCTGTAAGATAAGCGATACCTTCTTTAGCTGTTGTGCTAAAATCACCAAACGAAGGCCCTACCTCAACACCTCTGAAGAATTTGATTTTCCTGTCCTTTCAGTTAGGAGCACTATTCTTTTCTCCTCATCACCATTATGATGGGAGCTTCCTGTCTGATTGATTGCTCAGTTATTCTTTGTTATACCAGAGATAATACCAGAATAACAAAAGAAGGAAAGCTTGTGATTTAAAATTCCTTTTACAGAACAATTAAAATACTTTTTCTGTTAAAATAGTATTATTTATATTGGATTAAGCTGTCTAGATATGCCGCATGTGAAAATGGAAATGCTTTTGTGCAGAAGCTCACAATCAATTGATTTGGAAAGCAGTGAGTGGAAATCATTTCTAAAGAGGAAAGGTCCTTTGGAGTATGTATAAACAAATGCTGCCGGCTGTTCTTTAAGAACAATAGTCAACTATCCATCGCTGGTATTGCGAAGTCACTTGGCACAGCATTATTCTAGTGCTCTCTCCATGCAAACAAACATCTAAAAATGCTTCTGCTTATGCTCATTAGCACGAACACCTCCAACAACACATTGAAAGTGACTTCTACATCTGCTTGCCTTGTGATTTATTAATAAGCACATGCTGTTTAATAAATGATTATTTTTTGTAAAAAGCATTCTGTATTTATGCTTGGGATATTAATTTTTGTCTTTTTAGACAACAAACAAAATAGTTTGGGGTATTAATTTCTTTTCTTGTTTTTTTTTTTTTTTTTTTTTCTCTTTGTATCTGCTGTAGAGACCTGTCTTTTCTGCCAGGATAGCAGGTACTGCACAAAAAGGAAAGCTTTGTAAAGGTCAAGGTAAACATCCTTTCATGACAATGAGACAGGGAAATGCTGAATAGGGAACCCAGCCCTGGAAGGTCACACTGACCATGAATAATTTAAAAAAGCACAAACTGTACCCAGTTTTGCTTCATGATTTTGCATCAAAATGATGGCCTTCCCCTGCAACAGTCCAGACATACGGATTTTTCTTACAGCCATTCCCGATTTTTGTTTCTATCATGAGATGTGGTTAATTAGGGCTCACTCTGCTACCATTTGGATTTGTGTTTCAAAGTTGTGTCCTTGTGGCTTGGAGCTTTGATGAGCTAGTCATAAACTCTATTTCCAATGTGCTTTTATGCATGATATACCTACGTATATGCATGGCATACCTCATAGAGAAATTGTAATTATCAGGCTGGTACAGGCTGCATAGGGCCTGTCAGGGGGTCTGGACATTTCCCGAGTATTGATTTTTCTGCACTATGTGAATTAATGGGAAATTTTTAATCCTGAAGTCTCTTACCTGACCTACAGCTTTAAACAATGCTGTAGAGAGAGCATTATCAAAGCAGAGATCTGGGTGATCGACAGGGGAGTCGATGTGTGAGTGCTTGGTGTCTTTGCACAAGCTGGAACAATTAAAGCTAAGCAAGAAATGACAGGGAAGTGCAAAGCAGTGTTTTATCCAAATTGAAACCAGATGACTTCAGAAACCAAAAGATTCCTCTCCTGCGAGAGCTTTCAAATAGCCCTCACAGACTTCAGCTGTCACCACCTGATGCTATAGAGAGCTGTGTCATCGCTGGCCTATTCTGGCTCTATTTCCAGGGCAAAAAGAGGTCACAGTGGCTAAAATAAAGTTAGTATGCATTTTCAAACAGGTTAGTATTTTAAAACATCTGTTAGGTATTTCCTGATGTGACTCCAGTTCTAAGCAAACAAAAGTGAAACTGAGAATAGGAAGTCAAGAGCTAATATTAGCTCATGATCTACTTAGGGAGGATTAAAAAAAAAAAAATTACTTTTTTTTTTTTTTTGAGGAAGTGTCTCAGTTTCTCAAATTCTCAAATCACAGATTTCTCTCTACAACTGAAGACTAGAACAATTTTGTCTGAATGAGTACTAACCTCTCAGAGCTGCAGTATACAGGGAAAAAAAAAATAAGAATATTTAAATGAAATGGCTAAAGTTGGCGAGGTTGTAGAGATACAGGGCAAAAACCCATTGCTATTAAATTATTGCTTAGATACTGACAAAAAGGATTGCTTTTCTGTATTTCTCTAATGAAGCTGCTGTGATCGTTGGATGAATATGCAATAAATAGAGCTAATCAATGAAATCCTATGGCAGCAAACAGATAGTGGCTGCAACACAACACACTATAAATATTGAGTGAATTGAGATCTTGGACAGAACAACTCTGAAAGAGCTCACATCTGAAGTAGCTACACGAGGGTGAAAAGTTGAGTGACTTTGCTGCAAACATCCTCCTCCCCTCTTACATCAGACAGACACAGAAAATTGCCCTCCTGGGATGCAGGAGGCCCAGTCCTGCCCTAGTGGTGGCAGGTGCTGCAGCGGTGTCAGGCAGGAGCGGGGTGCAGGATGGCTGGTTCTGTGCACTGCATCCAACCTCCTCCTGATGCCTGAATGAAATACAGTACTAACATAGAGTAAAGACTGTATGCAGTGTATGAATTGCTGCGATTTCTGTTCTTTCATGCTAAGTAGATCACTACTAACAGTGCTGAGACTGAAGTAATCTGTATCTCTGATGCACAACACAACGTAAGGCTGGGAACCTTCTGGAAAAGTAGTGTTTCATCAATAAATGTTGATTGAATAAAACCCAGTTAATTTACATGTTATTTTACATTTCCCTTCCATCCTTCTCTCTCTCCCCTGCCCTCTTCTCCTTCCCACTGCCTTTCCCCTTTTGTTCCTCCTGCTACCAGTGCCACAATCTTCCTATGCCTGTGGCATCTCCTAGTCCCAGCCGTGCTTCCTGGTAGATGGGCTCCAGGTGTTCAGAGGCCCAGGAAGAGAACCAGCTCTGAGATCTGGGAGTCACTTTACATAGCTTATGGCTTATACACAGCCTCTGTATCTACTTTTTTATTATTATTATTTTTTAGCCATGTAATTACTTTTTTTTTTTTTTTTATTTTTTACCTAGTTTTTTATTTTTTTTTTTTTTTTTTTTTAAACTTAAGATATTTACAAACCCAGGCTCTTTGCCTTTGTTTCTCCAGCCTTGGGCACAGCCTTGTAAATATTTCAAATTAAAAGATTCAAATTTAGTTACACATTAAGAAATTTTGCTGAGCTTTTTCATTTAGCTTAGAATCATTCATCATGACAATGCTTCTCATGTCCTCAGATTCAGGCAATGTCTCAAATGTGCATAAGAAACCTGAGAGGTGAAAGGGTGACTGATTCATATGAATCTACTTTTCTGACATTTTGTTCAGGGTATTTCTTCACATGAATTGCTTTCCTATTTGTACTTCCTCTCTGTTTCTTCTTCCTTGGTCTGATGAAAGAGCGCTAGCACAAAGAGCTCCTCAGTAACAACAGCCTTTGTGTGGTAAGGGCAAAGAGGTGAGCTACTTCCATCCAGGATGGAAGGAGAGAGATGAAAAGGACACACAAGGAAGCATATTCACAGCATGAGCATTAATAACTGGTCTCTGCTAAACACTTAAAGGCTGGTGCTTCTGGCCACGTAAAATGTCTTGATCACAGCTGCCAAGCGAGTCAGTGTGTTTTCTGTATAAATTTAGAGGTATGACCTGAAGAGCTTCCTGTGGCAAATGACAGTTCTTAGGGTTGGCAGATGCCTGTACTCTTTGTACTGACTGTAGGAACACCCTGAAATCCTAGTGGCTGACTGCTACACTGACTAGGAAAGCCCCAGTTTTCCAAATGACCAGCCAGCTTCCATTTTCATTGGGTGGTTCTGTGCCTAGTTTTGACATACTTGTAACATATCAGCATCCCTGCACACTCCTTAGTAACTGCCAGGGTTTCTGAGGATTTTGTAATCATGTATTGAATTGTGAGGTAATTGATATTTGATATACTGGTAAGATCAGTGCCTAGAACTTGTCTGGGCAGCTGGAAGAACCACTCGCACCACATCTGTGAGGAGCAGTGCTTCTCCACTCCTCAGCTCACGTGCACGCTTCAGCTGAGGGAGTAGATCCGTGGTGTTTTCAGACAGCTCCAGAGTTGCTAAAAGCACTGACCCAGAGATGCACATACTGAGGAGAAAGAAGATGCTACTATAATGCCTTTGGGGCTGAAATCATTGTAAGACTGTGTCATGATGTCCCAAAGGTGGTGGAGAGAGAGGAAGAGATGAAGATAATAATGTCTGTTCATTTCTTCCTTTTCCCAACTTCTGTTGACTTCCAGCAACTGCTGAATGCTGATATTTTCCCCTTTGGGTCTGAAGGAACATCGTGGGCCTTCAGGGAATGGGTTACTCAGCTCCACATTCTGGATGTATTTATTGCAGGGGAAAAATGAAGAAGACAGACATGCCCTCTTCATTCTAGTGTCCTTCAATAACCCATAATCTGCTTTGGAAGCTTATTTCTGTATGCTAATAAAATGGAATTGCAGTTCTGAAAAATGTCAATATCAGCACAGTAAACAGACTTTTAGAATGCAAAAAAAAAAAAAGAGATGTTCATAACCTCCTATGTTCTGGTAATCGCTGCTGTTAATTAATAAGTCTTCGTTATCTCTAAATTGAAGTAATACTGTGAGCTACTTGTGCTTGCTGCTTAGCTTTACTTAATTGTCCAGTCATTTATCTCAACAATGACTAACCTAGATGCCAAGTCCACATGCAAATATGTTCCCCTGCTCTTAGGGGACTGTTAGTTATCAAGCTGCCCATTTAATTCTGAACACGTGGGAACTGCTGTGTAGTGTGAATATGCTGGCCCAGCAGACGTGTTTCAGCGCCAAAATGCTTCACAATCAGACATAATTTTTCAGTGCCACATTACCTTTCACGGCACTCTCCTGACATGTACAGGCTTTTGTTTTCTTCTCTCTGAACCATCATTAGGTCCTCAGAGATCCAGGAAGTAAACTCACTCTGAGACTTTAGAGTACTTTACATGGCTTGCACACAGCCTCCCTTCTCTTCCAGTTCTGAGGCAGAAATGGCCATGAAAGCTTTTAGCTGTCACTTTTTCTCCCTTCTCTTTAGTTTTGCAATGGACTCTGAACTTGTATTTTGGAGGATTACACTAGGAGCTGTGGGACTGTAGTACAGAAAAGATAAAAAGAAAAGAAAGAAAAAAACTAATTATTTACATGGGGCATATGGTATCATTTGGCATGCTAACAGTATGATACCAAGTGTGACCATAGAATCACACAGTCGTTTGACTTGGAAGGGACCTTTCAAGGCCATCCAGTCCAACTCCCCTGCAGTGAACAGGGACACCTACACCTGGATCAGGTTGCCCAGAGCCCTGTTCAGCCTGACCTTGAAGGTCTCCAGGGACAGGGCATCCACCACCTCTCTGGGCGACCTGCGCCAGTGCTTCACCACCCTTATCATAAAAATATTCTTCCTTATATCCAGGTCAAATCTCCCCTCTCTCAATTTGAAACCATTTTCCCTAGTCCTATCTCAACAGACCCTGCTAGAGAGTCTGTCCCCTCCTTTCTTATAGCCCCCCTTTAGATACTGAAAGGCTGCTGTCAGGTCTCCCTGGAGCCTTCTCTTCTAGAGACTGAACAGCCCCAACTCTCTCAGCCTGTCCTCACAGGGAGGTGTTCCATCCCTTCGGTCATTTTTGTGGCCCTCCTCTGGATGCTCTCCAACAGGTCCATGTCCCTCCTGTGCTGAGGACTCCCCATCTGGACGCAGGACTCCAGTTAGGGTCCGACCAGCGCAGAGCAAAGGGGCAGGATCACCTCCCTTGATCTGCTGGCCACGCTTAGAATCATAGAATCATGGAATGGCTTGGGTTGGAAGGG
>VXAV01010321.1:10023-21591 GCA_013399715.1 Alectura lathami
CCATCCTCCACGACTTACCAAAGATGATGGCGAGCGGCTGAGCAATGACTTCCGCCATCTCCCTCAGCACCCGTGGGTGCATCCCATCAGGACGCATGGATTTGTGGATGTCTAGATTGCTTAACTGGTCCTTAACCCAGTCCTCATCTACCGAGGCAAACTCCTCCTTTATCCTGACTTCCTCTGGGGCTTCAGGGGCACGGGGCTCCTCAGGACAGCCTCTGGCAGTATAGACAGAGACAAAGAAGGCATTCAGTAACTCTGCCTTCTCTGTATCTTCTGTCACCAGGACACCCACCTCATTCTTCAGTGGGCCTACATTGCCTCTAGCGTTAGTTTTATCTGCACCGTATTTGAGGAAGCCCTTTCTATTGTCCTTGACCCCTCTTGCAAGGTTTAATTCTAAGGAGGCCTTAGTTTTCCTAGTTGCCTCCCTACAGCCTCTGACAACAGTCTTATATTCCTCCCAAGTGGCTAGCCCCTCCTTCCAGGATCTATTGATGATAAGTCTATTTGAATGTGTTTTTTCTGAAACCTCTTCATTTAGCCCATGAGAAACAGACCAAATACATACATTGTTCTATCTCAGAGTCACGATCTGAAAGAAAAAAATGATCGTTCTGGGAAATGTTTGGGGAACTGTGGGTAAACTTGATACAACTTGTGAAAGGATTCCTTCTACCTTCACAGGACAAAATTTGAACTTAAACATACATATACATATACTGATTTGCTTTCTGAATAGATTCTGTAAAGATCCTGTAAATGTTTGTCACCATGGACTCTTGACAAAGTTTTGCAAGCATTGAGCCTCACTAGTTACATAGTTGGCTGGCAACTTGGAAATTTTGATAAATCATGGACCTGTATCTTTGCCTATCCCTGACACACTCTGAGTTTTTAAATTGCTCTGCCAGGCTTGGAGCTGACTAGGGAAATTGTGCTTTGTTTTACTTATTTATTGTTGTGAGGGAATCAAATAGCTGATACACCAGAGATTGTATGTGTGGTACATACTATGGACCTGCAGTATGAAGATCTTTTCTTCACTCAGTGTCCTCATCACTTACCAAAGGCTGCACTGTGTATTGTCATTTTTCGGTAAAAAAAAATCTCTGGGCTATAACTTTTGGAATGTCTAGGATTTACCTGTGCATTGCTTTTGTTCTTTGAATTATATCAGAAATTTTTCAGTCTCATATAATGGCAGAGTTCTGAGAGGTATGTCTTTATTCGCAATAAGTGGATCTTGTTCATCGCAATATTATATGTTAAAATAACATACTCATAGTTTTTGTCTTTCTTACCAAAGCAAGTGAGCTAAAAAGACTCTGATTTACGCATAGTATCTACTCAGCAGCTGTCACATGACATAGGATCGCTGTCTCTTCCGAAGGGATACCTTATTTCTTTCATTGCCAATTTCAGTTAGACTTTATCTTCAGGCTT
This sequence comes from Alectura lathami, assembly GCA_013399715.1. Classification (NCBI taxonomy): domain Eukaryota; kingdom Metazoa; phylum Chordata; class Aves; order Galliformes; family Megapodiidae; genus Alectura; species Alectura lathami. The sequence continues at coordinate 11,473 of VXAV01010321.1, forward strand.
TGTCTTTCCCTTGAGTTCTTGCATTGCATCATGGATCATAAGCATCCACCTTGATAAGGACACTAGCTCCTGACTGAGAAGAGCTTCCTACACATTACAAGGTCTATGATTAATGTATGGCTCAAGAAAACAAATGATGAAGATTTCTAACAAGTACTCCTAATTCTATCCTCTTTGGTGCAAAATGTATCTCTTCTTTCATGCATGTTGTATTTTAGACTACATAATTTTATACCACTGAAAAATTTCAGGGGAAGATAGTCCTTGGAGTCCCCTCCTAACAAAAAAATTTTTAAACTAAACACTTATTAATCAAATCTCAGAGAGTATCAAACTGTGGAAGTCTCTAGTACTGAAAGTCTAAGGTTGATTTTAATTATTTGAAAATAATTTTTTTTCATGGGTGGGTATTCAATACTTGAATATATTCAAGTAGAAAATGGAAGGTGAAATTCAGCTGTGTTCATACAGTGATGAAAACTGAGCTTGGGTGCTATTTACCATTCAAAGAATTCATACACATAAATGCCTGTCTACACAAATGAGATTTCCCTCCCAATTTGTGTGTGAATGAATCCTGCATGCACTTTCTTCCCTCACTTTTCTTAGCAGATAAGCAGTTCTAGTTCACGCTGGTAATGTTTTATTGCATATCACAAATAGAAGCCAAAAAAATCAGAATGTGCCATTCACTGAAATAATATTTACTTTGTCAGTTTGAATAACATCTGCACTTGCTGCTTCAATTTTTCTACCAGCATTTGACCTCCATTCTCTCTTCTATCTCTACTGATTATGAGTTATTATTTAAGCTCTAAACACAAAAGTCTATTATGGTTTCTGACCTTGGTCATTCATGTATCTTCTGTATCAAGGTCTTGCACTTACCTATCCTCTCATAAATTAAACTGGAGTTCATATTTATTGGGTAGTCAGAACTATAGCAACAGCACGACTGGCTCTTGACTTGCAGCAGACATTAAATAATCTGTAATGATGAAGGCAAACTACTCATACAACCACAAGATACACAAAGTGGAGTATTTTGGAATGATAGAATGTCTTTTTTTTTTTTTTTTTTTTTTTTTAACTTTAACTTTTGGATACCTCCTTACAAATGCAATGCAGTTTCTCTTGTACCAAGAAAATGTGACACCTCTGCAGACACTTCCATTTTAACTTCTGCAGAAACACCATTCTAGTTAAAATATAGATTCTATATTTTGAGGCAATCCTCAAAATTCAGGATGAAGTTTATGCTATTTTAAAAACAGTTTTGCTGATGGTATTATTTCTGAGCTTGGAAGCACTTCTCCAGAAAGCAGACCATCTTTAGAGTTATGTCAAAAACTGTAGCTACTGAACCAATTGTTATAGTCTAGATTGCCGTGGAGACATAGGCCAAGATAGCAAATGGAAAGAGAGAATTGATCAGGGAAGCTTTCTAAACATGTCTTTGAGGATTAAATGCATGGACATTTCTATTTCTTGAGAAAGGCTGTTTGAGATGGTTGCTGCTGTGGTGGAGGCATTAGAAGAATGATCAGGTCTACAGAGGAACTTGGGGCATATAAACCTTGACTTTTTCAGGCAGGTGTGTACTCAGGGTGTTTGCACTCCTCTCTCTATGTATCCAGTGATATGGGGTTGGAGTGCCAGACTAGTCACTGGTTTCAGCTCACCTCAAAGTCCTTTGCCATTGCTGACAGAGCATGTGAGAAGCCTCACGAATCTTCATCTCCTTCACCTTCCTCTACTCCTTGTCCCTAACACCTGAGGTGGGATAGAAACAACAAATATTATGTAATGAGATCCTGAAATTGGCTTTAATCCCAATCAGAATTTTTGTACTGGATTTATCTAACCAGTTTCAGTCCTTGGTATATAAAAAAAGTTTCTATAGTTGGTGGCTTCCCAGGACAGCAGGCAGTTGTTCTGCTTTGTTTGCAATGCACAAGCAATCTACTTGTAAATGTTTATCTCTGAAAATCACCCATCCTCTTGATGGGTCTTCTTAGAACAGGTTTAAAATATTAATATGAGTGATTGAAAGACATCTTTTGGGCATGCCAATGTGATTTCATACATTAATTTTTCTTTTTATAGCAGTAAAGTTGTGTTTTCTGTCATCCCAGTTTTATATGTTTACTTAAACAATTATAAGAGCAGGCCATTTTCTAGTTAATTGCAAACATTGGCAATTCATATTTAAGTTTATGCATAAGGATATTATAGGTACTGTGAATTTTTTGCTTTATGAAAGATGCAAGATTAGTCTGATACATATCTTTTATGCACAGCCATTGATTGATGTTTCCCAGAAGCTAATAAAATTTGGCTGAAGAGTTTCACTGCAAGCTGATTCTCATTCATTTGCATATGGCTTCATTTTCTGAGCAGTGTAAGAGTGTAACTATTTCTCAGTGGCATTAAATTGACCTAAATCAGACATGGGGAGATGAATTCTGGAAGGTGGCAGAGCAGAGGTATGTAAGTACCACTCACAATACCTGGATGACTGAGGTACATCTGTGCACAGTGCAACTGATTTTGCAGATGATGCAAAACCTGCTAAAGAATAAGGTCTTCCATGCATAGTTTTGGGAATACTTTTAATATTAATCTCTGAATGTTGATTGTTTTTCCAAGTGTAAAAAATGTGTTATGGTATGGATTATGAAGTGCTCATATATTGTAGAAATGATCAACTCAGAAAAATCCATCAGGTAATTAATATTTCTGATCTCAGAGAAAGACTAGACAGAATACAATGAGTAAATCTTAGATACATGTATTTGGAAGCAGTGATAAAATACATATTGAATAGTTGCTTATAATGTGAACATTATATTAAAAAGAAACCCATAGGGAAAATAGGTGTTATCATGCAGTTAAGATTGTATTACAACATTTTTTGCCAAAATATCTGAAATTTTCACAAGAAGTCCTAATAAAATTATTTTGTAATATCAAATAGTTCATCCTATGACCTTAGTAATGGTTTTAAATAATTTTGTTGCATTTTTTTCCATAGTTTAAGGAAATAAAACACCAAGTGAAAGCATCTTTCAGTCATCTAGTTTTAGGATAGTTTGACTGCCCTGCGGAGAAGGACTTGGGCGTTGTGATTGACGAAAAGCTGGACATGAGTCAGCAGTGCTCTCTCGCAGCCAGGAAGGCCAATGGCATCCTGGGCTGCATCAAGAGAGGGGTGGCCAGCAGGGAGAGGGAGGTGATCGTCCCCCTCTACTCTGCCCTTGGAAGGCCTCCCCTGGAGTACTGTGTCCAGGCCTGGGGCCCCCAGTACAGAGGGGATGTGGAGCTGTTGGAGCGGGTCCAGAGGAGGGCCACCAAAATGATCAGAGGGCTGGAGCACCTCTCCTGTGAGGAAAAGTTGAGGGAGTTTACAGGCAGGTGGGGGACCGACTTTTTACACGGGTGGATAATGGCAGGACAAGAGGGAATGGGCTAAAACTGAAAGAGGGGAGGTTTAGGTTGGACATCAGGAAGAAATTCTTCCCTGAGAGAGTGGTGAGGCGCTGGCACAGGCTGCCCAGAGAAGTTGTGGCTGCCCCATCCCTGGCTGTGTTCAAGGCCAGGCTGGATGGGTTCCTGGGCAGTTTGATCTAGTGAGCTAGTGGCTGGCAGCCCTGTCCATGGCAGGAGGGTTGGAACTAGGTGATCTTTGAGGTCCCTTCCAACCCAAGCAATTCTATGATTCTATGACTCTATGATTCTATGATTCTATGACTAGGCTGCCTCCTGTAGTCAACAGAAAGGCACAGGGAACAAATAAGAAAGTCCCCCAGAAGAAAATTCAGAGCATTTATAATATACTATACTAGGATATTTTAGCAACTAAGATCTCACATGACTCTAATTCAGGTGTTCAAACTGCACATTTAGAAAGATTATTCATTTTAGAAGATTTTTTTTTTTCACTGGAAACAGATCAACTATGTCTGTCATGTTCCAAAATATTTATTAATACACAGAATCTTCAAAAAATAGTAAAAATAATCTAATAACTTATTATACGGTAGTAAAACAATGCATAGATTGTTATCTGAATTATGAGAGATAATAAAGAGCAATAGAAACTATCACATTTTCCTAACAAGAAGGTCCTTCTAGCTTAATAGTATATCATGTAAGTGAAGTGTTCGCCCACTGTAAGTGAAGATCAGGTTTGAGACCATCTAAAGAACCTGAAGGTGCACAAGTCCATGGGACCTGATGGGATCCATCCGCAGGTCCTGAGGGAAGTAGCAGATGAAGTTGCCAAGCCATTGTCCACCATATTTGAAAGGTCATGGCAGTCTGGTGAAGTTACCGGTGACTGGAAAAGGGGAAACATCACCCCATTTTCATAAAGGGAAAAAAGGAAGACCCAGCAAACTACAGGCCAGTCAGCCTCATCTTTGTGCCTGGCAAGATCAAGGAGCAGATCCTCCTGAAGGATCTACTCAGCCACACGGAAAATGAGGTGATTGGTGGCAACCAGCATGGTTGCCAAGGGCAAATCGTGCCTGACATATTTGGTGGCCTTTTATGATGGAGTAACAGCATCAGTGGATAAGGGAAGAGTAACTGATGTCATCTACCTGGACTTGTGCAAAGTATTTGACACTGTCCTGCATGACATCCTGGTCGCTAAATTGGAAAAGCACGGGTTTGATGGACGGACCACTTGCTGGATAAGGAACTGGCTGGATGGTTGGACCCAGAGAGTCATGGTCAACGGCTCAAGGTCGAAATGGAGACTGGTGATGAGTGGCGTCCCTCAGGGATCAGTACTGGGACCAGTGCTGTATAACATCTTTGGTGGTGACATGGACAGTGGGATCGAGTGCATCCTCAGCAAGTTTGCGGATGACACCAGGCTGTGTGGTGCCTTTGACATGCTAGAGGGAAGGGATGCCATCCAGAGGGACCTGGACAGGGTGGAGAGGTGGGCCCATGCCAACCTCATGGAGTTCAACAAGGCCAGGTGCAAGGTCCTGCACCTGGGTCAGGGCAATCCCAAGCACAAATACAGGTTGGGCGGAGAATGGCTGGAGAGCAGCTCTGAAGAGAAGGATTTGGGGGTATCAGTTGATGAAAAACTCAACACGAGCTGACAATGTGCATCTGCAGTCCAGAAGGCCAACCGCATCCTGGGCTGCATCAAGAGAAGTGTGACCAGCAGGGCGAGGGAGGTGATCCTGCCCCTCTGCTCTCGTGAGACCCCACCTGGAGTGCTGTGTCCAGTTCTGGGGCCCCCAACACGAGAAGGACATCGAGGTGTTGGAGGGGGTCCAGAGGAGGGCCATGAAGATGATCAGAGGGCTGGAGCACCTCTCCTGTGAAGGCAGGCTGAGAGAGTTGGGGTTGTTCAGCCTGGAGAAGAGAAGGATCCGTGGGGACCTGATAGCAGCCTTCCAGACCTGAAGGGGGCCTACAGTACAGCTGGGGAGGGACTCTTTAGAAGGGCATGTAGTGATAGGGCAAGGGGTAATGGCCACAAACTGGAAAATGGTAGATTTAGGCTAGATATTAGGAAGAAATTATTTCCTGTGAGGGTGGTGAGACACTGGCACAGGTTGCCCAGAGAGGCTGTGGATGCCCCCTCCCTGGCAGTGTTCAAGGCCAGGCTGGATGGGGCTCTGAGCAACCTGGTCAAGTGGGAGGTGTCCCTGCCCATGTCTGAGGGGTTGGAACTAGGTGATCTTTAAAGGTCCCTTCCAACCCAAACCATTCTATGATTCTAGGATTCAATGATTGATGATCCAACCACTGCCTTTAATAAATATAAGAAGGACAAGTGGTCAAATTGTCATTTGAAAAATATCCATTAGGGCTGATCAATGTCTTCATAGAGAAATTACTAAATCTGCTTTGGAGAAGCCTTTATAATGATGGGCCTTGAGTACCATCAATGAACAGGCCCTAATATTGTGGGCATGAAGTCCTAAACCCCCAGTGCACAGACTTTATATAAATGAGTGCTCATCTATCTGAATGAAATGTATGTGTATCCTAAACTTCCAAATCTGGACCACATTTCCAAGGGTAAATATTCTGTCACACATTTCTTAGTCACTGCTGCAAAGGGTACTACATGCTAACCTGAGTAACTATATACTCAGCTGTTTCAGGCTTCAGGTTTGCACCTGTTGTAGTCTCCCATCTCCCTACTTAACTGCTCTGAGCTTTCAAGGCATCTCATTTAACTGCCGTGTGCTTTGAGCTACACTGACAAACATCTTAATGGAAGTCACAACTTTCATTTGCTTTTCTTCTTTCTTTTTCACCTTGATTCTTACATACATAAGATTCTTAAAATCTTCATAATACAGTTGTCTAATTTGACAGCCTAGAAATAAGACCTCTGTGCATGCCATTAAATGTTTTCAGACTGTGTCTGGGCAGGGTCAGGCAACTGCTGAATTTCAGTTTAAGGATCAATTCACTTTTGTCCTTGTTACAATAACCAAGAAGACAGTGAATTTTATTTCTGTACCATTATGTAAATAAATGATCTTAGATTATCTGAAACAACAATTCATAGTCACACCATTGCAGTTTCATTTGTGGCATCATTTGATTCTGTTCAGGATAGACAGCTGCTGAGTGAGTAGCTCATCCTCTTTGCCACCTTAACTTTGATCTGTAACAAACAGCCACCAGACTGTCCCTTCACCTTTCTAGGCTGTGCACTAACGGATATGTTCATAACTCTGCAGTTCAGAGTGAGACAGCAATGTTTAATAGCAAGTGCCATTTGCCTTAGCTTGTCTTTTCTAAAAATATTGTAGCCAGTGATTTTTAAGGTTTTTCTTTTTCTTGCACTCCAGTCATGCAATCCTTGTCACTGACTTTCATCATAGCAAATTAGACTTCTCTATGAATTCCCTATGAGCAGAATTTCTAGTTTTGCATGCTTACAATCTAGATTTTTAGCACCAATGAATAAGCAATTAATTTTCTTGTTCTTTTCCATCTCTACACAAATCAAGTATAACACCTTGAGTCCCCCCACTCCTGCTTTTTAGTAGGTATTATTAAAAATAAAAACAAATTCTGTAAGAGAGAATTCATCTACAACCAGCACCCTTAAAGTGTAAATTATGGCAAGAACAGTCCATTTGATTATTGTAACAAACAAGCACAAACCTAAGAGAAGAAATCCTGTTGCTGTGCTCTTTTTTCCCAAGCCCAGGTCCTCCTTGTAAGCTGAAGAACAGCAAAGAAACACAGTGGTTGTCTATTTAACAGGTTCGTGATACAAGTTATTACAGCCCAAGTTCCCTATACTAACAGTTGCCCTGGATATCAGTGCTACACTTTTAGTGACTCTGTGATCATTACAAATGCATTACACAGAACCCTTCCTGCAGTAAAATCTTGCCCAAACTTCAGAAACCATTGCTTATTTTTTCTTGCTCGAAGATTTTACACACTTTGTTTAGACCCTGCCCCTTGCTTAAGTTGCTTTCTTGCACTGGAAAACAGTTGTGACTACAGCGAAAGAGTGAGCAGCACCTCCTCAAGTGCCAGGTAAGAAAGAGGCTGAAGATGCAAGGTCAAATCAGGAATGTGGAGGAGCTAAGAAAGCCAAGAGCTGGTATCACTTTTCAGACCAGAAAAGCTTTCTTTAACATACTGCTTATAAGCAGGGCATTACCTTATTACAGAATTACAGGCTTGAAAGGTGAGTAAGAAAACACTGTCTCTAATTTACATTTAGGGCAGAGAAAGGTGAAGATAGCTGTCAGAGATCACACAGAGTGTGTGACAAAAGAAGGAGTCTTGCTTTTCTTTGTTAAACTATCCCAGGCTGTTAAAGAAAGTGAATCCCAGGAATTCAGTCATCTGATGGAAGAGTATACCAGAAATGCTTACTTTAAACTATATAACACAGCTCAAATGTCACACATTAAAGTGTTGCAGTGTAGTGCTCCGAAATGAGATGCAGACCAGAATTGTTAATAGGAATTATTCAGCAAGTGTATTTATGAGAGTCATAAATAACTCCCAAATAGGGAGGAGGGAGTGAAATTAACCAAATCAGCAATTCATTATGAATTATTTGCTCACTCTTAAAGGAGAAAAAAAAGGAGCAGGGTCTCCTCCTGTCTCAACAATAAGGTGAAGTGTGGTCAATCAACATGGACAGCCTGGGAGGTGGGAGCAGTAACAAGAGCAGACCCTGGTCAGAGAGTGATTCCATCCTGGCCTCCTTGCGTGGGACATACATAAAGTAGGGGAGGAAGGAATGAAGAAGGGAAAGGTCAAAACAAGCAGATAAATAAACAAAAATAAAACATCTGGAATTATTTTCAAAAATTAAGGAGATTTCTATTGAGACTTTTTTCCTGACATTTTAGTTCTGTGTTTTTTCAGAAGAGAATGCTCAGGCTGAATAGGGTCTAAATACCAAACAAGCTCCAACCTGGGGCCAAATTCCTTCAAAATCAATTTAAAGAAAGAAGATAATTATTGCTGAATGCCTTCTAGTAAGTCATACAAATGTGATGGTAAACTTTTTCTAATATCCAACCTACATCCATTATATTTGCCTAATAGGCCTCAGCCCATCAGTTCAAATCACCTGCCTTACCCACCTCTTTCTGTAGAACTAAGTTTGTGTCTCTGGTCAGTTGTTTTGAACGTTATCACTCTGCATTGTTGCACTCATTAGAGACCTGTGATCCTGAGTCAAGCAAGCAACTTAATAATTCTGCAGTCTGGTGCACATGCTATGCTGGTTTCTCAAAAAAATAAAAATAAATTGGAAGTTGCTGGGGATCAACTCTTTAGACATGAATAACCGTGGATATACATGTATATTCTTTATTTTTCCCCATATATTAAAAAAAAATTAAAATGCTAAGCATTTTTTCTTCTGTTATAGCTGACTTCTGAAGGGGAATGCAGTCTTGATCTTAAATCAGCAAGAGGTGAATGTTCCACCCCTTCATCTGCAAATCTTCATCAAGTTTTTACCTTTACCAGGTAAAATGTAAAAATATGTACCATATTTTTAATTTTTTTTTTCAGCCTTTAATCACTGATTATTTCTTTCTTTTTTTTTTTTTTTTCTTTACCCAGTAGATCAAATAATCNCAGCCTTTAATCACTGATTATTTCTTTTTTTCTTTTTTTCTTTTTTTTCTTTTTTTCTTTACCCAGTAGATCAAATAATCCTTTCTTCCCTGGTGTTTTTCCTTATGCATGTGGTTATAATCCATTATAAAATCACCTTTCAATCTTTCTTTTCATAAGCTTAACAAAATGAGTGCTTTAAATTTCTCACTGTAAGTCATTAAGTCTCCAGCCATTAAATCATTTTTATGGCTCTTTTTAGCACCCTTACCAACATCCTTTAAAAATATGGAGACCAGAACAGTATAGAGTATTGCAATAACAATCACAAAGAGATAAACTCACCTCCCTCTACTCCTGTGTTTATATATCCACGGATGGCATTAACCCTTTTCCCACAGCACCACATAACGTCTTTGTAGAGTCATATATCTGCTCTGACCCCCAAATTCCTTTCAGAGTCACTGCTTTCCAAGACAAACTACTTCATTCTCTAGACCTAACTTGTATTCCTTATTTCTCAGTCTGTTATCTGGTGCTCGGTGACAAAAAATGAAGCATTTTGTTGAAGCGTGCCCATTTGGCAAGTAAAGTACCTCCTGCAACCATTTTTTGCCATCGGTCCCTATCTCTTCTGCAAGTTTGTCAGAAGGGATTTTATATCCATTTCCATGTAGCTGATAGAAATGTTTTTAAAATTGGCACCACAAGGTAGGAATGGGCTTTATTTCAGTCACATATGAGCGTCTTCTTATGAATGCCTTCCAGCATGCACACCAAATATGTCTCTACTTTCCAGTTGAATGAAGAAAGACAGCACAATATTGCTGGAAGTAAAGAGGTACAGAGAATTCATTGGGATTACTCACAGTCACGCTCAAAAGTAAAAAACAGGATTCACATTGCCGTTTTACTGTTTATACTCCTTGCCTAATTTCTGTAACACCAGACACAGCCTGTGTAGAAATTTTGCCTCTTTCACTATGTACTTTCTCTTGTTCTTAGTAAAAAAAAAAAAAAAAAAAAAAAAAA
>VXAV01010321.1:32907-78928 GCA_013399715.1 Alectura lathami
GTTGGAAAGGACCTTAAAGATTGTCTAGTTCCAACCCCTCTGCCATCAGCAGGGACACCTCCCACTAGGCCAGGTTGCTCAGAGCCCCATCCAGCCTGGCATGTTTTAGAACATCACATTTTGTCTATGTGTATGTCTTTGGTCCCACCAGATTATTTGGTCAGTCACACAGTTTAACACTTCTGTCTAAGTATCCAGTATAGACTTTCTTGAACTTTGTACAAATTCAGAAAGCTCCTTAAAGACTAGGGAAAAATATAAAGTTATGGACACAAGGAGCAAAAGCTTGAAATAGAATATCTAAAGTTGAGTTCTACTAAATTAGTGGCCTTTCCTGAGTTATTAATCTGAGTTCAGCAAATTCATAAAGATTTAAAATACTGAGTAAAAGAGGTGAATGCTTGAAATATTCTCAGCTGTTTAAAGTTTTCAAAGCATAATCCACTGAGTAATTCAGTACATTCCCAGTGTCCCTAATGATAGTGATGACATTTTAATCTTTGGCAAAATTCAGGAAGTACACAGGAAAATTCTTGCTGTGATATTTGACTGTCTGACAGCTATTAATCTAACATTTCACAGTGCCAACTTTAAATTCAATGAAGTAATGGTATAGTTTTTCATCCAGAAAATGCTATTGAGCCAGACAGCAACAGCAAACAAAACCTCTATTGCTATTTATATTACAAAATCCCTTTATGTTACGCATTTTACATTCTGTGGAAAAGGTACTTTAACTCCACTTCTCATCTGATGAGTTTAGGTAGAACCTCCTTATTGTAAGCCAGGAAAATCACCAAAGTGTGATTTCCTCTTAAATCTGCCTCCTCACTGACCTTACCCCAAGGCTGAACCTGCTAGAGACTTCCATTCATGATCACTTATAATTTTACTAGACTTTTTCTCACTGACTACAGGATATAAATCACTGTCTGCCTCCTGCTTCAGTATAAGTAAAATATCATGTGTGAAATGCAATGGTTAATGATGACCAGATGTCTGGATCTCAGATTATGACATCTTTCTTAAGACAATCTTTGAATACTTACTACTCTAACATCATCTTCCTCGTTGACCTTGGACAAGGCAGTTGTGGCAAAAATAAACAAATTACATGCAATTTTTGTTTTGTCTGTCAATCTTAGGCTATCGAGAGTCTGACTTTTCAAAATTTCCTAAGCCCTCATGGAAGCCAGAGGAAAAAGCATGTTTTCAGAATGTTTTAAGATCGGGCCATACATGCTTGAAGTTGGTGACAGACCATCTTTGGTATTAAAATGAATTGTTGAAGACAAGCAGAGGAAAAGAGCCAGGATGTACACAGGGTACCTTCTGCACAAATGCTCAAACAATGCAGCTACCCATTTTTGTACTGAGTCTGTCAGGTCCTTACTGAAAATAGAAGGAAATAGGGCATATGAGTACAGATTAACTCTTGCTTCCTTAAGATCTGTTCTCTTCAAGGATCATGCAAATGAATTTACATGAGACTTTGCAAAAGCACTGGCTTTATCAGGAGAACATTGGCTTTCTCAGCTGAAAGAATCAGGTAGACACAAGAATTAATGTTTTTATAACTTGTTTGAAGTGATTCTCTTTCAAAGTTGTTCCCAAGAAAACAGTTCATACATACAGGGAAAACAGAGCTGTGCCCCCAAAGCAGTGTCAAAAACTCTGTTTTCAAGTAAAAGGTGTATTTGTGCTGCATATAAACCAATACTATCTGTACTCCCTCACCAGCTTCGAAACAGAAGTTTTAAATAGAGAGCCGTCCAGCCTAGAATCTGAGTTGAAGTTCATTCTACATGTGGAGATAGCAAAGTGGAGTAGGTTGTGCATCTGTACACTAGGTGTTTGTGATGGATGGTGTGTGCCACCAGAATCAATATGGTACTTCCATGGCTTTTTTTTTTTCTGTTGCCACAATTTCAAATACATAAATACTTCAGAATGTACAGGTGAATTAAGAAGTTTGCCATAAAATAAAAAATCTTTGAAAACACTAAGCCTGCAACTTTGATCTTGATTCCAATAAATATGTTACATCGTTATGCACTCATTTTTGTTGGGAAAGAAGAATAAACTGTGAGAACACAATTAACTGAAAACAGTAGTGTGCCATTTTTGCATACCAAAGGACCACGAGTTATGCCTGCTTCTTTTGTTTCATTTTTCACATATTAAGAGTTTCTATACTCCTTAATAAATGTAATTAGATCCAGTTCGGATATTTCTAATCATGGAGACATAATTTCCCCAGTTCAATTCCTGGTTAATGATTATACTCAGTGCTATTTTATAACTGTTCTGATGTTCTCATTTTAATGTAGAATTCTAATTTGATTCTCCTCAATAAATATGTTATCAATATTGTTTATGGTTAAATTAAAATTCTTAGTAGTAGAAAGCTAGTGAGCACAGCAAAGCTTGCTGCCATGGCCTGCTAGAATTATGGTCTATGTAAGGTCATCATGCCATGGAAAAATGCCATCTTTTGGAAGCTCTTTCTCAGATAATTAATTAATAAAATAATATTATATCATTGTCAAACACCGTTTATTTTATAGTGTCATGTGTAATAGAAGCAGGTTATGATTAATGTACTTTAATTAAAAAGTAACTCTCACAGCAAAACTGATCATTTAAGTGGACTTAATAAATAAAAGATNNNCAAAAAAAAAAATCATCCTATTTTCAGTTCTAGCAAGACCATGAAAATTGTTTTGGCATCCTCTCAGCTGTCTGCATCACAGCAAGTATTTTTTACAAGTTGTTAAGTGACATCTATATTGAATGCTATTATCATTTAAATACCATTATAAATAATATTCAAACCATTAGGAAGGGCACTCAGTTCGCCATTGTGAAAGGAATACAATTTGGAAGGACTGATAATTTCAGAATAACCTCCAGCTTTCCTCTGCTGGAAGAAGCAGTCTTTATTTGAAGGAATTTCATGAAAGTTAAGTTCGTATGGAGAGTACCAAACGTATGCTAGAACACCTAAGAAGGAAGATGATCATCAGAATACAATGACTGACTCCCCCAATATCAAGTGCTGCACTTTTCTACTGCCTTTGATTCCACAAATTTTACATGTTTATGATGACTTACTATACCCTAACAGAAAGGGCATGTTTTGCATTTCACCAGAGGCTTGTAGCTAAACTGGTGGACAAGTTGATCAGAATTTGAATCTAGGCTAACAGCTGACTGCTTAACTGGGATGTTTGAGTCAATAGCTGTCTAATAGCAATCTGTCAATTAACACTGTTGTTTGTTAAGAAAGTTAAATTCATTAGATGTCTTATCCCTCAGACTTTTATTCCAATATCCTGATCTTGTAAAAAAAAAAAAAAAAAAACCAAACCCATATCATTAATGGATGGAGAGAAACATAACATGACTGCATTCATTCCAAAGGACATGACAGAGACAAAATGGATTTCTGTGGGTTAAAACTTCAAAGGAGATCCTGAGAGAAACATAGTCTGATTGAGTCTATATATAGAATTGTAGCTGTGACCTTTAGGTGTTAAGTCTCCAAGACAAGCTTAGAAATTCACATTCTTTTAAGGAAAGAACATGTTGGATATGTTTCAAGGGCCATAAATGAGCAAAAACTGGTAGCTGGCAATCAGAAAGAGAAGTCAATGAACCCAACAGAAAGTTAAAAATAAAAAACAATGATCAGAAAACATACAGGATTATAAAGTTTGTGTATCCCTCGTCTTTGAGGAAATTAGAGAACTGCATATAGCCCAGGATAATAGGTTTCTGTCCTGCAAGCAAGTTACTTTCACATTAAATGAAATTTCCATATGATTCTGATGAAATTTTTGTTCCACCTGATTTATGAGGCTTCCTGGATGAGATAAAGGTAAAACTATGCTCTGTGCAGAAGGAATAAAGAACTGGTAATCACTGTTCACCAAGACTTTTACTGTGCCAGTGTTTCTTCTTAAGCAGGATGACCTAATGCTAAAGTTATTCATACTGTGGTTGTGTGCCTGAGTAGTCAAGAGAAAATAATTTTTACTTTTAATGGTAGCTGAAATCAATGTGAAATCTATCTTGGTACAGGCCTTATAATAATAAGGTATGGACAACGAATCCCAGTTTCATGGGAAACTGAACAATTGTAGTTTTTTAAGAGCTTTTACTTACTTGAGAAACATTGCAACAAGTAAGTTTACAATATTTTCCAGTGCATTTCCTTTTATAGAATATAGAAGAATTTTTAGCCTAAACAGCAGTTACATAGGAACTCTACGTAGAATCATTATTTTGAATATGCATATGCAGCTAATCAGGTACTGCATGTACAAATGAAATTATTTGAATTACAGAAATGTGGGAAAAAAAAAAAAAAAACAAACTTACTTCTCATATCCTCATACATGCCTCTTCTGTCAGAAACTCTCTTAAAAGAGAAGCTGCTATAGGGCTACAAGAACTGTCTCCATAAAGCCAAACAAAAAGCTGCTGAGGAGTTCATCCAGTGTGAAGACTTTGTGAACCCTAATACAATTTAAAAAATGCTAGTAGCTTTAAACATGTTAAGTGAATACTTGTTTGAGTAAAATTTCTACTGACTTTGCAAAAGATGTGGATGTGCTCGTCTTTTCTTCAGGAGGGAAGAAATTTGCAACTAATCTCTTAATATAGAAACCGTCTAGAAATTGCTTCAATATCAGTTATGTTCCTTTGTCTGTTAAGTGCAAACAAATACTCAGATCTCTTATTCTCCTGTGATTCCAGTTGTGTTCTTTGAAATTACATGCCAACACTGTGAGTGACATATCCACCCTCTGGTAATTTGTCATTGATAGATTATTCCTTAATTAAAGTTTTGAGATAGATTTCCTTGTACTCAGGAAAACTGGCTTTACAGTTTTACAGATCTGGAGGCATAAGGTAACTAGATTTGTAAGTAAATGTCTCTTATCAGAAAGATAGATATATATGTTCATTTACATTACAGTATAAATATGCAGATAAATACATGTAAAGTACCCTATATCTTACATACACAGATATGTTAACCCCCAAATTTGAACATCTTTCTAGTCTAAAAATACTGATGCAAATCCATATACATTTGAGTAGACGTGTTTTGATACATCACATGTTCAACACACTAACATCTGATCCCATGACTTGCAATGTTAATAACAAATCAATCAAGTGCCACAAAGGGGAAGAGAAATACTGCAGTGGCCAGATTTGAAAATAGAATTAAGAAGCACAAAATTTCTTAACATTGCATAGCCTTCAGACCACTTGAATTCCACAATATCCAAACTTTTTATGTATAAAGAGACTCAGGAAAATATTTCTAGAGTACAATAGGGACATGAAATGAGATGGCATACACACTTATTTAAGAGATGGCTGAAGTAGGAGATGGAAGACCATGATTTATATCTGCTTAGTGTACAGGGGTTCACACTCAGCTCTAAAAATATTGCACTTACCACCAGGTTATCAGCTACTTATATTTTTATTTATGTATTTTGGAAGCATGCCCGTGTGCAGGAAAGAATTTGAGACAAGTCCAGAAAGCCAACAAGCAAAAGCAGCACAATTCTGTAGGTGCTACTTTACTGCGTAGAAATGCAACATTGGAAACCTGTGCAGGGCTCTGAGTACAAGCCATGCAGCCTATAAATGCCTCTCATCTTGCTTAGCAAGGCCTACTTTGAAAGTCTTTAAGAGCAAAAATCCTGTAATTTTGATAGGATCAGTGAAGAACTTTTGCATGTCCCAGTGACTTCTGATTTTTCATGGAATACTGAGACACCCGTTACTGAACCTAGCAACTCTTGGTTCCAGCAGTGAGTCGGTCAGTCTCAGAAATAATCTGTTAACTGGGGTGCACTCTCGTCACTGACATCTCTGGGAATAATGTCTCAGTCAATATAAACTGTACATAGTAAGTCATGTTACTGGCTATATAATCTGAATGCATCAATGCATCATGCCACTGATCTGATGTACCTTTTTTTTTTTTTTTTCATNTAAACAACAATAAACAGCAACAACAAAAACAAAGCGAGATTAAATAGATTTTTTTCCACAATTCAAGGGCTATCTGATCTAAAAACCAAGAGCATGTTGAGTCAAGTTCGTTATTTTCCCATTCAACCCAGCTAAGCACTTCCTAACAAAAGAACATTTTCTCAGTGAATTCATTTCCAAGTAGCAGCCTGCTTGCTTTCTCGCTTTTTTTTTTCTTTTTTTCCTTGCATGATGCAAGGTGAAGAGTTGGGAGTGAAAGAGCTGACAGATTTTCTCTTCACAAGCAGGTGTGATTTAGGGGTATTATTTCTACTTTCAGTGTACTGTGAATCATACAGCTTTGGAGTGCAAGGGTTGCACAAAATGTAATGAGTCAAATCCTTAATAAATATTTACATAACTAGTGCAAAACTAAATAAACTATAGGTCCAGAGTACTGTAACCTTTCATAAAAAAAATGTAAACTAACCCCCACAGGACATGTCAGGTTCTCATACATCATATGAAATCCAGCACAAACATTCAGGAGCAGTACAGCATTTATTAAACCTGCTCCTCTATCCTCCCCTCCTTATGATTCTTCTAATAATGTATTATGTATCCAAAGATTATTGCGTTTGTGTTGGCTTTTTTAATGAAAAAGTCGCCAAGTATGTGCCATGGAGACATGAGAAAATTACATAGTTATTAGGAGAGAGTATGCAACACAGTGTAATTGCTGTGCAGGTTACCTTCCCTTACTGATTTCTGTCAAAATCCTAATTCATATCTTGATTCTTTCCAGCTTTCTTCTGCAATTTTATACTGCATAAAAAAAGTTGCATTTGTCAATGGTATTCAAGAAGTCAATAAATAATTATAGCATGCTTGTAGCTACCAGTAAGTGATTATAGACAACTTATTGATATATGGACTCTGTAATAAAAAAATATTTATTAAAAGTGGTATTCATCTTTCTTCAACCTTTTAATTAAAAAGTCTTGTTTATAAATAATCCACAAGAAATGTCCTAATCCTATTTATGAAGTAGTCTTAACTCTCTAAGGTGTTTATAATTTCCAGAATGCTGCAACCATGCTCACTCTATTTTGCTCATCAGAAATATATTAATCCCAGTTTCTTTTCTGTCTACTGCCTGACTTCCTTTGTCTACTCACACTTTTTTTATTTTCTGAACATTCATTGTGCTTCATTTCAGCCAAGGACCCTGCTTTAATTTATACTGGCCACCTCATCCAGAAGTCATTCCATTATGGTGAGACAATATCATTGCTGGAGNGGGGAAAAATATTATTTCGGGAGACATGGGAAAAAAAAAAAAAAAAAAGGTGTTTCCAGTTATTGGACTTTTGCCAGCAGCACAAAATAGCTTATAACCTTGTCTGGTAGCAGTCTGAAAACAGTAGGCTTCAAACATAGTTTTAACATAAGAAATCTCCATGAATGCAAATTTATAGTCATAAAACATCCATGATCATGCTCAAGATGTTTTAAATCTTTTTCTTTAACTGGTGAACAGTAATGCCTAAGTTATCCTTTTCTTGATGAAAAGTATAATGGTGCTCTTTTAAGGCACACTACATTGTAATTACTGCTACGGTACTGCAGTGTACTTTAGGGAATTGTAACTCACAGAACAAAGGTATCTTGCTTTCAGTTGCTGAACAGGCAATTAGCTTGCCCCAAAATGGCATGTTCATGTCCCAGCAGCCCCATGAAAAGAGAAAAAAGGTCTATACATCATATCCTGAGCTCTCTCCTGTTTCATAGAGCCCGAGGTTCCTTTCACACAGACTGCTGATGTGTGTTTGTCACTGAAAAATCAGAATAATGAAGCAACATTCCACTCCTGCTTGTCACTTTTCATGTCTTTTCCACCAAAGGAAATTTGCAGTAATCAGCTGTAGCAATTTGGGGATACTCAGCACATAGGTTACTTCCTCATTCCCACCTTTTGTAAGGAAGGTACTTGGTACTGCATGATGGAGGAGGATTTACCCTAAGCCCTGGCATTTGATCCTGTAAGTCCCCATATTTTCACAGGCTGGGGGGAGCATCGTCCATGAGCAATGCCCTTTCAAAGGATTCCTGCAAAATCTCACTTTAGTTGAATGTTATATCCATTACAGATTTGTTACACATTAGTAAAATTGAAGCTTAGAAATGAAAAAGAAACTTTTGGAAATGGAAATAGTTAAACATCTTGGGAATAATGCTACAAAAATAAAAATAGTATGAAAAAAAAATACCATTTTTTTTTCATCAATCACCTTTCCTTGCTCTCTCCTAAGATTTCTCGACAGTGTGTCTTGGCAGGAAAAAAGTCCTGCATGCCTGACTCCTACCTTTTAGAGCTGACCTCTAAAACTAACATGGGAAGCTGGCAGCGTAGCCCTCTTCACCCCAGCTGTATTGCCTCAGGGACTGTCTACATATTCTTTTTCCTTTTGCCTATGTTAAATTTTCCCCTCCTATTTTTCCTCTACTCTCATCTTTTTTCTTCACCTTTTCATGCAGTAGAGATGCAGGTTTTAGATTTGTACTATGTCAGTAACTAATGATCCTTCCTTGTTCTTTGGGACTAGTACCTAAGTCTAATAATGCAGTTGCGGTGAGCAGGATCCTTCATCTTTGTTTTGGGTTTTACAGTCCCATGGCTTCCCTCAATTTCAAATTCCTCATAGTGTAAATGTTTTCAGTGTTTTCAGGACTCTTACTATGTAAAGAATACGATAATTCCCTACCTGAGAAGCCGGAATATTGTCCTGACTTGCCCCTTTCCACTGTAGATGAGGACTCTTGTGGATTAGGGTCAACATTGGCTCACCGGCCTTTAGCAAAGGCTAAACCACAGGTATATCAATGCAGCCTTTTGCTATGAAAAAAAAAAGCGGAAAGCTTTCTGCTGTGGAACATATCAGAGATCTCAATAATTGAAGAGAAATAGCAGAAAGAGGAGTTAATGGTTTTGCTTTTTTACTTTGGTATTTTTACAGAAGATGAAATATATAATAGTTATTATATCACACACATTGGCCAAACAGAATATTTTCTGAAGTACTCGTTCTCACAGAAGAGACACCTTGAACATGTTTTATAACAAAATAATTGTTTATTCCCTCAGCTAACCACTTCTGGTTCAACAGGTTGTCTGTTATTCCCTTTTTATTATACCAATGTCATTTCACTAATTCATTTTTTTTCTTTCCTCTTCTTAGTCTTCAGTGGTTGCTCTGTCAAATTCTTGCATACATGTCTGTATTTTAAGGCTGATATTGCCCATCTTGCCTCATATTTGCTCAGTAAAGATATGACACATTACATCAGAATAACTGTTTTTATCACTCCCTACAAAGTCAAGTGTGTATCCACATACCTTTCCCCATCAGTGACACAGACCTAACAGAAACTATTTATAGTTTTGCCCTAAGTATCCGCAAAGGCATGATTACTCAAAACAAACAAGCAATTTTTGAATTGATCTTCCTGAATTAGCAAAAGTGAAAGGTTTATTTTATGTCAGCTACTCTAGGGTGTTTTTCAGGGGAAATCTGTGATTCTTTTTGAAAAAAAATGAAAGTAAAAAAAATTGTGCCACCTTGACAGAAATTAACAGCATATGGTTATTTCAGTGTGTTACCATGATTTCCAGGAGGATCAGATGACAGAAGGCAACGCAACTGCCATCAAGAAAGCAGCAACTCCTTTAAGACTCTCTGCAAAGTGCTGATGTGTCCACAGATGCAGCAAGCTAACAACTTGCTCTCTGAACAGCTGAAGCAAGCTGAGTCAACAAGACAGAATTTAAATTATTACATGCTGCCATTACGTCTGTGGAAGCAGAGGAAGGGAGTACATGATTACGGGCTACAGCTTGTGGTTAGGGAGGGAATAATAGTAGCTCTTCAGCACTAGTTTTTGATGGAAAACATCTGCTTCTTTTCCCATCCCCATGAAACAGGCACTTGGGAAATGTCCCGTGATGGTATCTCTTTGGACTGGGTCATTCCTCTCCATCGAATTCTTATGCAGTATTTGGATCCTCTGGGAAATCATTAAAAAATCAGACTGGAAAGAATATAGGAATCCCAGGAAACCACTTCCACATCACCTCTGAAATGTGGCACATGGATTCTAACCATATGAAAAGTGATACCAGTGCTACAGCAGTACCTGTTGCTACAGGGGGAGGAGTGGGGAAATCCAGACTCCCTGCACTGGTTACATCAGGACCCATCTCACATTAATACTATCTTGGCCTTCAGCATGTCAAGCTTGGGTCTTAACTAAAGCCACATAACGAGTGGGAGGCAGCCACTGAATGCTATTCATGTACAAATGGAGATTTATTTCCTACTAATTCTAAATATCCCTTCTCTTTCCCAGGTGCATTCTTTCTTTTCATTCATGTGCTTCAAGGTAAACCATAAAATATATCATTATGCAAAAATGTAAGGAATATGATGCAAGAGAGTGATGGTTTTGCTTAGCCACCATGTTTTCAAACTTTGTTACCAGCACATTTAATATACCATACCAAAAGTGATTCAGGGATGTGAAATAATCATTGAAAGAGAATAAGGCTATTACAGAAGAGACAATTTTTCATTTCAAATCCAAATTTAGCCAAAAGGGTGGCAGGATTGATTTCATGGTCTCATGAAGCAGCAGTTATGAAGGAAGGAATGTGGATCTTCCATTTAAAGAATTTCTGGTTTCAGAAAGTGTAAATATAAAGATCAGTCCCTCAGACCATGTTTTAACCTTTCAGATTTTGAAGGGAGATATATTTATATGTATAAATTACATGTGAATATGTACATATATATAGTATGTGTTCTTACAGATAGGAACATTACTGAGCCTTACAGATAAGCATGTAAAAGGATTACAAGCTTTTCTTTTATGTTCCTTAATGATATACATACAGGAATCTTTTATTGTATTGTGTGAGTTTATATGTAATAAATAGATAAGTGAGGTGAGGGAGATAAGAATTTTATTTTTATGTGTGTAGGTGCCTTTATTTTTATGTGTGTATCAGTGTTAAAATGCCTGTATATAATAGAGCATTTTATTCACATTCTGTGTGTGTGTCAGATTGGTTACTATAATTGTGTTCAAGTCTCAAAGCAACTTGGTTTAAAACCGTTAACGACTGTGGTAAAATAAGGCAGGAAAGCAAGCCTTAAAGTTTCCCCACATAATGGTAGAAAATATGATAAAGTGTCTCTTCACAGCTAGAGCATCCAACCATTATGCTTCATAAATCCAGATCTGTATTACTCACATTTATTTACAATATTTTGGGAGAAATCTGGCACATGACCAGAAATACAGTTTAAAAAGCAATAAATGTCAGAGAAAAAAATCCCTTCTGTCATCAAGTGATAAAGAAAGGAGTTTGCTAAATATGTGGTGATGAATTAAAATATTACAACCAAGACAAAGCCTATACATAATCTTGGAAGAGAAATTCTGAAGATGAAGAGATACTGTAGTACAAGCTAGCTGTTCTGTAAATAACAAAATAGCATACTACAATGAGCCATCTGCTTATTCTTAACATAGACAATTGGATATTCCCATACTGTATGCATTTATTTACTTAAAAATACATTTGTTTCATTTATGTTTAAGTGGTTAGGAATACTAATTTGAATGTCTATGGAAGGTACAAAAGGGGAATGGGTGCAGCATAGTCTAACTCCTTCTCTGTTCCTTCATCTGTGACAAAACAATTTAAAGCCACGGGTTTTTCTCCCCTGATACACAGAAACAAATAGGAAATCCAAGAAACCATTCCTTTAAATACAGACTCATCTTTCTTGATTCAGTGGGACTATTGATCATTACTATTGTTCACTAAATTCTAAATCCAAAATAGTGTTTCTGTGGCAAAAACCTGGGCAAACTGTCCAAGCTTGAAGCTAGGATTATAAAAATTTCCAATGCCTACTCCTCGAGTATTTTTAGTCTAAAAGCAATTCCATTTATAAGAAAACAGATGCCTAGGCTGCTTGGATCCCAGCAGTGGCTGCTGTAACTGTCCATCAAACTATCGCTTTCATAGAATCATAGAATATCCTGGGTTTGGAAGGGTCCCATGAGGATCTACAAGTCCAACTCCTGGCTCCACACAGGACCACCTGAAAATCAGACCATATGACTGAGAGCATTGTCCAGACACTTCTTGAACTCTGGCAAGCATGGTGCCATGTGCACTGCCCAGGGGAGCCTGTACCAGTGCCCAAAGATGGGCTTTAACATACTGCAATCACCTCTTGAGGTGTCCTGTTCATCCCTAAGTTTGGCTTAATCAACTACCCAAAATCTGAAGCACTGATCAGCAAAATCCTTCCAGGATCCATAAATAGGAAGTTTCTCTGTCTGTATTGCCTGTATGACACAGTTCAGCAAAACAATACATACCTTCAAGATCAGACCCCATACAAAATATAGTTTTGTTACCCATATTCTTTTACCTAACAGTATAGTAAAAGAGCATTTATTCACGACCTAGGGAATTCATATTGTTTTCTCTATCAAGCAATCAGATTACCTTTCTGCCATTTGAATACATTTTCTACACATCCAGCCTGGATGAAAAGAGGGAAGAGAGTGGAAAAGGAGGAATTTATGCATTTTCCAGTTAGACTGAAAGAAAGGGTTGGGCTCCTTTTCCTCATACCACAGATCCTAATAAAGGTTGGCATGCAGAGAGAAAAGTTTCAGCACACCACCACTACAGCTACTTGAGCCAGGGCATGCCAGACTATTCTTGCTGGGACCAGCACCTCTCCCACCAGGGTTACGAGGGTCGGTGAGGTTCCAAACAGTCACCGCTTTAGTTATGTTCTTGGTTCTCTACATGTTACATTTCCACTTAAATGCTCCACTCTGCATGGAGTTTGGGAGCAATATTCTTTACTGTGGTTGCCTTGACTGTGCCAATAGCAGCAGATGGTCTTATTATTGGACAGATCAAACTGAGGCAGCACAACTAGGTGATAGCAGAGCTTCCCCAGTTTGCTACAAGCATAGTATTTTAGCCTACAATTTTGGTCTACCGGAAACTGTGCCTGGTGCTTCAAAGCCAGGGGGAAACAAACAAACAAACAAACAACAAAAAACAAACAGAAAATTGTGGACTATATTGTCTCAGCACCTAGTTGCAGGACATCCTCATGAATATGCTGGGATACCTCAAACAACATGGCAGAATCCCAACTCCCTCAACCTTTCCTCACAGGAGAGGTGCTCCAGCCCTCTGATCATTTTGGTGGCCCTCCTCTGGACCCGCTCCAATGGCTCCACATCCCCTCTGTACTGGGGGCCCCAGGCCTGGACACAGTACTCCAGGTGAGGCCTTACAAGGGCAGAGCAGAGGGGGACGATCACCTCCCTCTCCCTGGCCCAACAGATTAGAAACACATTTGATGATGGCAAAACATGTCTTCCTGTATTCCTTGTATTCAGAATGAATTCTTTTATTACCAGACTGATAGGGAAACACATCTCTTCCCTCTGTGTTTTATCAGAAATGTTTGGAATTAGACTCCTACTTCCATGGAAGTAGATGGACCACAAAGTAGAATCCCGATCATGCAATGAAACTGCAAAACCTCAGAGAAGGAGCATGTACAGAACATAAGCTCCTTTGCATTTGCTTACTTCTTAGGATGTCTGATGTAAATCACATTCTCATATATGCATGTTTCAGGACTGCACGAGTAGCCTAGGAAGAGAAGTCAGAACTGTGAATTCCCCTGTGCTAGCAAGACTACTCAACACTGAGGCCATATTGTTGAACATTTCAGTTCTTAAGCTTTTCTGTGGTTTCAGCCCTGTGTCACATACAAGGCAAATGATAGAATTGTGCAAGACAAAACTCAATGGATTGCTAGTCTAAGATTGCAAAAGCATGTATACTTTCATGCCTAACATTACTGCATCCTATGAATAAGAGGACTTCACTAAATAGCTACAAATTCATGAATACTTTCCAATTATTTTCCTATGTAAACAGTTTCTGCTGCTGTCACAGAGGACAAAGGAAAAAAATCTCTGCAGCAATGAACAGAGGGCAGGCATTCATAATCTATCACACTCCATTAAGATGAAGGCTACACTGAAAAAATATACTCCCTCCTAAGATAGTACAAATGCCCATATCCAACGAGATCAAAACTCTGACAGCTTTTACACTGCCTTTTCTGATACCATAGACAATGCTGCCTTGACAGGCTTTGTCAAAACCCTGTCCCACAATAAGGGCAATAGGACAAGGAACTGGTACTTTGAATGCTCAGACATGAAAAAGCAATTTCTGTTCCCTGGAGGTATTGCAGAAAGTCATTAAAGAACATCAGTTACTTGAACACAATGAAGCCTTGAAGGATAATCCAAAAAACAGACATGGGTTTGGAAAAATATCCTAGATTCCACAATTTCTTCAAGGCATCCATCAGAGGGATACTTGAAAAGTCAAAATGAAAAACGATGACTTTTGCCTGAAGAAATAATTTAACACCTTACATGTCGATGGAAATAGAGTTGATGGAGAGAGGGAATGAAAAGTCCAGCCTGAAATATGTAAATCTTTAAATGAAAATATGATATGAAAATGTGGGTGTAAAAGTCTACTGTAACAGAACTGGTTCCAGCACCTAAATGACAAAAAAAAAAAAAAAAAAAAAAAAAAAAAAAAAGAAAAAGAAATGTAGCTTTCTTCAAGTAAAGAAGTAGCATTCAGATAGTAGAAAAAAACCTTTGCATTTATGACTGGTTTTTCTGTATTTCTTACAGATCGTTAACTTACTATACAACACATTTCTGAGTCAGCATTGTTCTATGAAGCCCATGTGAAATTATGAAAACAACTCTTTTAATCGTTAGCAGGCAATTGTCTTTTCCCTATTCATTTTCTTTTATCCACCAAAAAATATGTGGCAGATGACATTATTCCCTCTCTTTTCTAGCAGTGTAATAGAAATTCTGGTCACAAGGGCAGTTTGTTTCTTCCATACCACATCATACTAAGTGAACGTGAGGAAATGGCTAGTGACATCAAGTTCAGTGCATTGCTACACTTCCAAATGAAAGCATCACACAGTTGTGTATTACAGCATGCTAAATATTAAATCAACAACACCAAAAGACAATAACGCATTGCTAGGGATATCTTTAAACATCTCTTTTCTATGCATCCCTTTTCAACTTTGTAGCAAAAGGTTTTTCTATTAGGAAATAATCTGTTTTGCAAATCTTACTGTGCAATATACAAACTTCAAAGTCTTGATGGAGGTTGTCAACAGTCTTTAGGATATATTCCAAATTTAAAAACAAAAGCAATAAAACAATAACACAGACGAACAGAGAAAAACCCTAGATGTTTTGGCCATGTACAGGTGCTTGTGTATCCTGAAGGTTCTCCTGTCATAGAAGTGGAGGTGAGATCATTATCTTTTTAAATTCTGTTTAGTTGGTGTCAGTCATGTGTACTTTCAGTGCTGTCGTCACAGGGGAAGATTTTGTTTTGTTTGCTGCTTTAAAGTGAAAAATCTATTTCTATTTTCCTCCTGGGAAAGATGCATGGAGACCATTAATCTTTGAGCAGAGACAAATTGTAGGAGAAGTAATAAAAACATACAAAATAGTAAATGATATAGAGTATACATCAAGCATTTATTTTCACCTTTTCTCCTTAGACATAGAGAAGGGGCAGCTAGTGAAATTGAACCAAAATGAAATTTTGTTAGTGAAATTGTTGCCAGTTAGCAGAAATGACTAGACCTTTTCCTATACAGCTTCTTGAAGGTTTTCTCTTACCTTTTCTGAAGCAATTGGATCTTTTCCATACAGGACATCATGCTCCAGAAACAAATTGGCTTGCACCAACTTTTGTTTTCCTGTGTTGGTCTGATCTCCACAAGTTTTTATTTCAGTGAAATTACACATATAAATATTTCTCTTAAAAAGGATCTCACTATTTGCTCTTCTTTCCAGAGCAGGCCTACATTATTTTAGGTAACGTTTATGGCACTGTTAATGTAATACACTAAGATAATTGAAAGTGTTTGGATAAAGTCACACTTAGCTATTATGGGAGTCTCAATATATTTTGTCAGCTTTTTGGCAGAATGTGAAAAAATATTAAATTACTATGAGAAAGCTTTTGTTTTATGTGGTCTGAAGATCGATGGGAAGTAAAAAATGACATAGAATATACCATTGCTGGCGTTGTAATTTAATCTATTTCTAGCAACTTTCTTTGTATGACTAGGCACACTCGCACTATTCTTTATTACCAAAAGTATCAGTCCTTTGTATGAACTATGTGTTACTGTCATATTTAATAAAGAAATCCTGCATAAAACAACACTCACACATGTAAGTTTAATGCTCCCAGCTTCAATTCCTTTCTCTAAAGAGCTGTGCACCCACTTCTCTCGCCTTCCAGGTGAGGGTTTGAATCACTGTTCTACAGACTTATGTGAGAGCAGATGCTCTCATGCCCTCCTATTGTGATTGTTCCACTTTAATATTAAATTGAATTTTATCATTTCGTATTCGGTAGGCCAGAAAGAGAGGGTGAGGAGGCAGAAACATGACCATATAGCTTTGCTGTTAAGGTACTTACCTGGAAAAAAAAAGAAGAATTTCCATTGCTCTCACTGCTACTATCCATACTTAAATTTAAAGTGCTTAAATTTTTACTGGCATGTCAAGAATAACCAAGCATTCTTAGACAAATATTTGTAAAACAAGACGTGGGAAATACACTTATAGGCCTTCCTCTCTGGTCCACACAATATGGAACTGTTTCAAAAGGAAGGATGAAGACTGAGGAGTATCAGAAAGCCGAGTGGTTAAAGTATGAAGTGAATGAAAGAATTAAAAATGTCCACAAGACTACCAAGAAGAAGGGAGAAATTTAAATTATTAAACCCGTTCATAGTGGAAGTGTATGCTAATGGTTTATCCACAGAGGAAGTGGTGATAACAATAGGTAGATATTCCTTTTTTTCTTTTACACAGACACAGTCTAGGAGTATCTTCTAAGGATGAGTCTTGACAGGTTAGAAAAGTGGGGACTGTTTAGTCTCAGTTTCAGCAGGCTTTAAATTAAGCTAAGCACAGTTTCTATTAGTTTCATGTCTCAGGGTCTTTATCCATGGAAACCTAGGAGGCTCAGTGACCTTCTGAGGTTAAGAACGCAGCTGAGTTGGGGGCATTTGACTGTCTAAACTTTACAAGCAGGGAGAGCTAGTGATAGGTCTCAGCACTTGAGACACAAACCTACAGGTTGTGCTCACACAACCTACAGTACCATGCCTTTGTCAACGTATTTCAAGCTGGGCCAAGAGGATGCTCTGGGCTGCCAGGAACAGAACTGCCCCAGGCTCCTGGCTCCACTGCCCTGAGGGTGTGTTAGCACTGGATATGTGTATTGGCACAGATAGGCAGCTCCCAGCTTGGTGTCAGCTCAAGTAGACATCAAAAGCCCTGGAGAGCTTTTGTAGATCTAACCCAAGACAAGAGCTGGTTATGATACTTCATTCTTACAATGCAGGTGAAATAAAGAGCAACTCTGATCACAACTGCCATTTTTAAAAGCAGTTTAAAATCAAACTGTAAACCTTACTTATGAATTTAGATCACAAGAAACAATTGCATAAAATGCAAAGAAAAAAATCATGTCTTCCAGTTGTTCTGTTGGCTTCCCCACAAAGGACCTTGTATTATGCCAGTAAACTTGTGTCTAAGCTCTCCAACATTAACTAAATGCAAACATTTTCCTTGATTTCAGTTCGTTGATGTGCAGATGAATATTGTCAGCCATCGGCCTCCCAAAGGCTTCTTCAGTAACCTCCTTCATCTATATGCAGTCTTAACCTGTGTACAAAGCAAGTGATCAGCATAGCAGCAAATACCTAAAGTAATGGAGAAGTAGCACTGTACATTTAATATATGTCTAGACAATAGCAATAGTGTTAGTTTCCGAATTACAGCATAACAAACAGGGCCATATCCAGGTTAATCAGTAATAAAGCTGAAATGTTAAAGTGGATCTCAGTTAATTCATACGTTATCAAAGTATTTTAGGCTAGATGGATTCTAGCCAAGGCTCCAAGCTTATGAAACAGTGATTCATGGCTAATAAGGGCAAATGCCCTAGAGATACGGATATTTGTTACCCCAACATGCTGACCTTTTCCCAAAGAGGCAGAAATTTAATTATCTACTTTGAAAAGCACAATTATAGAAAAAGACAAGACCCAATTTATATTCGGTTTCTGCATTTTTAATCGATAAATAAGTAGGAGAAAAGCAAAAATGAAAGAACATTTCTAATAACCAGCACAAAAATTAGTATACCTGTGTATGTGTTTTTGTGGGTGATGGTGAATGTTTCTTCTACTGCTACACATTTAATTTTTTGCCAACTCTTCATTGGCTTACTTTAGCTCATAAGCCACATAACACAGTACTTTCTTTACAACAAACTCAAAACTCTTTTACAGAAACTTGTCTCATTGCTCTCCCTCTCAGCTCTGGTTGGCATTATTCTTGACTTACCTCGCAGCCTCCCACAGCTCTGGGGCCTCCCCCACCTTTTCAGCCTCTCTCCTTTTCTCAGCCTCAACCTTTTTCTGAGCCTCCAATACCTTTTTGGCAACCCACCACTTTTCGGACTGCCCTGCCCTCATCCTTCCCTCCTTTTGCAGCTTCTCACTGCTATTCAACCTCCACTTTTCTTTTAATCTCTTGGCCATTGCCGCCCTTNTTTCAGCCCCCCCACGCCTTTTCAAGCTCTACTTTTCTTTTTGTCCCCCCAGCTTCTTTTCAGCTCCCATCCTCTTTTCAGCCTTTACATTTCTCTGAGCCCCTCATCCCTTTTTGGCCTTCTACTGCTTTTGGCCCTCCCCCACCCTCTTCAGCCTCTCACCTCTTTTCAGTATCTACTTCTATTTTGTCCTCCCACCCCTTTTTGGCCTCATACCACTTTTTTTGGCCTCTACTTTTTACCTTTCCTTTCATCCTGCCACCTCTTTTCAATCTCCAGGTTTTTTTTCGACCACTTGCTTCATGTCAGCCACACACATCCTTTATGGCCTCTACCTTTCCTGTGGCTTATCATCTTTTTCAAAGTCTACTTTTGTCTTGGCCTCCTCTCCCTTTTTGGCCTTCCATCCCTTTTTTGCTTCCCATGCATTTTTGGCCTCCCGTGGCATTTTGTCCCCTATTTCTGTCTTGGAATCCTACCCCTTTTTGGCCTCTCACCCCTTTTCAACCTCCCACTCCTTTTTGACCTCCCACTTTACGGCCTCTAAAAGCTCCTACAAATGCCAAAACCTTGACCCTCTGTAAATGTGCTGATTCAGTAAATAATTGTCCATGTTTAAGGCATGGCCATGTTTAAGACATTAAAAAATAATCAAAAAGACTTCTAAATTTTAAATGGAAAACAAGCTAAATGCAGATTAGCTGAGACACTTTCATCAAGTATGCTTCTTTAAGAATGATCTGAGCTCCAATCTGCGGCACTCACATGGGATCTCTTGGGAATGTATCTCCTGTAAGATCATATCTTAATTTGCACAGATAGTATTTTTGCAGTTTGATATCTTCCTTCCCCTTCTCCCACCAATGAAATAAATCATATTGTGGTCATTAAGTAAACCCATTCATCCAGTTCCATTTGCTATAATTCTGCCTGCTACGGAGTAGCCTAGGGCCATTGATCAAGCATAGTATTCCCATCCAAGAGTGTGCATGTGAGCATGTGTTTAATTAGAAGCTTAATTTATTACAATGACAGCATGGAAACTTTTAGACACAGGAATTCTTAGATACCTTTCAAGCTCTTGAAAACATAGATTCTTCCCCTGACTGCAGATAGTTTATTTCATTTATACTTAAATTGTTTTTATAATTAAAATTAATTATGAAAAAGAAATTTTATATTAAAAAAAAAACATAAGACTTTTTCTTCAGACATTTCCTCCAGTGGATTATGAGCCTCCCCAAGGTAGAAACAAAAGTTATTGAACTATTACGTTTCCACAATGTTAAGAATTACACAATCACAAACTCACAAGTACTTAAAGGCATCTCAGGGCTGTGTCCGCTTGAGTTCAGATTGTCTATTACCAAACTTCACAACAACTCTGGGTGTCCTGCTCCAGAGTTCAACAATCCTCACAATAATAAAGTGCTTTCATATGTTTAAATGGGATTTTCTGTGTTTCAGTTTGCACCAATTGCTTCCTGTCCTGTCACTGGCCACCAATGACAATTGTCTGCCCCAATCCTTACTCCCCTCCTTAAGTATTTATACACATCGATAAGTGTCAAAAGTCTAGGTGAAGTCAAGACAAGCAATGTCCATTGCTAGCTTCAGGGAGTGGTGTGCTAATGAGGGCTCCCTGCCTCAAATGCATGCATAGAGGAGAGCCATATCCAGGGCACAGTCTCTGGTCACTGCCTGCTGGTCAGATGCAGTGCAGATATAAACTGAATGACATAGCAAGCAAAAATGTAAATGAACAAAAGAAATGTGATAAAAGGTGACGTAACTATGGCTTGAAGAATTCTATGAATAGCATTGGTTTGATGTCAGGGCACTAAAACCTTAAAAATGCACATTCAAGGAATAGGGAATTTTTTTCTTATTTCTTGGTAATAACACAGCAATGCCAAGATATATTGCAGAGCTAAAACTTACAAACTTTTTACAAAAGGCAAAGTGAATTTCTGCAGCTTTCATCTGGATTATCAGAATAAAACTTTGTGTAATAAACCACCTGGCCTGATCTCCTTCAAATGAGATCTTTCTCCCACTCTTCCTCTACTTACTGTTAATCATGCAGACTTTACTCATTGACTTTATTTCCTGCTTATTTCATCCCCAAGTACTATTTTTTTTGTAATAATTGTTTTATACAGAACATGACCATACTTACTCTCAGAATAGAAACAACCCATTCTACCCTTACAAGGCTTCAGCTGATATGCTTTTCCAAAGATTAAAAGAAAATCTGTAATCGGTATGCTTTAACTTGAGCATTACCATGACATTTCTGTGAAGATGCTTACACAATTATCCAATACAGTACACACTTTTCCATTTTATTACTGATTATGGATGAGGCAGATAGTACTTAGTAACAGCGCTTTCTTGACCTTTCCAATGCTCTTTTTTCAGTGTGAAGACCTTTCACAACCTCTTTATGTCCCCTAGCAGGTTTTTGCTTCTAAAACAATTCTTAATAAACTGATTATTAGGCTTAAGTTACTGTTCTGTGTAATCTCACAAATGCTGTAGGTTTTCATTGCCCTGAAAATGAATGAGTTTGAAGGTGATTTTTTTTGTTGTTGTTGTTGGTGGTGGTTTTTTGTTTGTTTGTTTAGCTTTGTGATATTTTCAGTTCATTTCCCTCACCTATTGCCTCTAATGAACCTTGAAGTTCCCAGTCAAACCACTGAAAGACATTATTGCATACTCTTTCTAACATAAACAGTGTTGAAGTAGTACTTCATTTCCGTTAACTGTAAGGTGTTGTCCAAGAAGCTGGCAAAGACTAAAGCACAAATAGTTTCAAGATTTGTCCTTTTCCTAAATAATTCAAGTCTGTCCACCAGAGAAAAGGGGAAGAGTTTGAGCTCTTCTCAGGAATATCCCTCTACTTAATAGTTTACCATATTTTGTACATAATTAGAAATTGTACCAATTAATCTACCTCTCCATTCTTGGGGAGAAGGCTCTGTTTACCACATGAGTCATGTTTTTGGTGTTTTCATCTCCAGAAGCCTAACTCCTCTATGCAAAGAGGCTCCTCATTTGGATAGACATTGTAGAGTAGTGCTCCATGAGTATTCAGCTCTTAAACTGAATCTGTCCTTCTCTTTGGTAGTTTGTAGTATTACATAAGGAAGAGTGTGACTCAAAAGTGCTATTGTAATGAAAGTGTTACTGGGAACAGTATTCTAGTTTGTTGGTTTTTTTGTTTGTTTGTTTTTGTTTCTTTCTTTCTTTTTTTTTTTTTTTTTTTATTAAGTATCTCTTGCATTTTCTATTTTCTTACTCTTTTTTTTTCTTATTTTTCTCACCTCATCCTTGACCCACAGGGGGCAGCTCCTTCACAAGGATGTTTTCTCCAAAGTCATTCAAAATGGTGACCCATTTTTCTATTTTGTTCTTCAAATGCTCTTTTTTACATTTCCCTCTGTT
Source organism: Alectura lathami (assembly GCA_013399715.1). Classification (NCBI taxonomy): domain Eukaryota; kingdom Metazoa; phylum Chordata; class Aves; order Galliformes; family Megapodiidae; genus Alectura; species Alectura lathami. The sequence continues at coordinate 55,166 of VXAV01010321.1, forward strand.
TCTTCCAATGACATTGTATCTGAGCCAAAGTTTTTGACTCCGTGTAATTTTCAGCTGCTCTGTTATTACTTGCAATTAACTTAACAACTTATCACTCATCCACAGTGGCTTTAAATAATTTATATTTCAGGTTTTACTTTCAGTATATCCTCCCACTCTTTTTGCAAATTATTCTTTTTTTTTTTTTTTTTTTTTTTTCTCAGACTTCTCTGCTCATAAACTTTGCCAATCTATCTTGCTTGATACGTTTCTGATTGTATTAAATTGGACCATTTACATGTTAATACACCTGTATTTGTATCCAAAATCCATCCTAATGATCATGGTACTTACCATACCCATTTTAGTTAATAAAATTCAGTCTGAAGATTTTCCTTGCAGAGTTGCCTGTAACACATACTGATATAAAAATGTGTTCTACATAAAACTCTAGTCCTCCTTATTAATGACTGAATAAATTATACAAATTAAAATTCCCTAGATATCACTGCAGTCACTAATCTAATGCTTTCAGCAATCTCTGAGTGTGCTTCCCTACCCTGAACCACAGGTGGTAAACACATTTTCGTTTCCCCTCAATACTTCAATTTAAAGTGACTCTGTCTTTTCACATTCCCCTTCATTTTTAATAATCCTCATCAGAAACCAAGAAGAGTTATTAACACACATTGCCACCTTTCTCTGCTATATTTGGAAGCAGAGAGTGCCTTTCAGATTCTTCATCTTTCACCTCTACATTGCCAAGGAAGAACTGATGCATGTTTACCCAAAGTTTTGTAAATAGTCTCAATAAAAGAAAGTATCACAACTACCGTCAATAGAAGGACTAGTTACACTTTGTATAGACTTTATGTGCCCATATGTTGCTATTTGTAGATCTTAGGAACCTGTTCAGAAAATTCTGTTCAACTTGTTCGCCCAGCAGCTCTGCAAAGCTAATGGAGAGCATTATTACTGATGTGTTTCAATATGTACGTTTGTTCTCTGTCAAAAGCAGTCTGTCCAGATGCAGAGCCTGGACAAATGTTTCAATGAGAATTTTGATGAAAAAAATAATTTTTCTCTTAATTCTATATTATGGGAAAAATAAACCTTCTGAATATTCTTCTATGAGCTGATTTAAGATCAACATTTTTAACATTGTTGACATTTTAATAAAGAACGGATGACAAGCTTTGTCTCTCTTCTAGAACATAATCAAACAGCCTTTCCAGAAACAAATGGACAAAGATTTTGGGCTTCAGAAGGGGAAATTTTCGTTCTTCCAAGACCTTGGATCTCCATAGCAGATCCATTGCTATAGCTGCAGAATGACTGGAGACTGATTTCCCATAGATTTGCACTCTGTCTCATCAAAATTGCTTTTGCTGCCCTGTCTCATAGCTGTATCACCCCACAGCTTTCCCTCGTATCCTTGGCAGGATGGACTGTGTGAACATCATGCAGCCACTGTGGAGTGCTTCTCTGCACACAGTTATGGAAAGACAAGCAAGTTATCAAGAAATTCCTCAGCCAGAGGTACTCCAACAGCCACCAGTTGTCAAGAGTCTAGTAGAAATTGTCTCAGAAAACCTCTGCTTTCCATCCCATATAGTTAAAACTGGTACGTGGATTCAAATGTTAATAAGGCCAGGAAGAAGGCAGACACAGGGACAGCAAGAGATCACAATCCTCTTTTTACAGGAGGCTAGGATAAAGAGTAAGAAAATGGAATCTCCTTACCCAAGCTACACCTAATTGTGTACCTAAGAGTGAATACCATGTCTGTGAAGTCAATTTTTCACACTCTTTCTCTAAATTCAGCAATGCCAAAGAAACCCACGGGTATGTTCTGATTACTTGTCTGCCAGTGAGACGATACTTCCTTATTGCTTCCTTCGTATGCAGTGGACCAGAAATCTCTATTTCCTAGAAATAAAGACTTTACTGCATGACCAATTCTTATGCACCTGACCAATAATAATGTGCCTTCAACTATGGGAATGAAAAATAAGTATAAAAAACATGCATTTTCTGTCTTTGTTCATGGACCATGAATTTTGATTTTCTGCCAAATACCAGAACTGTATTCTGGACTGTGAACTTCTAAAAATAAACTAGATTTCTACCTGTTTAAGGAAGACACGAAACTTCAGAATGTAGAAATGAAGAATGAGTATATGGGGAAGAGCACATCTTAGGATTATGCCTATACATTGTCTAGTTTTAAGCAGTGCAACCTGCCCAGCTGCACTACAGCACTATACCAGAAATGTAGGTGGCTATAATAAAAATAATTATATAGATAAAAGTATGTTTAGAATAGCCCATAGTCTGTTACAGAGAATACTCCTTCCCTCTAGTTGTAACATAGTATACTGTAATCTACTGCATTAATCTATACTTCAATTAAATTTACCTACCAGGTATATATGCTCAGCTATGCAACTCGGCAGCAGGCAATGAATCAACAACACAAGTTACATTAATGTAAGAAAAGTGTTTTTCTCATTCCTTTTGCTGATCCTCTGGTATTCAGCAGGTCAGACTTCTGTACAGCTATGAAACAGTAAACGTTCATCCGAAAGTCAGCACTCCCCCCTCCCACAGAAAGTTTCTCAAATTCACCTTGACACTGTTCTTCCATGCTATCCACTGAGCCACAGCCCACAGTTTGCAGAGTATATGGTTTCATTGCATAGTGTATTTGCTTTGATTTATCAGTGGGAGACAGAAGAACCGTGCATCTTGCTCTAAGTGAATATATTTACAAGTTTACATTTAATGTCAGAAAGACGTTTCAAACCTGTAAATAAAGAGTTTTCCTCAGTCTAATACTGTACTGACTGACATGAGAGTGTAATTCTTACCTTCAGCCTGTCCTCTCTTCAACTATTGAAAGGAAAAATGCAAATGACAAAGATATCTTGCTTTTCTTCCAGAACAATGTCTAATTTTTTTTTCCTCCTCTGTCGGAGTACATACATGAAAAAAAAGCCTCTCTGATTTTTCTCTTTTGCTCATACTACTTCCCCACTTTCTTTCTTTAAATAACTTGGGAAGTTATTTAATATTTTTTAATTTTAAGGATACTAAGGTCTAGAGCAATCAGATTAATTGACATGGGAGAATACAAAAAAGACTTTATGTACCTTATATTCATTAATATATTCCATCTCTGCCATTCATTTTTCCATATGTTCACTTCATCTTTAATGCCTTTTCTGATATTTCCTTCTGGCTCCTCTTCTTTCTGCAGACTTGAAAAGCATCAGTATGCTAAAATGTTGAATCAAATCCCCTCTGTTCTCTGTTCTCCTTCAAAAGTCATCTGCCTGTTGTACAGCCATGACTTCATGATAATTTCTGAACTGCATTTCCTTTAGTATTATCTGTTTTAAAGCCAGAAGGATCTTAATTTGAAGTGTTTTTTTTTTTTTTTTTTTTTTTTTTTACCCAGACATAAGACTTAGAAACATATTTTTTCCCTAAAAGAAATGGTCAGATCTTATCACAGTCGTAGGCCTTCCAGCCACTAGAACTTTAAAAGAAACAGAACTATTGCAAAACTCATGGTTAAATACAGCAGGCAGCGGAACTGCTCCTCCTAGCCATCTTCTCTGTGTTAAGGAGACAAGAAAAAAAGGAAAACAACAGAAAAGCACAACTTGAAGACATGTGCCCAGTAAGTCCCATTCTCTTGTATTGACGTGTTAGAAGCATCCCTCCTGTGAAACAACTGTCTAGTACGTACATGGTCCTTGGCTGACAGCACATTTTTCCACATATATATGTACTATCATTGTTCCGTTGTCTAAAACACATATTGTTTGAACTTGCTCAAGTTACCAGTATTAGTAAATTATGTCATTAAATACATTTGGTACAACACTTCTGTCAGTAAGGGGAGATGGGGGGAGTGGCAGTGTGGAGAAGTGTGGAACTTTCTTCGTGTGTATGTTTTAGGGACATTTTGTTCTTGCTCTTCATTGTCTCACTTTTCCTGACTCCAGTCAGAACCTAGCAAATGAAGGCTGACTTGTTTAGCACTCCCCAAATGTGCTGAAAAGGATTTAGTCCCAGCCCACACAGAATGCTATTTCTATTTACTGCAGTCCAAATCTGCTCCACAAGAGAGGATCATGGATCAAAGAGCAGCCAACAACAGTCAGAAGATATTTTACTTCCAAATCCTGCTTGTGAAAGAAGACAAAATAGCAGGCCAATTAGCAGGCTTTACATTAAATACATGTGAGCATACTGCAAGTGGGTTTACATGAAATGCATACAAAGATCATAAAACAGATTAATCCAAACAGCAGGATATATTCATCATAAAAGTGCTACAAGTTTCAACAGCAACGTGATTATCCAGCTGTTATATGGCTTATTGTGCAGAATATTTTTTTTTAATTCAAGCAGGTTTACTTTAACTGTGCTTGCTTTTTACATTATACTATTAAAAATACTATTTCCCTTAAATAGGTCATGTAAAATGCTTTTAAGGCATTTTTATGGGATATCTGGAGATATAATATAATTCTTTTAGTTCCCATAAATATTCTTAAAGGGATGTTTTTTGCAGTTATTTTCTTTTCTACACCAGGTCACATACTAATATATGATGCCATTAGTAGGGCGTCTTTAGCCCAGTTTCTCAACCAGATACGTATATCTTTAATGATTCCTCCCTTGTCAGAATGAGTGAGATTTTACTGGTTGCTGTACTGAAAGTGGCAGGCAGTTGATAAAGTGCTCCATGGATCTGTCCTTCCATTCATCAATTTCTTGCAGGTGTACAGTTTTGTTTTTAAACATTGTAATTCCCTGTCAGATGAGATGTATATAGGCTTTGGGGTCTAGTCAATAAGCCATAAATTCTGTAGGAGAATCTTGATATTACTACAATATTACTACAAAGTTAGGGTACATGCTCCTTTTTTTTTTTTTTTTTTTCACATTCATATAGACTCTCATGTTCTTAATTAGAAAAAAACAAAGAAGAAGACAATTTTTTCTCTGCAATGAAGTGAGTACTGTTCTCTTCATTCCTAAACCTACACAGCAAGTAGCCCCTACTTAAGGTCACAGGTTTTGTGCCCTGCTTGCTTTATCCTAATTGAGTTAGGGTAAAAGTAATATTTTCCTGTGACTGGCAGAGAGGAAAGCAGTTTTAAAGAAAGGAAAAATTAGAGGGAAAGGGGTAATGCAGAAAGAGTAGAGAACAAATGGAATTTCCCTGGATCCTAGAAGACTTGTCCAGTTTGAGAACAGTCATTTTAGAAACAACCTTTTAAAAGAAGGTACAAGATCATCATCAAGTACTATGATCTTTTTGTAGTAGCCTTATATGTATACAGAGGGTGTCAAAAAAAATTAAAGAAAGGAAAAAACTGTATTGAAATTGTAATACTCAATATATGCCAATAACAATAGATGAATACAGGTCATGTTTGACTTCTGCAGTTACAAGAGGTGTTCAGAGTGGTTACCATCAGCGCCCAGACACTTCTGATCATGGCAAACTACTGCTGTGCTTCCGCCGTTGTCTTTGTCTGTCCTACCTGTCATGACTACCCTGCCTTTTGCATGGTGACGCCAGCACTCATTTGATGAACGCCACCTTTTGAGTGAACATCATACTGCACATTTCTACTGTAATTCAATTCAACTTTGAAAAGTAATACAGAGGTAACATCTCTTAAAATGTGTATACATTCCCCACCCCGGTATTTATTCTGATACTATAAGGAAGTGATTAGCTGAAGGTTGTTGGGGATTATTATTTTGGAACAGCAGAAATGTACACATCCATTTAAATTTCAGTTTCCTGCCTTGACAGATGCTTTTATACATTTGGTTGTCTCTTCTCCCTTCATGCTGGATTCTCTCTCAAACATGTGACTACAGCATATGAGTATTGTATTAATGGGTTGATCCTTTTCTATACTGCCCAATACAGCTGTGAAACAAACTAGTACAGAAGCAGTACAGCTNTTACAGTTGTTAATAACCTTTGCATCAAAATGGTTATTTCTCTTGTGAATTCATGCAGCTGTAGTTCACACATAGTGGCTCTGTTTTTTATCTATTATATTGCAGAGCAGTTAGTACCTAGACATTTTTCCACTGGGAGAGATTATCGATATAATCAAAGCCATCTCTCATCCTGTTTTTCCACAAATTAAACAAGTCATGTTTACATGTCTCTCTTAAAAGATATGTCATTTTTTACTCAGTGCTTATGTTTCTTTTCTGTGCTTTCTCTATGTCTCCCTTAGCTTTTCCATATTTTCTTCCTGTTGATTCAAACTTGTGGGTAGATGCAGGCAAGCTAACAATTTTCAACTACAGAGATAAAAGTCAGCCCTTTCCCCTGCCTATAGCTCTCCTCCTTGTGCAGTTTATATCACCTTAGCCACTTCTTGCTGCTACACAGTTTGGGGAACTCATGCTGAGCTTCATTACAAATGTTGTCCCTTCTGAACTGCTGGCTGCTAAGAAGCAGATTTGAAATGAAGTATTTATACTCCAAGTCAATATTTGGTACTATCAAACACCTCTCAAAAACTTCTAGGTGAAACAAAAATCTCTTTTGTTTGATCTAATCCATTGATTTATCTTATATAAACATCCTACATCACTACAACATGAATAACATTAATGGACATTTGGCCATTTAAAGTGGCTCTGTAAAAAGTGATTTATAGGTCCAGGTGTTTTTCAGTAATGCCACTGCTAAAATTTGTTGAGGTTAATATTTAATTATGTTGGACAAAATTTCAATGAAAATTTAGTTTAGGAGCTGGAATTTACACTAGCTCAGATTCTGAAAATATATCTTCTGGTACCAATCTAAATTACCTAAACTAGGAATGCCCTTGTTCTGCTCATGAATAAACAGGATGCTCAGAATCTAAAATCTCAGTTTCTACATTGCCTCTCCTATGGTAAAACCTGTCACTGAAAGCATCCACTCCACTGCAAAATTTTTGATCCGCACATGTGGGGGTAAAGACAGATCCATGCCTGTCTCAAAATGGGCCACCTCTTTCTTGAGTGAAAGGTCCATGTCCACGCTGGGTAGGATTATTGTTCCATATGGGGTTTAATTCAAAGCACAGGCTATGCTGCTGCATGTTTCTATAATAAGATTTCAAGACTACATAGTGCTTGGCTTAGAGCAAAACCTGAGGATACAAAAGGGTAGGTAAGGATGCAAAGACTGCAGGAATTGCGTTGGAGGTGTGCAAAGAGTTGAGGGAGTCAAATCTTCCACAGTTGCATCCATATGGTACAGGGGTGGTTCTAGGATCATTTCCCAGAGCTGTATCACATTTTCTTCTCAAAAGGGATTAGCTGATTTGCTGTCAAAGACAGCTCAGGAGTCAGCTGCCTTACTTTCTGCATAATGAGACCAGAAGCCAGGATTGAGTCAGAGTCTAAGATATTTGATGGTGTAGATTTAAAGGATTAATCTGCTAGGAATCTCTGGGAATATGCTAGGCATCCTAGGGAATATCTAGTGTGCTTAAAAAAAAGCATGGGGGGGGATTAAAGAACACATCTGAACACTGGTCCCCTGATCTCCACATGCTTAATCATTATCTCACTCTCTTACTTTGCTTTGGTTCTTGCTGACAAACTGCTCAGGTCAAGCCTACCATAAACTCAAAGACTGTAGACAGTCAACGCCTCTTGTCTTCAGCACAGGGATTGGTCTTTTTTCCTTTTCAAATTTAATGTATATCTGTATCTCATTTTGTTCAAACAAATTCCAGCATATGGATTTTACAGTGATAGTCAAATTACTTCAGTTCATATTTACTATATACCAGAGGTACATTAAAAAAACATTGGTTTCATTTGTTGTATAGATTTTTGCAGTGAAGCAACATTTAATGAAAAACAATAAAATTCTCCCTAATTATTTAATAAAGCAAACTACATTTACAGTCATAATATGATTATATTCTTTGTTGACTTTGTCAGTAGATTTCACGTCTCAGAAGAAACATGAAACTTTCTGATGTTACAAACTCATTATTAGCTTATCACATGGGTGGATGTATACTGACACTTATTCTTTGACTTAATGAGTTAAATAGGTCATCTTGCCATCTGCAAAAGCCAGTTCATTGCAAGATGTAGGTAAACGTATTTTAACCAGTGAGGATGCTGCCTTCTCTTAGCTGAGTGCTGATACATCACATTATACTGGGAGAGACAGACCAAATATACCCTATGCATATTTTAACTCAGCTAAAATATCCGTGCTGGATCTTTCTCCTGTAAAAGGTAGGGAATCTCAACTGAGTATTGCAGAAACATGAAATATGTATAGCATCTTTCCATTAGCTTTCAAAAATCAATTCAATTAGAACAGCATGTAATTAAGTCACTAAAATATTTTTCAGACAGACAACTAAGTTTCAGTTAAAGTTTTTGAGGTTCAGGCTTCTAACAGCCTACCTCATATTTGAAAAATTACCTTAAATTGTTAAAAATCACCAAAATGCTTCTGGAGATTTCAGCCATGAGAAATATTTTCATGTTCTAGAATGACTCTTCATAAACTGCAGCAAGATAAATGGCATATATATATACTTGGTTATATTAAAAAATAAGTAAAATATAGCAAAATAAAGAAAAAAAAATCATGGCCATATCTGTCACAATACACACAAAATATGAAGCATCTATACAGTGCAGTGAGATGTTTGGATTTTTTTTTTAGTTCATTGTTTAACATGGAGACACATCATACACATTAACTACAGAAAATGTGTAATAATAATCCAGTAGGGAGAGCTAGAGGGTAATACTTTTGCTAAGCTCTTAATGGAAAAGATTCAGACTGCATAATCAGTTAGGGAAGACGTTGCTATTATGAGATGCATTTCTGAAAGACCTCTCCAAAGTGCCTCAGCTCTCTTATTTACATTTTGTCTTGCATCACCTGCATCAAGGAAAGAAAGCAAACTTTCCTTCCTTCAGTGTCAATCTGTTAACTTGCAAGCCACTTACTTTGCAGTTGCTCACCTGGGGCCCTTCCATAGCAGGTTGTTGACCCTTTGGTTGAGATTGTCCTGTAACAAAACACAAAAATTGTGACACTTTGGATTCAATACGATCTCCGCAACCATTACAGCAAGTTGTCAGCTGGCTAAGTCAGTTCTTTCTGGTATGCGTCACCGGTCCCATTATAATAACTTTAAATTTTGGAATAAAATTTGAATTTGGTCCAATCCTTGGGCATCCATTTCTTGGATATAGCTGTAAATCCATCTTAGTCACTATGTTCCTGCATGGTTTATATTTCCTGTCAGCAGAGTGTATAGATTTGCAACTTCTGATAAAGAGTTCAATAGAACATTGCTTGAAATTTGATGAAATTAAGATACATTGTATAAAAATATTCTAATTAATTATTTGCCCTTATTTGGGTGGATTTTATGTCTTCGTGCATTTTACATAGATAACATGATTCCATCTCTACATGAGACTGATATATACATAGATACCTATAGAATTAATAAGACTGCACAAGACAGAGGATTCTGCAACCTAGGTTAGTGCCTGTAGGTGCTTGATGCTGGTATTCCCCTACTTGCATTCCTTCCTCCCAACAAGATTAAAGATCATATGTCTGCAATGTGCTGACAGATCTTCAAATCCTTTCAGCTCTTTTTGCATTGCCATCTAAGAAATACAATCCATATTAGTTCTTCTACCCAGTTACAACTATAAGGCCTGCCTCATGAAGAAATATATTTTCTCTGAGTTCTTGCAAGTGCCAGCTGGAACCAGTTACGGTGTAGAGCAGAGATTCATGTGTAGAACTGTGTCACAGAGCGCTGAGAGGCAGAACATAAACACTACACAGAAGAAATCTCCAACAAATGCCTTGGCTCTGAGTGATTGCTGAGCAGCACACGCTAATAACAGCAGGGAAATTACTGAGTAGAGAACGAAGCAATTAAAAGCTGTACTGGGTTTGGCACATTCCTGAAACACAGAGGGCAACTGAAGAAATTCAGTAAAGCTACACTCTATATTTGTCAACACTAAAAATATCCACTCGAAAAAAAAAAAAAAATCTTCCTAATAATAGCTAGTTCTGAATCACACAGATATTATCAGATTTTTGTGCATCAAATTGTAGCATAGACACTTGGGCAAGTTGGGTGATGAACATCGTATAATAGTTATCCAAAAGGTAGAGGGACATTTATCCAGAGAGTATATTTACCTGAGGTATTATCCAGAAGGTAAAGGAAAAATAGGGTGGTTTGCAAACATTTGGAAAAAAAGATCGATGGCCAGAGATCCAACTTTCAGCACTGAGTTTTTTTGACAAGTGTTCTAATGTGATAGAAGGAAAATATTAAAGGAGAATTTGAGAAATGAGGAGATAATTAAACATGCCCTCTACCTGAAATACTTTGACAGTAATAAAACTACTCTGTCCACAGGTACCATCAGTCTTTCTAACACACTATTGTCGTTCTACAAAACAAACAAACAAACAAACAAATCCTCTGCTATTGAAAAAAAAAAAAAAAATGTTGTGCACTGCAAATAAAGACATAATTTCAGCATAACATTTGCACTAAAAACACAATTTTCCAGGAAGAAATATATGCAATGTGCAGTGCCATATGGATGAATCTGATCACTATTATTCTTGATGAGATGCTGAAAGAGGTGTTTAAGTAACAAAGCACTTGCCAAATAATAACATGAAAGTAGTCATGGGTTCATATTTTTCACTATAAAATTGCAAAATAGAAACAGTATTGCAGGCACTGTTCCCTGCTAACATTTCATTCAGGAAAAAAAACTGAAAAAAGCACGTCTGTACCATTAGAAACTGATGTCAGAGTCATTTGTGGCTAAATAACAACACAAGAGATGAAACGCGGGCTGCAATTTGTGATTTCGAGAGCTGCTATTACTTTGGGAAGAGCGTGCTATTGTGTACAATGGTAACTGCAGCTGTGCTGTCATAACAAGGTCAACCCTCAGTCACAGGAAGTTGTCGATCTCAATGGAGACACATTGTACAGGACCAGGCTGGCTTTCCCCAGACCCTGAGGAGGCAGTCCCAGAAAGCTGAGTCACTTCTCTTCCCCCAGGAGGTCTCAGTGAAATGATTACCATCACAGGCTGGGCCAGACTGCAGAGCTTGTGTCCATTTGGGTCGATAAAATTGGAACTAAGGGATTTATCATTTCACAGCAGCAGAGCAGCTTAATTTTTAGAGGACAGTGACAGAGTCACACAAGAGGATTATGCTTGCTAATTGATATTACTGGTACAGTTGACTGAAAAATGAAGGCGTCAGCACCTCGACGTTGTCTAGGCTCTGTAAAAAGTTGTGAAACTGCAGCTTGTGCTATGATTCATAGGTGAGAAGTTGCTCAGACTCTGTAAAACAGATTTCTTGGGACTGAATGACACCTAAACAGCTGAGCCTCCTTGGCCTTGGAGGAGTACGGGGCTATGATGGGGCATGGCAGGTCCCCATCCCTCCTCCACACCTCCCCTCCTGATGGCAACACTGAAGCGCAAATGCAGGTGAACGTCCCTCTGTCTCTCTCTCCCTCTCAGTCTCTCTCTTTCTCTTTGATACTCATCTTAGCACCTTTCACCCAAAATGAAAAATATACCTTTGCTGATGCTTCTTTTGAAATTATGCAGCTGCTAGAGATCACATAGGAAATCAGGCTGGCTTTAACTTGTAATGAAAACTGGTTAAAATTTATGCTGTTCCTCATTTTTATTATTTATTACAGTCCCTGCCCGAGTATATTGATTTTGTGCCAACCTGTGTTCTTGTCACAGTTTTTGTCACACAAATGAGGTTCCAGAAATGTAATGCCTGTATTCTATGAAATACAGTCCTACGCCATTTCCAGATGACCTTTTTAGCATTCTGCCTTCTGATGGGTTGGCCATTTCTGAGTCAGGGTCCTATTTTGAGCTATGCCTTATCACCCCAACACTTATGTCTTAGAAGTAATCTAAACAGAGATTGATATATCCATTTCTTTTGTTTGTATTGGTACGCAGAGTTTATGCTCTCCCTTCTGGAGAATCAGTCAGCTCTGGACAGCTCACTCTTGCCACAATGCAGCCTCCACATAGGAATGAATATACAGTAATAAATTTAGTATTAAAATGTGTTAACCTGATGAGACTGTTTTGCTTTCATCTCCAAGCAATTCCACATGTACATTGGAAACAGCTATGAAACATGCAAATGAAACAACACCTTACCTAAATCAGTAGCCCTCGGCTACAGGTGTCTGAAGAAGAAGCAACAGAGGCCACAAACCTGAACAGACATATAGACTTGTAGGATTATTACAGGATCCTGTGCCAGGCTGGATGGGTTCCTGGGCAGTCTGATCTAGTGAGCTAGTGGTTGGCAACCCTGCCCAAGGCAGGAGGGTTGAAACTAGATGATCTTTGAGGTCCCTTCCAACCCAAGCCATTCTCTGATCACCATAAGGTGATTGAACATATACAAAATGTACAGAAGGACCTGGCTGACTAGGTCCTACTGTGACAAGGTGAGTCCTTACAGGCATCTGTTGTAGGTAGTATCACAATTGCAGAATATAAGTGCCATAAATAACAGTTGCTGGTAATCCCTTTTTAACATTTCCAGCAGTAGGACAGGCAAAAGACATGGGGAAACTTTCACTAACAAGCACACCTGATTCTTTGGAGTTTTTGCCTTCATACCCAGCATGACAAGAGTCCCTCGCATGATTCATGAATGCTTCTGTTCCATTTAATCACCACCTATCACACGGGTCACAGGAGCTGCTGAGTGTTGATTTCTCTTATGACAACTTTAGTGGCATTTTCCCTGGTACACATTAATTTACTTTTGAAATCAATAGTTCAGAATATAGGTTAAAAGACCATGAAATTAAGTATCCTAACAGAATAATCCAGTGGTACGATATTTCACTGGTATTAAAGAAGCTGAGAATATTTGTTGCTCCCTGCTATGGCTCTGGTAAGACTCTGAGTCCATGCTCTAGGCCTCTGCTCCCCTGGAGATGTTTTCCATCCATCTATTCAGACCAGTTGTTCCCAGAAGCACTAGCTCAGAGGGAGCTGACAGCTAGCCAGATCTCAACGCCGCAGTGCATGTGTAGTGACTATGACTCATCTGTGACAGATCATCCAGTCTCTGCATGCACTATGGAGACAATTTGTGTATGCACAGTAAATCCAGTATGTCCAGAATGTTTCTGACTTGCTACACTTGCTTTTGTCACCTGTGCAGTTTTTGCAGAAGTTTTGACACATCCTGAACACATCAGATTCGTAGTGCATGCATGTTTTGTTTTGAGTGTATTTATTTCTGCCTGGAAAATATAGGAGCTCTGAGAGTCTCAAGGATGCATGATGGAAAAGCAATCTTGAGAGATTTTTACCAACTGACATCCAGAAAGTCCCTGCTATGAGTACACTTTGTGGAAATAGTAGAGGTTTTTTGCTGACAAATATGGGGAGTTTTTGAAAAGAAACATTTTATCTGGGGGATGGTGTGGAAGGGTTGGAATAAAGCTCTAGGTTTATCCTAGTCTTGCTTTCAAAGACCGCTGAGAAGCGTTAACTAGCATCAAGCAGCTGGGGGCTGTAACATCCACCAGCAGGTACAAATCAGCATAGCACGCATCCCTTCCCGGATGGCTGCCCTTTGTGTAGCAGCATGCCATGCAGCCACTGCTTTGTTTGAGCATCAGCCTCCTGCTGCTTCTCCTGGGGAGCTCCTGCCTGCAGAAGGAGCCACTGCCTCGTGCCTAGGCAGCATCAAGGCAAGCAGGGACCTCCCAGAAACCTTGCAGGTACTGCAGCACAGCCAACTTGAGCTGATCTGCACTACCCTGGTCCAGCAAGAGAAAAAAAACTGGGACCTTCTTCTGAGGCTGAATTCATCTCACTGCAACATCATTTTCCAGCACAGGTTGTTACAGAAAAAAAANTTACAGAAAAATTACTTTGTAAAATGTATATTAGGTATAAAATAATAGGCAGAACTGTCATACTGGGGGATCAGTTGCACTGTGTGCATTCCCATGACAAAATTATTAAACAGCCTAAGCTCAAACACCTAAATGTCTTTTCTGTCCTGCATGAACTGCTTCTTTCCAGAATTAATTATAATACATACTTTCAAGCCAGTAAACATACAAACTTATAAGTAACATGTACTTCAGCCCCTTAGCATGTAGTTAGACCTCTGAGCAGTTAGTTATCTTCACACACTGTCAAAAATACAAGAAATCATGAGCAAAATTAAACAAAATCATAAAGATATGTGAGGCAAAACCTCTCCTCAGAGAACAGGAAACCAGAAAATCTTCTAGATCAAACAATTTAAGGAAATTACCATTTTGGATTCATTTCCTATAGAAGGGTTTTCTTAGGAGGATCAAGCACCTTCTTTTTAGGAAAAATTAATCTTGAATGCCGTCACTTGTCATCCACAGTGCCCTGGAGGTTTTAGCAGAAGTCTAGACAAGAGATGCAAGTCAGAATATTACTAAACATTTCCAAGACAGTCTCATAAAAATCAGGTAAACATTAATTGACATTTGGGAAAGATAGATTTAATGAAAAACAGTACCAAGTTGTGCAAATAATGGCAGACATAGAGTGAGGGTAGAAGGGTGGGAAGGGGAAGGACTGTACTAAATGAAAGCAAACTTTGTGAGTAACAATGCACAGTTATCTGTTTATCACCAAGGTGAGTGCAAACAATAGCAAACATACTCAGACAGGGATGTGTTGTAGCTATGGTAAAACAGTATCCCTTCACAGACATAAACACATCATTGTTGATTTGCCCCAGCTGAGTACCTGGCTCTTGAGCTCTCTTCAGATTTGGCATAGTAGGGACAATAACTGCCAGACAGTGCTGGACGTGATACCGGACAGACATGAATAGAAATTACTATCTGTAAATCGCACAACACAACAATACAATATTACATGAGCCAATATGAATACTTACACTTTCCCTGTGAGAACATCAAGGCATGGGCTTCCAAACCCGGAAAATTGTGGTCTGAGCTCAGCCACAGCTGAGTCCTGAGGCAGCAGTCAGGGTCAGTATGCGCTTGCCCTGCTGGCCTTTTCAGCTCAGGGAGCAGGGGCCACAGCCACAGGGAAGGCTGCAGGCAGAGGCTGCGATACTGGAGGGTGAGGAAGCCCATGCCAAGGGACCTCACCTTAACAAAGCTGTGAGGTGGGTGCGTGGAACAAAAGGTGCTGTGCAGCCAAGATTTCCGAACGCTGGCATGCAGTGAATTGGCTGACAGCACGCTGTCTGATTTGTTGTTCTTACGCCCAGCTGCCAGATCATATTAAAAAGAGATCAAACACATTAACTGTCTCCTAATATGAAGTTGCCTTGAAACAATGGCTGGAGTTGTCCCAGAGATGCTATATGAATACAGGAATTGTTCCATGTGATCCTGATGAGCTCACAAAACAGTTTCCCATTTAAACTATTCAAGCCAGTTCTGCGAAAGGCAAAAGAGATGCTTAGGACAGTCAAAATGCACTGCAGAAGGAAAACAAGTATTACCCCACCACCAACTGCTGCAAAGCCATGAACAACCAGGCAGGAAGCAATGGCTAAAGGAGAGAGGATCCGTGCCAGCAGGGAAGCAGCAGCATCACTGCCTGCAGAACTCGTCCTTCATATCACTGCAGCAACAGCAGCAGCATGACTCAGTCTCTGAGGCCCTCTCTTTTCTATATCATCTGTCCTTCACCCAGATCACCATTTTCCATACCCTTCTCCAGCAGCCCAGTGCCTATCATTGACCTATAAGGAAAACCTGTTTCTGTTCACTGTTGAGAACATCTGTAAGGTTTAAACCAGTACTGAAATTGTGCTGTACATATTGAGAACAGTCGCCCCGAATAAGGCTAAGCAAAGGCTCCTGTATCATGATAGTCATTTGTTCTGTTGGTATTTAAGCTAAAACCATCTAACCTGAGATTCTTCCCTCTGGGCTGTTCTTTTTTTTTGTTCCTGGGAACCGAGTGTGCTTAAAATGTAACCTCAGCTCCCCATATCTAAAACAGGAAAATAAGTGCCTACCTTACAGAAGGAAGGAGACACAAAGGGGAGCCATCTGAAGACAGAAACATTAAAGACTATGGGGCACCAGGAGCTGTATTGGTGGGGTTTCTGTAAGCAGCATTGAACAGAAGGTTTGCATACTCTAAATGCACCTGTATGTTTTTGGAGAGAAAAGAGCATGAAAATTTCTACTGATATTCTCCCTACCTAGACATTAAATACAACAGATAAACACGTGTTCGTTCAGCCAAGCACATGCTCATAAAAAAAAAAAAAAAAAAAGTCTCTGTCACTTACTTCTGCTAGCTGCGCATTATCAGAGGGTGGTTTCCTAATCTGGTTTGA
This sequence comes from Alectura lathami, assembly GCA_013399715.1. NCBI lineage: Eukaryota > Metazoa > Chordata > Aves > Galliformes > Megapodiidae > Alectura > Alectura lathami. The sequence goes on from VXAV01010321.1 coordinate 71,610, forward strand.
AATGTTGATTGTACAAGCTGGATTATTCAGAAAAGAAATGAAAACAAAATGTTTCAGTCAATTCTTAAACACTTCTGTTACAAATGAGTCTTGTCAGAATTTCACGTAAGTAAAATATGTAGTTTCTGTATCAGTAGCAGATCTGATTTCCCAGTTTTGTGGTGGAATAGAGTATTTTACATATTTTGAAAGATTTGGAGATATAAAGTGTTCCTCTTTCCCCTTATTCCACACATTGACAAGGTCATCCCTTTACGTGGCATTGTGTTGGCCCAGATTTCAGCCAGGAGATGTGCAGACAGCATGGAGTTACACGCCCCATAAGAATCTCTTTTTGTATGTGAATAAACATGATTTTCTATTCTTGAATGCGTGGAGGAACTTCAAACTGAAATAAAAACATTCACACAAAAGAATCCCTCATGTTCTCCATTCCTCCTTTGAACTTATGGTCACACATTATCAGAAGGACCCTTTTGGTACTGATGATAATGATAGCTTCTGTGGTTCAGCCCTTCAGTGTGGAAGGAGACATGCACTGCAGATGCCAGGCTGAATTAAATGGTACAGCAAAAGTTGCATTGCAAGACCTTTTGATATATCAAGGTGTAGAAAAAATACCTTTGCATTTCAGTTTTCTCCCTGTACATATCTCCCTGTACACCCACAGTACAATGCAGATGTAAATGTGGACTGTGATCAAATATAAACTTTCAGATACAAAGGTATGAAGAGATTGTAGCAAGGAATGGCTCCTTCCCACTGTCTCTGTTTCAGAGAAGTACACATTTTTTTCCTCACAATCAGTTTCTAATGTGCAAAATACGGGTAATTCCACATATCCATCTTACGTTAGGATTTATGTGTTTAGCAGGAAGAATATGTGTCTGTATATGTATATAAATATGCTTCTTACAGAGGAATGTAGAAGCCTACTTTATCAAGTTTATTAGAGCATAATATAGATGTAAAACAAAACAAAAAGCTCATTTAAAAGGGTACTCCTGACCCACAAAGATAAACGTTTTATGAAACCTTATTTTAATTAGACATCATTACAGCTCATAAGGAGCTTGTAGTATTTATGAGTTGTACTATAGGTTTCTAATGTGTATTATAACATCACATGGGTATGAAATGTCACATAGGTATTTCTTGTTCGGGGTTTTCAAGATTTTAATGTATTCATAGCATCACTTAGAAAAATAATATTTATCAAGCAAGTTTTAATATTTATTGAATCAGAAATTAGCCCCTAAAATTATGGTTTGGATTTAAAACAATATTATGAATACTGAAAATCTTAAGTTCTAGTGCAGGAAGCACAAAGTTTAATGATTTTTAAGCTTTCCCCCACAACCAGTGAAAGCTGTTTTAAAATCAGAGAAAGAGAGAAAGAAAAGGATAAGTAAGAAATGGATAGAAAAGGAAAAAGGAAAAAAGGAAAAGCAGATGGAAAAAAGTGTTTTGATTCACACCATAACCTGACTCCAGAAACTGAGATTTTAAGGGTAAAATAATCATCATAATACAATTTATGATAAAGAACATAACATAGAGAACATAAATCCAGTCCAGAAAGAACAATAATTGAATACTGAGTATAGAATTGGGATACTGAGATGAGAATGATTAAAAATATATGTGAAAACAAGTAAACTGTCTCTTGTTTCTTCCAATCCTTTTGTTCTCTGAGCAAAATAATTTCCAGAATAAAGAGACTATAATGATGTTCCCTCTGTTTTGAAAGAGATTGTCCTGTAGAAATAAGTTTTTAACTCTTCATTATATTATTAAAACTTTTTCCTTCTGCATGTTTCAAATGAAGCACATTAGAATTGCTAATAACATACTTTACTTAGCTAAGAGTATGTTAGGTCAACTCATCAGAGCTGGAAGAGAAATAAATGCAATTATTCCATTTTCAGTACAAAGTATATTTGCAAGATACTGCAAAGAAATGAATATTCAAACAAACACTTTGTTATTTAAAAAAAAAAAACAAAACACCATCAACATCACACACACCCCTATTAAGTAAAGAAAGGAAATAAAGAATGAGTAAACTCTGGAAAATAACAAATTTCAATTCTGATATCAAGAACCAGGGTGGGGAAATGGAAATATCTACCTTCCATTACTGAAGGAGTAATGTAATCACTATCGAATATGATGAATTATATAAATTTTGTTTCATGGCAGTTTACACTAACCAAATCCAGTCCAAAACAGCAGTAAACCAGCCTGAAGACTGTTTAGTGAGCTATGTAAAGTGGCTTTAGGCATTTCTGTCCACAGTTTATAGCCATGAATTCACATTACCAAAACCAAGTTCTAAATATTTTGGTTTAAATGTTTACTCAAATCATCTGACAGAAATAAAATGTTAGCATATAGCTTTGTTCGCTGTGTGTACATGTATAAAAAACACACATTGACAGTCACTGTGTGAAATTATTGGTCATTTTACATTATAATTCTACATCTACTTGCCACCTTTCTGATGGTAGATACCACAATGCATCTAGCATAATGCTTACACATGGTATGCTTCTCCTTTCCCATTTTACTAGCTTTTATTAATCAGCAGAAACCACAACATTCCTCACAAAATTAGATATACTTAGTTTTATTAAGTATGGAAATTCTCTATCCTCGGTGCTATGAACATTAGAGAAGTACCAGGTCTTATTCTGTAGGTCTACATATATATAAGAGCTTTCCTTGGCTGGAGCAAATGTGGGTCATTATGGTCTGCAGACAGGGTGAATTTCTAAAAAGCTGTAATAGTTCAGAGCAAGTAACAAGGGAGTTATCCACCAAAAGGCCCTAGTCCCAATTTTAAAATAAAATTACATTCTACACGTAACTTTTACTCATTCTCCTGAAGATTGGAAATTACTGCCTATTTCGTGGTGTTGCTAATTTGAGAAACTGCACAGAACCCCAGAGAACAGCAAAGGCAGTGAAATCAAATTTTCAAGTAAATATGCCAGTGCTTAGCACTTAACGTTACAAGATTCACAGGAGACTGTTCACGTTATACCAAAGCTTCAGTATGAAGGTGTGGTTGACAAGCAACCCATATCAGCTTTCATCAGCTTTCAGTCCACAATAAACCAGTCTTTAAGGCACAGAGAGGGTGATTTTTGGTGAAATCTTTGCCTGATGGATCTAAGCTCAAATCACTTCTGATGACTGGGTACCTCCTTGTGGCATCTTTCCCCAAAGGGTCAGCTGAAAGTTTACGCTCTTAAAAAACAGTGCTATGAGCATGTTTTGAAATTGATACTTAGACCGAACTTACCAAATGCAGAGCAAATTCAATTTACTTTGAAATACTAGAAAGGATATTTCATTGTTCTCTGATTCAATGGTGCTATTGAAACTTGTCAGTTAATTATCAAAGAGATGATATGAGCATCTTTGATTGTTTCACTAACTATAACAACAAAGTGCGCTCAAATTTATTTTTACACACAATTTTGATGACAAAACTAGGAAAAACAAGGCGCTTCTGTCATTAAACTGCTGTTTCATTATTCCTTTGTTCAGACATTTCAGATATTCCCTAAACATCAAAAAGAAATCTGAAGCGTAACTTGGATATTAAGGCTTGTGTTGTCTTGCTAGAACTAAAAAGCGGTACCTTAATACCCAAATCAAATTTCGGCACTCTTGGATCTGTTGGACCATAAAGCAATTTAATTGACATAATGTTGAAGCTTTATTTAAATTGGAAAAGTACCACTAAGGCCTTGAAAATTTTTGAATTTTTCAGGTCTGGTCCTAATGGTTCCTGGTGTCAATGTCAGGCAAATGGCCACTTGTAACCCTCACAAGCCTCACTGCAGGTGGCCAGAAGTTTAAAGTGAAAGGCTAAAGGTTTTATAAGGCTCCGGAAGGAAGAGGAGTGAAAATTAGGCCTATTCTCCTTTGGTTTTAGACATGCTAGTTGGACAGGATAACTCTGTTGAGATTGTGGGCTCTGATTTAGTTTATGTGTTAGATTTAAGTGCCAAAGTATGTCTTAGTCTGGGGGCAAAGTTTCAGCTTTTAATAATTTGTAGTAGTTAAAATTAAAACCCGGAGCCTCATTTGGATCTTATTTTGTCTGAAAAGGAAGAAGAGCTGGCCTGTAACACTAAATTGGACTCAACACCTATACAGCATTATTTTATGGTTTGCTGGACATTTATTTTAATGATGTCTGCATCTGCATTACATTAAAGTTTAAAGGAAAGTCACAAATGAAACTCAAATTCAGATCCAAGCAACAGTCAAGTCAGCCATGGATTTACTAACTGCATTTGTATTGATTAAATTTACATTCTGGAAATAATGAAACTACTTCTGCTGCATTTTCCTCATCATGATCCCAGGCAAGGCAGGAATATTATGTAAAAAGAAACAGTAATGTAAAATAGCAGCTTCAGGGAGAGAGGGAAGAAAAAAAGTAAAACAACAACAAAAAACCCTTCTTGCTCTTTTCCTGTCACCCCAAAGATACGTAATTTACTCCCAGTCCATAAGGTCCTTAGTTCCAGTGATTGCGATGATGGATGGCTCTACTTCAGCTGCAGCAAGAGAAGATACAGCAATGTATCACTCCACAGGAAAAAACAATAGTGCAACCGAAGCAGCAGGACAATACAGTGAGCAGAAGAGCCAGGGGAATTCTGTGCTGGTGGAAAAATAGACAGCCTTACCCTGGAGTTATGTAAAACGTGGCCTGTTGTTTTTGCACTTATTGTGGCCACGCTTATGTGAAAGCTGATAATGAGGGGGTTCCCAACAAATGAGGGAGGAGGGGCATCTTTTCCACTTGAGTATTAGTGCTATTGCAAGACCAGAGGCTATAGTTAGTACACATGCCATATCCTTGTTTCTGATGATGCCCTTACAAATGTTTGAAAGCGAATAGGGTCAGTTTATGGTTATGAGTCAGTCAAAGCTATGTGTCTCTTTACTTTACATGTGAAAACTACTATAAGCTAAATCATTCTGTGAAAATCAATTAAAATATGTATGTTTTACAGTAAGTTGGTGTTCAAACTTGAATCCAATAATCAACAATTGTTCTATTCCTTGGCAAAGGCAAGTGATAGCCTGTGGAATTTCTGAAGACGTAGGTGAAATGCATAAAAAGAAATGAGAGGCCCAAAATATTTTCATTATTTACATAACCTTCTGGCATATAATGTGGTAATAGTATATTAATTACAATTAACAACTTAGATGATTTACCAGAACATAAGGAGAGAAATATAACCACAAACAAATTTACGTAATTCACATCGTGAAAGTACAAGGGCACATTCTGTTGCCTATAGAGAACAGAAAGTTTTGAAGCTCGGTTTTGAATTATATGCTGCAGTAGGACGAGTTTGCTAATTCTTACAGGAAGTTGGGTTCAACAATCAGAGGCAATCATATGAAGCTCTAATGATTTGTCAATGATAAGCATGCTTATTACTGCACCTTCCTCTCACTCTGTAAAATGTATTTCAGTACCATATAACTTTGCTGAACTCAAACATTGGTGTTGATTTTTTTGCTGTTCAAGTTGAATTATTTTAGAAAACACCTCTGCCATTTCTATAATGAGGCCAAGTAAATAAATAGATAATATTTCATCTACCTGAAAAAAATCGCTGACCATTCTCTGAACAACAATGACACCTGCATTTTTTAAAGAGCTGCTTTATGAAATCTGGAAAAGTGGTACAACTGATTACTGGATTTCTCTTTTACTTTGTTTATACAATTCCATAACAGTTTACACCAAAAATTTTTGCAAATGCAGGTGCAATTCCAATTAAATAAATACCTGGGAAGTTCCTTCATTTCTACAGGTCTACAGGATCTGAAATAAGAAACAGAGAGGGAAAGGGAGTCTTGCATTTTAGGTGGCAGGAATACTACCTCTAGGACTTGGATTGTTTGCTTGCACATGCCTCCCAGCAAGTTTAAAAAATGCCCACGCTATAATTAAATTATGGGACCCCTAACAGTAGCATTTTTTTAAAAAATTTGCTCAGCTTATAAATGAGTAAAGAAGAGATGCAATAAAATCATGAAGAAGTGGTTCATAAACGTCCGTGAAATACAGTGACGTAAATGAAACTTTTGGATCATCAAATCACAAACTACAATTTATTTGCAGGCTATACTGGCAGATTTCAGAATGTGGATACCATAATGGGGAAATATTACCTGACTATTTTCTTGCTTATTAAACTTTTCCCCAGAACTCTCACAATTTTCCCCAACAGAGGCAAGATATTGGGATGGAGGTACCTTTGTTCTGCTCTTAACTACTGTATTTACCATGGCAGAATTCCAGAAATAAAGCTTTAATTTTAACGTGCTATCAGCTGAGAAGGATTCTGAATGATAGAAAGAATACATTCACTTGAACTTTGTAATAAAATTTCCTTTAACTGAAAAAAAAATAACTTGTATAGCCATGAACACATCAGATTTTTTTTGCTGGTTGCTTGTTTCTGTGGTTTTTTGTTTGTTTGTTTGTTTTTAATAGGAAGTATTTCCATTTCATACATGAAAGAGTATAGATTCTTCTTCATTGCCAAAATCTTACTTTCCTTGTGATATGAAAGTGGGCTTTCATTTAGCCCGCTTCCTCACTTAAGCCCATTTATTGGCTTAAGGACGGAAACCTTTTGAACACAAGACCTGTGTACTTTAACAAGGTGACTGGAGGTCAGCTTAGGTCCAGATGTCTTTCCTTTATTTTCCAACTTACTTATGGGCTTTTGTGAAATAGTTTTGATCAAATGTCTTGTGGAGCGAAGCGGGATCAAGTATTCCTCTGAAGTGTCCTCTGAATCAGAAGCTCCGACTCTTCCTCATGTTGCTGACAGACACCTGCTGTATCCTGCTGCTGCGTGAAGACCCTAGATGGTAAAGCCCTCAGGAAGAAACAGGCCAGGTTCTTACTCTCTTTTCCTAGGTTTTATTGTTTACAGTTAATGTAGAAGTCTAATTCTAACAGCTCCCCTTCTAAAGAGCATTGACATTGGACAGTACACTACATGCTCTTGAATCACATTGCTTTCAATGTACTCTGAGAGGTGGCATGCATTTCACATTACTCCGGAAGAACGGAGAGAAGACAAGAGCTGATAAAAGTCATTACTGGGATTAGGAATTTAGCAGAAATGAAAGTCTTACGCACTCCAACTGCTCTCTGCTGTCATCAGGGTTATTAACTTCATGATAACAATAAGGTTGTAAGAAAATTTGTAGCTCAGCTAGGGAAAAGATTGGAATAGACTACATTCTTTTCTCTCTCATTA
>VXAV01010321.1:79329-95149 GCA_013399715.1 Alectura lathami
CCACTACTTATTTTGCTGAAAACCATCACGGTGTGCCAGGCTGTTCCACTCAATAGCAGCCTATTGTGGCTGAAGGTCACGCTGTTGTTTTAAACTGTATGCCACTGTTGTTTAAAGTTGTACAGCAGAAATCCTCCATTTTCCAACATTATCAGGCAGTATTATGAACTGAGAGAGGGTGTCATTCAGAGGATACGATGGTGGGAAGGAGCAGTTGGAGAAGGGATCCATTCCCTGGTCAGTGAAAGCATACTGGATGAGTGATACCATTGGGACTAAAAGCCTGATCCACACCAGAAAGGAAGTTCAAGAGATTGGGGGGTTGGCAGTTTGTTAGGATTAACAAAGTCGCTCATTATCTTGAGCCAGCATATATGATACATTGGTGAAAAGAAGTATATATCTAATAACCTCATAGTTACTAGCTTTAAATCTATTGCTATTTTTTGACCGAGTGTCTTTGTTTCACTAATGAAATTATTTTGCTCTGCAAGTATAGAAGTATTTCCATCGAAGCCTCATTGAACTAAGCCAAAAACAATTTTATTTCCCTTCCTTCAAAACAATAATTGAAAGAAGAGAACAAATTTTCCCACTGCTTTTAACAAGACCAAAATTATTCTCAGAATACTCACTTAACTATCTTTGGTCACTATTTCAAAGCCCACTCAATTGTTCAGAAAGAAATCTTTTTACTAATTGAACAGTAATAGGAGGTAAAGCTTACTAAAAGTATAACACTGCTTTCATCTATGTTTCTCCCTTGTATATCATACATATTTTCTCTAACATGTGGCTAGGCAGGTGGCCAGCAGGCACTGTCAAGATAATTTATGTCTCTTGTTTATTTGAATAATTAAAGTAACAACAACACTGGAACCCTGCAAATTTTGCACACTCCCAGCCTATATAATATCTTCCTGCTCCTTCTACTCCAGCTTTCCTGCAAAACAAAACCCTTACATAAGAAGTCATCTAATGACTCACTAAAACCCAAGGAAGCAGAACTTTATGAAGCAAAAACAATTGTGTTCTGCTGAACAGTGAGAGAAGAAAGCTCCGACAGCAGTGTATGAATCTGTCTCCTGCTCTTTTTATCAAACTACGCTCACTCATCTTTGCATTGTCTCCTTAACCAGGTAGCACTACGGTCACACATCTTCATCTAGCTCTGCTGCTGTAGTGATGCAGCGAGCATTTTGTGACCAACAATGACGACTTATAAGGTAAGAGTTAATAAATCTAATCCTCCTATTGCTGAAAATCAGAGAATCCAGTCAGTAACCTGTAGCCTTGCACGGTAACCAGGAAGGAGAATGCAATTGAAATCATTGGGTTCTCAATCTCACTTCAGCTCTGATCCTGTCATAGCTTCTCTGGCTGCATTTGTTCATATGTGATTGCCTCTAATGTCTGCAGAACCTCATCTGAAAGAAAAGGAGCTAAATTGTAGTAATTAAGTCATAGCAACTAATTGCAATCTGGATTGGTTCTGTGACCAGCTAAATCCAAAACATTCTACTTGTTTTGTACAAAACCCTTAGGTCAGCTAAGTCACATCAGCAGGACTAAACTCTTGGCTTGTCTCTACATACTATCTCTCCCATTATCTTCGGATGCTCCACAACCCAAACTGGCATATAATTTTTTAGGTTAAGAAAGTGACCCAATTCAAGGCCCTTTTTCTAACATGCCTGTAAAATAATTAGGAGCCCCAGCTCCTGTACTTACAAGACAGGGGCAAAATCTGAAACAAAATAAATTGCTTTGCTGATGAGCACATTAGCTGAAAAGGGTCTGTTCTCCTGCTAGGCAGAATTAGTTAGTGGCAGTATGGGGGAACACAACCATTCCCATATTAATCTTCAACACTGGTGGGTGGCATATGGATCCTAGTTTATGTTCTCAGCTGAGTAATGTTGAAGACTTGATGCTATAAGGCATCAGGTTTCTTTAGTCAGTAGAAGATTTTAGATAATCACATTCCCAGAGTACCTGCTGACATATTTTTTAAAAAGTGTCATCAGAAGATAGTAGTTAATGTGATACTTACAACACACTAGCTTCTTCCCTTCCTCCAACAAAAAATAAAGGATATGAGAGCAGTGTTGGAATTTATGGAGTGTTAATAGTCACTCAATGTCAAGGGTTAGAATATTCTACTTATGTTATCTGCTGATTCATCACATAACTCAATGTTTTTATAAAAGCAGTATTTTGAAACCATACATATATTTCTTTGGGGAAGTCCAGAGAAAAATCAGATTTCAGACGTATATAAATGAAATGCTAAAATATGGTAAATGTATCTGACAGCTCAAAATACATTATTTCTTTGCTGTCTGTCTCAGTGAACTTCTGAAAGAGAAAATAATATTACCTGCTTTATTTTAAATTGCATTGTGAAATTGAAGATTTTTGTTCTCTAGCCCTGGTAATCTTGTATTTCTACTGCTAGAAACATCATCTTTAGCCTGGGACATTTCTTGACTTGAATTCTGCTTCTTTCAACGCATCAATCTAGCAACAAAAAGCTTTTATGATGGGAGGCTTCTCCGTTTTCAGAAGTGTATGTGCCTTTGTGTTGGAAATTCTTGTACTGTCTCCAGGTTTACAATCTAGTATAAGAGTCTTGATGCTAAACTACCTTTGCACTTAGAGAATATATTTATTAGGTTTCTCAACTAGATTAGCCAACTGAAAAGGAAAAAAAAAAAAAAAAAAAAAAAAGGAAAGCAGAACTGAGAAACATTCAGTCAGACTGGAATGACATTTCTGTAAGTATTTCTATTTCTGGTATTCTGTCTATAGCTCTGTAAAACCCATCGTTCTAAAGTGCATCTCATGATTAACTGTTACAGCTATTATTGTAAGGCAATTACATGCCCACTTATTCCCTTAGAAATTTTATGTAATCCAAAGTTATTTCTATATGTGAATACATGTATTTGTTTCTATTGACAAGTTCATATTAATTTCTAAAGGGAAAGTGTCTCCAATTTTAATATAAACACACTCCAAAATGTGTAGGAGGAATTTCAAGATATTTATGATTTAAAAATACATTAAAAATTACCATTTCAAGAGAAGCTGGATTTAAAACTGAGATGCACCACAGTAGTTTATTTCATTCCAATAAAGAACAACCTGTCACAAAGACAAGCATCCTTACAGCTTGCCTAGAAGCAGAGCAGGCTCTCTGTGTCAGTTCAGGGCCCTGTTTGGTTATTTCCTTTTACTGAGGCAACAATTACAAGGATTAGAGGCTAAGGTGGTGCTCATTGGAGATGATAGGTATTTAGCCATTTCCCTGGCATTGCTTTAGGGCGCACAGTCACGTTCCCACGGGCCCCAGGACACGGAGCCTTTTCCACCAGCAGGCAGCAGAGCAGGTGTGTTTCACTGATGCTGCAGCTCCAAATGGAGCACACCACAGGTGATGCTCATTATGGAAACCACAGGGATATAAAGGAGACCATGGGTTATTGCTGATGGTGGAGTGCCAAAGGTTAGTGAAAAGCTGGATTGTCTGCTGGACCAGGGTAGATAAGAACACAAAAGGGCACAGAAGCGGATTTGAATACAGCCACTTATCAGTGTGCCTTTTAAACTACATTATGCTTCATATAATGGTGTGCTGTTAGCACTAAAATTGGGAGTCTCCTTTTATGAGTGTACTAATTTATTAACATCAATTTCTGTTACCATTTTAGCAGCTCCTCTGTTTCCCTGAGCCAAGAAGCAAGGCACCAAGTCACCTAAATTCAAGCTGAATTCAAGTGGCTCTAGATCTTTTCAGACAACTATTGCAATCTGCTGGTGTAGCTCTCTATTGGCCACAGTATTGTTTCCTCCACAATAAAAGCAAAGAAGTACATATAAAAATAGATGTTTATGACTTGGAATAAATTTTAGGTTTACTATTCTTTATTACTGGAAACCAGCCAATTATTATGCAAAAGAATAAAAAAGGATCATTTATATACCATACTGTTAAATTTTATATTGAGTGTTATGATAAAATGGCCACCTGGGAGAGAGGGTGGGGAATGGGAGGAATGCTAGATTTTATTTATGTCATGTTTATAGTTAGCTATGTTTATCTTTTTTTGTCAGTTAAAGGAACATTAAATAGAATTATCTTGGATTTATGGTAAGTAATAAAGCAGATTTTTTTTTTTTCCATGAATGCTCAATTAAAGTGTACAGTCACAAGTGCAAAGTATGCACCTATTTATGATTTCTTCCCTGAGGCCATCTTCTTGTTCCTCTCCTGAGACTGCAAGAATTTAGAGTACTTTGGAGAAAACAATGCATGTGTTTACAGTAACATATGTGTGAGCATAATGCAAGACTGGTAAGAGAGAGAAACATGAAGTCTGGAGACTGAAGGAAAATAGAATGATGCAAAACATGTTAGCAAAAAATACCAGGCAGGCATTTCTGGCAAGAAGTAGTGTAAATAGTATTTCAGGGGGGCACTAGCACTGCATGGTATTTGTAGAGGAAGAATCAAAACTGATTTGTTTAACCTTTTTGCTGTCATGATTCTCTTGTGCTGAAAAGAAGGGGGAGTCTAGAAATCTTTGGTAGAAGTCACCCAATGTCTGGCTGTGTATCACTACATATACTCTGACATTTTGCTCAGGCAGGAATCTGTCATCTAAAGCCAGCAGACAGATGTACATTTCTTTTGCTGGCACGTGATACTTTTAAAATGCAAAGATGCCATTTCAAACAACACCTGGTGTCCTTTTTCTTACTTTACAGTTGTATCCTCTTTAAGAAAACACCCTTGTGAAACAAGCAAAGAGCAAGCAGCATTTTGTTTTTCAACAAGGTTGTATCTGCTGTTCAATGTTTGGGGATTTAGTCTTTGCTGCAGTGTAGATGAGGAAACTGAATAATCTCAAATGACTGTGTGAGGCTTATACCTAAATATTGGCTTGGTCTATTGGATGACATTTTTGGATTAGCTGATAAAATTTCTAGGCACTGCTGTCACAAAGAAGGCTAAAGTTTGGATTCATTGGGATCATTTTGGGCTGCCTCTCATGCTACCTTGAACATAATTTTAGACTGGGCTTGACTTGTTGTGCAAAGCCTTCCCCACATAGCCTTTTCCTCAGGTAGCACAGTGATTCTTCCTAACTTCAGCACAGAGAAGCTGCCTCAAAGGAACCGCAGCCAGAAAAATGCCAGGCCTCCTGAGTAACTGATAGACCAATGGCCAGGAACTCTGAAAACCTGCTGTTTCTCCTCATTTCTCATTACTCCACAGCTGAACACCATTCATGTGATATTAATAGCAAGGATCATACTATTGCATGTTTGACTTTCAGATGTTATTTCTATTGACAAACTGCAGACTTAGAGGATTTTGATTTGGTTTTATGCCACCAAATTGTAAAGATTTAAACACCTCTACACTTGTTTCCTGAGTTCTAAATGACTGTTTTATCCTTCATGTGTCTTGCAGGTAGATGCAGTCAAGTAGCTATTGTTCAAAATTGAATCATTCACACCCTAAATAACTAAAACAATAGGGCAAAGTCTAAAATCTCTTTTGCTGGCTTGCTTTGGGAAAAAAAAAAAAAAAATCATTTCATGTAAATGTTATTTACCTAGTACAGGAAGGTAATGTTGGTTACATGCATAAGTGATGCACATTTGCATTATTCATTAGCTAAGAATGACTCAGTGGCCTAACTATGCACTTTATATCAATGCAGGAAAATTTTTGAAGCTTGTGAGACAAAGAGTGTTGGCTCAAGTTGATGTCTTCAAAAATCATTTGGAACCAAGAAGGCTGACAGAAGTCTGCACGTGCACTGCCCAAGTGCTAACTGATCAGACGCATCTAACACAAACTGCTCTACACTTTACACAAGAACTATTGTTCCCCTGTGTCTGCGTATAGAGGATAAATATTCTCCACAGCATCTTTTCCCAGCTAGACATAAAAACTACTGAAAAAGGAGTAGAGAATCACATGCAAACTGAAAGCCATAACTAACCAATAGCAATTTGTGTCTGAAGACCTTCACCTGCTCTGGGTCTCCCCTCAGGAAACAGCACCAGGGCTGTCCAACACTGGCAGGCCCCTTGCTTCTGGCTGTCTCCCTTTGGGGAGGTGCACACAGTATGCACCAGACTGACTCCTTCAGGAACACCTTTTCCACACCATCAGTGGCTTTCTTAATCATTTACATCACCTCTTGTATCTGGGGGGGTATCTGTGATACCACTCCCAAACAGCAAACAGTGCTTCCCTTCACAGAATGGGAATTTGTTTGATTTTCAAGTACTGTGGGACTGTAGGTAAAACAGTAGCAAAAAGGATGAACCACAGAGCACGGCTTCATCCCAGCTTCATCCCAGCCCCTATGGATCTCAGATCTCTGAGCCCTAAGCTGCACTGCTGGGATACAGAGCTGCGTCATCCAGCATGCTGAATGAACGCGTGCTGAAAAAGCCAGCTTTGCTAGAGAGCACATGGCAGCACAGCTGCCTACTCAATGCATTTGCAGGGTCCTTCACTCTTCTCTGCTGCTTCTCACCACCCACAGTTCTAATTCTGGAGGAAGACTCTGGGGGTCACACCAGGCTATTTTGAGGCCTTTGTATCACTTGGCCAAGAGCCAAACACCTCTTCAATATTGACTGCAATGAAAATCATACACAAAATGCATAGGAAACCTAATATTGATGTTTTCCCGTGAATTGTGTAATGAATATGGCTAAAGAAGCCCAATATTCATGGTACAAAAAGCATCCCTTCCCCAGAGGAATAGAATCTGCTGGCTTCCCAGAAGATGTCAGTGGTTTTGCCACTGCGAGAAGACTTATGGTGAAAGAGTCAGATAGCAAGTGGTGTAACAGACAGCCAATAAATGCGTCCTCTCTGCCTCAGCAGTGATCAATGTGTCTGTTTGTTTGGCAAATGCATCATTATTGTAAGTCTTTGCTAAGAACAATAAACTCACATAAAACTTATTTGTAGCTAAAGCCGTTTAACTAGAAATCTAAGCCATCGGCAAATCTTTTAAGTTTTCATTTAATTTAGTCTTTTCCTAAGGGCATGGAGAAGAAATTGTTACTATATTTTCATTAGAGAGGAAAAAAATAAAAAAGAAAATGAAAACTTTTTGGTGAGACTGATGGGGACACCAAGCAGAGGCAGGGACTGGAGGAAGCTCAGTACTGCAAATGCCTTCAGGTGAACCCTGGAGAGAAGCTGACTTTTCAGCTGATGGCACCAAAGATCGTGGATAGATGAAGACAGATCATGGAAGCCAGATATCAAAAAAGGGATTCCAGCGAGCTATTAAAATGTACATTTATATTGCAAAATATTTTTAGGGTTGCTGAATTGAGACAGCTAACAAACAGCATATCCTGGAGAACATTGATTGAAAAGCTCACTGGGTTGGGAAAGAGTTTTTCATTTCATAAGTCATTTGCTGTAACCATTCCAAAAAGTCAGCAGATTTTGAAAATTAATGAGAGACATTCTGTGATGAAGTCTGGTTTGATGGCCACTTCTTTGCATAGGTTCTCTCTAGAGAACTGAACATTACCCTTTCGTGCTGTTAGAATTTTTCGATCAGTAATGCTGATTTATTAGGCATGTTTTGCAGCACAAGAAATTATTTTACCCTGTTTCTAACATCCTGTAAAAATACAATGCTTTATAGGGATTTTAAATACAGCTCCAAACTGCTTTTCCTATAGACTTGATCTTACATGTTTGATAAAGAGTAGAGCAGGACTATCGTTAGAAGAGACTACAAGTAGGACCAGTGACATTTTTTCACTTGTGGAGTTCTAGATGTCTACTTTTTTTCATATTAACACACTGTGAATACCATTTATCAATTAATTTGCTGTTATCTCTTTAAATCTTCAAACAAAGGGAAGAAATTCCCTGGCTCCTGGAGAAGAAAACAGGCACTGGACAAAAATGTGACATGTCCGTTACTCATAATGGGCACTTTCATTTTTTTCCATTGACCACTCTCTAGTACAGTTTAAATTTCACAATAAGATACCTCAATAAATGTAGGAGGTAAAGCCAAAGCCACTTTAGTATCTGCTATACCTTTGATCTAGTAAAGATGCAAACAAACTCTTCTTTCTTTAGTATACTGGCAAATATTAATTGCTTCTAGTAAATTTTACCTTGTCTTATTCATAATATGAACTTTTGTTTCAAAGTGACAGTTAACAGGACTTTATGTCAGTAGCGCTTTTCTTATTGCAGACGGAAAATGTTTTGTTAGCATAGGCCTTCACTAGTTCAAAATTTTCCTCATAGTAAGATCCTGTAAAAGCTCTAGGACATAACATACAAAGGTGTGAAAGTCTAACAAATAATAATTAACACCTGACATTTTGTCAGGTTGTTGGAAATCTTCTAATTACTAATATTCTGCTGAAAACCAGCAGGTACTGTAACATCCAACCTGACACCTGTAGCCTGAACTGTTGCCCTATACGAGCTATTTTGTCTCTGTTGCCTGTAAGAGAATTCCAGATGATAACACTGTAGATAATGTAAGTCGGATGGAATAAATGCCACCCCCATTCTCTTGTGCATCAGATGCAATCTCAGTTATACTGCATTGTCACTGAAATTACTGCTGTCCATGGCCTCAAAAGTGCTGAAAATTTCATTTTACTCATGCTCAGTATTACATTACTTTAACAATAGTAATGTGTATTCTGATATCTTGTTACTGTTGGTCTTGCTTTTTCCTTCTTTTACTTAAAGCGCCAGGAAACATAGCATAGCGATTTGATCAACTAATTTGCATATGCATTTTGTTTTGCAAATTATCTCACTATTCCAGACCCTTACTCAGTCTGGACTTCAATCCTATAACAGTCACAGCAACCGTTTTGTTATGTAAAATGAATGAGATTTTTTCAACTCGTACTTTTGTTTCTCATACTAACACAGATGTAATTATGAGGGAAATTTCCACGAAAATCATTCAGAGTTGAAGTTAAATTCCTAATGGTTTAATATAAGTTTTAATTTCTAAAATTTATTCTGGGTGAGAGTCAAATGTAAACACAAATAGAAGCATTTAAGACTAATTCAGTTTATGAGAAAAAAAAATCTTCACAATTTGCTTATCTACATCCTCTTTCACATTAACACATAGCACAGTCATGAATCTGAAACCTAAAAGGGTTTCTCTCCCTAAAAAAACAAACAAACAAACAACAACAACAAAAAAAAACACACCACACACACACAAAACTATATACAAGGGCAATTGCCTTTGGCCAAAATCTCATGCCTTTTCTGTATATTTCTGCATTTATACTTTTGTCTCATAAGACCTTCTTCTTGAAGAACCAAAAAAATAACAAAGAAACAGAAGAACATGATGATGGAAACCTAAGGAAAGAAAGATGACTGAAGGAGGGTACAAAGGTATGGCTACCTGAACAAAGTTAGCAAGCATAGAAACACAGAGGGAACTTGCTGAACAGGATCCTCAAGGACTGTGCACAAGCAACCATTGCATATAGACCTTTTTGGTTTCCTTGTAGCTTTATTTCCCTGATTCATCTGATCTCAGTTTAGCTACTCTTCTTACCTCAGTTCAGACTCCTTATTTGTGCTTTCTTCATGCACCACTCAAGTGTCCAGGCAAATCTCACTCATTGGCAGTGAATAAGATAGAGGACAAACAATCCTGTAAGGGGAAAAAAAAAAAATCTGTACTAAGGGAGGAAGAAAGTACTACTACAACATATGAAGAGGCCTATTCCAGCCTGTATGTCCAACACTGCTCTGCTCTCCAGACAACCCATAGTCCTTCCTCAAGTGCCTGACACTCTTCTTCTTGTGTCAGGCACAGATTCTAATACCTTTCTTCCCCTATGGTTTCTCAGGGACCTCTCTAACATACTGTCTGTGGCTCACTCTCAGATGTCATACCTGCCATTTCAACTCCCCTTGACTCTCTAATGGCCATCTTTAAGGGGCAAATTACCTCCTCACCATATATTCTGAGTTTCTACAATTCTCATAATAAAACAGCTCAAATGGGAAGTTTTGCAGTTTTCCTATTTCTGTGGGACTGAAAACACATGGGCATTTCTGAACAAGTTCCAGGGGCTACCTGCAGTTTCCTCTTCCACCTCCATTGTATCTGGAACTCTGAGCACTTGTGATCTTCACCTGCTGCCTCTGCATCAGGCTCATTTTGAGGGGCTGTGATCTTTTTAGGCAGAAGATACTCCCTGATGAACATCACCTGATGCTGAAGCCTGCAGTGTGAGACAATGTGGCAGGGCACTTTTCTCTAATGGTTTGCAACCCTGTCCAAGGCAGGCGGGTTGGAACTAGATGATCTTTGAGGTCCCTTCCAATTCAAGCCATTCTATGATTCATGACAGAGTCCTCTCTTTGACCTGTTTTGCTCTGGCTGCCACAGACCTCAGTCCACACGTACAGCATGTCAATATTCTTCAGTGGAATAAAATTGGTGGGGCCGGGCCTTGCTAGAATAAGGAGGGCAATTACCACATCCACACTACTGCTCCGGCATTCTCCCGTCCTCTTCACCCACAACCTAAAACCTGTACCAGGGACCTTTCTCATCCACCCAGGCACAGGCTATGACTCCCTTCNCAGCTTCCATCACACAGAGCCCTATGTTGCCTCTCATTCCTTGCTCTTGAGGGCTGTCTCCATGCTACCTCTCAGACACAGTGTAACCCCGAATGCTTTGTCTGGGCATAGGCTGTAAACTCTTCATATAATATGATGTTGCTGTCATGTATTTGTTCTGTTCTGTATGTCATTGCTTTCTAAAGGACCAACATCATTTCTCTGCCTTCAGAACTACTAGGCTATTCAGGTGCAGTTCAGATGCCATTTAAATGACAATTGAGTTCACAGAATATGGCTTCCAAGTCTTTTAATTTGATTAGGAATCAATCCTCTCTAATTACTTTTACAAATAATTCCTATTTTCCAGCTGGAAAAAGAGATAAGGTATATCTATTTTGTTCCAAGATTGAGAAAAAGCTTTAATAATTGTGTACCTGATAAAGTGGACAAAAGAGAGATGACAAGTTTTAAAGAATTTAAAAGCAAGTCTGATTCTGGTAATAATCCCGATATAAATGCATTAATCACATTAACAGAAAATAACGTATTCAGGCTAAAGTGAGTCAAGCTATATATGTGCACGTCAGGGCAAGGGAGAAGTTTTGTAATTTAGGGGACAGACAAGTGATTAACCCTGTGAGATGACCGGGTTAAATATAGGAATAATAAAAAGCTTTAAATTCACAGCAGATATCAAATAACTTAGATGATCTGTTTTAAATGTGTTATTTAACAATAAGGACATATACATGCTTTAAAAGGCATTGGTGAGATAGTACATAATATGCTAAAACCAGGAAATTGAAATCAATTTTATCTCAAAATCTTTATTTCTATACTACTTAAAAGCCAGACATTTGAAAAATTATAAGAAACATTAAAGTATTATAAGTACATTCAGATTTTCTTACCATGTACGCTCCCAAATGTGTTATTAAATAATGCCACGGAGGAACGGTTTAAAGGATAACAGATACAAATGTATTAAACAACCTACAAAAGTTAAGTCAACTATTGCTGTTTTTTTCCAGCTCTGTGGTGGAGAGAGTGGGAACTATTTCCCTATGGTGTCACAAAGAACAGCTGTGGTGTGTGTAGCAGAAGAAAGAATGGGGCGGGGAGTGGCTGCAACTGGATGTATCGTAGAAAATGTTCTCTCTAAGGCTCTGTCTTCCCATACCTTAAAACAACGATTCTTTAAAAGGATAATAAACAATAATAAATCTATATGAGACTTACGCTTCTCATAGTTTTGTGCACTCTGAAATATAAATAGATTAAAACCTTACATATGTATAAACAGACACAGAGAGATATGAAGAAACCGTGTGCTTATTTCTTGCTTTGATAAACAAACTAGTTGAAATTACTCCTCAAATTACAGGTAAAATTTTCACATGCATCAAGCAAAACAACCTGTTACAGCTTGGGACAGTGATGATGCCCAGTGCTCACCTAATGTTACAGTGGAGATCCTTTCCCATGGCTGAAAAAACACAAAGACAAATCATTCACATACAAAACTACATCACTGTTGCAGTAGTTTTGCTCAAATGCAGCATGAATATAGCTCTAAAAAGAGGAGACTAGCTATTATCATGACCTTCTAACTCTAGAGATGTAAGTGGAAATGGCACACCCTCCTTGACTATTTCCATGCATTAATTCATCTTGAGTTCTCTAATAATTAAGCATCTATTCTCAGTTTTTTTCATTTATGTTAAACCTGTGGTATCTTTCCAGATGCATACTCAAGACCTTTCTGACTCTTCAAGTCAGAATAAAGTCTAGGCACACATTAATACCCCTCTGCATTTAGGACAGCAAAAAAACACCTCATACCTCAGCAGACCCCAGAGCATCTGCCCCTCAAATTAGATTTGGCTGTAGTCACCTATTGTACAGACATGGCTCTGTCTCTCTCCTTTGGTGACAGATAACAACTTCAATCACAATGATGATGTGAGATGCTTCTCATTCACTGTGTGGGAGAACAGATTTTTAGTGTTGGTTTAAAGAATAAAAGGTTCAGAAACTTCTTATATGGCTCAAAAATGAGTACATCCTATATTTCAAAACTACATCATGTTGAACACTCTGTTTTTTTACTATACAGATGAAAGGGCTTAGGTGCCCATTTTGGACTGTTTTTTTTTTTTCTTTTTTTGTTAAGCCAGTCCTGATACTGTGCAAATACAGAGATTGAGACAGATAACCACATATATATACCTACTTATTTATAACTTATGTAACATTTATTATTAAACATATAAGATGTATTCAGGCATATTTCATCCAGTTATTTTGCTGTGTGGTAGAAATGTGTTTGCTTTCAGATTCTGCTTTATTCAGTGGAGCAACAAAAGCAAAAATTAGTTCATCAAGTCAGTCACTGAATGAAAGTGTGAGATTATAATTTCATTTTTTCTCTTTTCTGTAGGTGGTTTCCACACGTTGAGATGGTTTCATATGTTCTTTGGCCTCCTAAAATGGCTTTGATATAACCTGACACACACAATTTCAGTGTAACAATAAAGCAAATCAAAACCCATAATGCAGAATCATTCAGAGCTGCTGGGATTTTAAAATCCCATGCCCTTTAAGGAACTTTCAAAATAAATGAAAGGTTTTATTAATTCTAACAGCTTAATGTACAGAACTAATAGAGGTGTAGTCCATCCATCATAAAAATCTTTGTCTTCTCCCATAATGCATTAATTTCTTTATACAGACAGATTGCGTGGCTATGTTTATATGACACCTTTCTTCTACTCAGATCAATTGTAAGACCTCTGAACTAAAGAAAATAATCTTTCTAAATTGTATACTAATTTTAGCTAAGCTGCTTTTGAAGACCACGCTCTTTTAAAAAAGCCAAAGCTCCATACAAAGGGTAGGGAGAAGAGAGAGCATAGCTGATGAAATGCAAATGAGGCTTTTCTCAGACAGCTGGCTGCTTTGGGATGACATGTGTGATGAATGGCTCTTAAAACATGAGCAGGCATCAAGCTCCAATTCAGTGTCAGACTGGCAAAAACAGCAGCATTACTGGATGCTTCCTTTAATTAATGCAACACTTCTGCATTAGTACGGACACTGCCGATAAATGGGAAAGAACTGATATCAGTGGTAATATCAGAAATCCTTCAACCTTGAAGCTGGGATGCATTAGCCAAAAGCTGCAGTATCGTAAAAGGTTTAATTGTATTTGTAATGTACCAGTGCACTATGACAAAAATAGGAGATAGTGTAGGCTGGACAGGGTAAGCCAGTGATAAATGGGTGTGAGTGAGTGATTATAAAGCCAGGAGGAGTGTGAAAACAGACAATAGACAGCGAATGGGAAGGGGGGTAGGGATGGACATTGTGATAGCAACAACTTCTCTAATGTAAAAAGTAGGTAACAAGAGAAACCTGGTTATAGTTTTGAATAGGGCTGTAAGCACAAATCAGATTAGCATAAATCTTTCCTCCTAAATAGGTTTCATTGGCAAAAGTGAGATTTACCACTGCAGCTACTCCTAGGAGGACTTCACGGGGAAGGCTTTCCTAGCCAGATATCTACTACAAAGCATTATAACTCACTAAATAAAACACACAGCACAAGGTTTTCTATTAATTGCATAGCAAAGTAATAGCATACACACACTGCTCATCCATTGTGCTAAAAATTATGTCACAACATACCGTAAAATTTCCTTGTGATTTTATGCTGTTGTATAGTCCATCAAGTACCAGTATGCAACAGCAGTAACACCTTTCNTAGGTTTCATTGGCAAAAGTGAGATTTACCACTGCAGCTACTCCTAGGAGGACTTCACGGGGAAGGCTTTCCTAGCCAGATATCTACTACAAAGCATTATAACTCACTAAATAAAACACACAGCACAAGGTTTTCTATTAATTGCATAGCAAAGTAATAGCATACACACACTGCTCATCCATTGTGCTAAAAATTATGTCACAACATACCGTAAAATTTCCTTGTGATTTTATGCTGTTGTATAGTCCATCAAGTACCAGTATGCAACAGCAGTAACACCTTTCGCAAGATTGTTTAAAAATAAAGACTAATCTTACACTGAAAATATAATAGCCTATCATGCTCTAAGTCCAAAAAGTATTCATGTTTTGTGATTGCCATCAGTTGAAAACATTCCTAAAGAATCTGTCTTCCTAGCAAGTGGGCTAACATACATAATTAAGATTAACAAGTTCTACTGAAGTTCTTGCAAATGGCCTGTGCTTAGTGTTTCTGAGAAAGGTGAAGCATTCCCGTAATGTACTCAAATTGATTTGCAGTTTCTTGATGACACCTTTATTCATGTGGTGGCCTTTTGAAACAATTCCAATTGTTCTCTCCCTTTATCTTGCATGCAAGAGAAGTATTTACTCTGTGCACCAAGCATTTACAGTGTAGTTTCAAACCTGTTTTTTGTTTTGTTTTGTTTTTCTCCTTTTAATTAAACTTTGCTCTATGAAGCCAAAAAAGAATCTAATAATCTTTTTAAGGTGAACACCAAGATGAATTTTTGTCTATGTCTATTTTCATACTTGGAGAAAGAATAAGGAAAGAGAGAGACCTCAGCGGGCTGGAGAAACATGAAGATGAACAAATTTTCTGGCATTACAATCAAGTGCTGCTAATAGATGTTGTGATATATAGAGCACTTTATTGATCACAGCACAGGAAAAAAATGTTATGTTTTAGTATTTATATATATGTTTTCCTTATTGCATTAGAAGACAGCAGACAGATGACTTATAATTTGGGAAAGTACCTACAGTTTAGAACATATATATATTTGCTTACCTGATTTGAGGTTAAAAGTGTTAAAACATTCTTTTTAGTTTTTTTTTTTCAGGTATAGGCACACTTTCTGAAACGTAAAGGACTGTAGAAAAGTCAAAAACCATATACTTAAGCAATTCTTTTTACTAACATTTTAAATATTTTTCATTTTTAAAGTGCTTCTATATTAATTTTATTATGCACAGACGTTTTGATAGTAAGAAAATGACTGAATAGAAGGAAAGCTGGATGGTTTCAAAGCACAAGAGGAAAGAAGAGGAGTCACAGGCTGGTGTTTTGTTTTTCCTTTGATATACCACTTTTGTCAAATATTTTATATCCACTTTTAAATACTGTCTTTTGAGTATTATTGGTATTGATTAGCAGAACAATTG
>VXAV01010324.1:13024-25107 GCA_013399715.1 Alectura lathami
GTGAAAATAAGAAAGTCTTGAAGCTGTTCAATCACTGCTCAGTAATTACCAAAACTCTTGTGTGTTATCAACACTGGTTTAGTCACAAATCCAAAATACAACACCGTATAGGCTGCTATGAAGAAAGTAATTTTATTTATGACATACCTGAATATCTCATAAAATATATTAATAAAATTTATGAATTCATTTTAAATTTTAAATTACACAAATGCAAAGCAAGCAGTTCCAAAGCTTCTCCCAACACTTTTATTAGTAAGAAGAGAATTAGAGCTTTTAATTCAGCTATTATTTTGTATGAAATACTTAATATGGAACAAATAGACATATTTGTTCAAAAAACTAAGCAGAATACATATGGAGTATATAAAGTACCTCAATTTTATCACCATGAAAAGTGGTGATAAGCTAGTTGTTCATTGTTATAGAGCTTTATGCAACAATAGCAAAATAATACTTTTGCTATCATTTTGTTTAGATATGTTGTTGTCTTGGTCCCTTTTTCCCTCCCTTCCTCTCTTCTTCTTTCCCGCTATTAAAGAAAGTCTCCTCTTTGTTTTATCTATTGGCCACTGAGCAGGATTTTGGCTGTTGGTATTTCAGCTAGAAATTCTGTGAATCCATATTGTTCTATACATTTAATAGTCAAATATATAGCATTTTCTCCCTAGAATTAGGGATCAAATATCGGCCTTCAGCTTGTCCTTTTTTTCTCGTATGCCAATCTAAAACCAATACAAATCAAAACAGAATGTCTTCTAAAATATACTCTTATCTTGAAAAGAACTTTCAATGTAAATCAAAGTTTCTCTGAGTGTTAACATGCACAATTCTACTCATTTTCAAAGTGCCAGTTACATAGAGTGAGAATACATCATTGCACATATGATTTTCATTGTTCTCTAGTACAATTTACTGGTATTGTTTGGGTTTATTTGCTTGTTTGGCTTCTAAACAAAAGTTAAATAAAAGGTGCAGCTTATGTGAAAGTGCCTGTAAAGATTACTCTTCGGAGCAAGTAGCTTTTTGTTTTTGTAAGGCAGACAGTGTTTTTTTTGCTACCTGAAGTACAGCAGAGTTTTACTCAGTCAAGGATATTTTTTTTTTGCCTTATTTTAAATTATGGAAAAGTAGCAGCTCATTTTCAGTTGTTATGCAGTTAAATATTTTCTACAGTTCTTGTCTGTACAATACTGCATTGTAAGTCTTAAATTTTCAGTTTGCAATTACTTTTTGATGACTCTGCACCCTCAAAATGAATAAGTCATAAACTACAAGTAAAAGTTTAAAAATAATGCTAATATTTTGGAGTATTCTCTTTCAGGCAAAGTCTAATACTTAATGGCTTGTGCAATGAATTTGTAAATTAATTAAATTAATTAAATTATCTTATTCCAGTGAAATAGCGATCAGAGAGGTTTTTCATGACTAGGATTTCTAAGCAGAAAAAAGCAGTGTAGAGAATCAGGGGTGGGGAAGGGATTCCTGATTCCTTTTTAGAAGTATGTATGAGGCCACCATTGATTCCAGAAGATGGCTTTTTGTCAGGAATTGTAATGTACTTGTTATGAAAACATCTGCTTGGACACTGGTGTTTTTATCAAAATATGTCAGCAGTTTTCAACTTGATGTATAAGGATAGAAACGTGATTATATTTCAAAATATTTACATAAAATGGATTATTTTCCTCCCATTAATTTTTAACAGAAGAGATTGTGCTTAATGCTTTTGAAAATCAAAGATGTGTTTATATAAATAGCTACAGATTGACACTCTAACCTCTATTTCAGATTTTATTCTGCCTTATTAGAGTGAAAAAGTATGGTTTTTTTTATTATTATTATTTACTTTTGGACTTAAAAGAGTATTGATGCATGGAATAGGATTAGTGATTTGTCTATTAAATGTGTGGAAGCCTAATTCTTCAATGGTATGTGTAGTCATTAAAAAACTATCTTCTGA
Organism: Alectura lathami; assembly: GCA_013399715.1. Lineage (NCBI taxonomy): Eukaryota > Metazoa > Chordata > Aves > Galliformes > Megapodiidae > Alectura > Alectura lathami. Next base: position 14,988 of record VXAV01010324.1, read on the forward strand.
TAGAACATCTTTAGAAAGTCAGGAGTCAGGAAACTGACATGAGATGATTGCTGCTTTAGGCATTCTTTCAATAGTGAAAAATGGGTGGACAAAAGGAAATATTCATATTTTAAAGTATGAGAGTATCCACTTAAATATGATTAATTAATATTTCATTTTGGGATGCTGCCACACAGACTGAAAAATCTCACGAAATTTCATGCGTCCATACTTGTAACCTTAGTTTTGATCTGGTCTCACTGCTAGGAAAGAGAGATACTGGGCAGTAATAGCACTATTTTGAATTTTCCCATTTAGATAAAGTCCCTCATATTGTATGTACACATGACAGCCATTTGTTAAATCCAAATTAAATATATATATATATATTTTAATCATGTGCAGCATTCATTGCTTTGTGTTTGAATAGTAGCATCTTTTGAATTTGGAGTTATGTCTTACACGCTTTTCTTACCTACTTCAAACAATCTTAAATATTATTGTCCCTTTGCTTATTAAAGATAAAATTTTATACTGTAAATAGTGGTTATGAAATTTCACCAATTGTGTCAACACAAAGTTTTGGTGTAGTGAAAGTAGCTAGCATACATAGGTTGTTGAATTAGTTTAAGACGCAAACACAGCCTTTACTGGATTTTTGGAGACAACTATTGATAGATGTATTTCAGTATTTTTATCACCAGAAAAAAATCCTGCATAATTTCAAGACAGAGAATATTCTGTCAAATCCTGAATATTCTGTCAAATCTTTTGCAAATGTTTTTAGGCTTGGACTTGGGCATTCTTATAGATGAAAAGCTGGACATGAGCCGGCAGTGCACTCTTGCAGCCAGGAAGGCCAATGGCATCCTGGCCTGCATCAAGAGAAGGGTGGCCAGCAGGGAGAGGGAAGTGATCGTCCCCCTCTACTCTACCCTTTTAAGGCCTCGCCTGGAGTACTGTGTCCAGGCCTAGGGCCCCCAGTAGAGAAGGGGTGTGGAGTTGTTGGAGCGGGTCCAGAGGAGGGCCACCAAAATTATCAGAGGGCTGGAGCACCTCTCCTATGAGGAAAGGTTGAGGGAGTTGGGACTGTTCTGCTTTGAAAAGAGAAAAGCTCCGGGAGACCTCATTGCAGTCTTCGAATACTTAAAAGGAGCTTAAAGGCAGGAGGGGGATGGACTTTTTTATGGAGGTAGGTAATGGTAGGACATGGAGTAATGGATTTAGTCTCGAAGAGGGGAGGTTTAGGTTAGATGTTAGAAAGAAATTCTTCACTGAGAGAGTGGTGAGGCACTGGCACAGATTGCCCAGAGAAGCTGTGGATGCCCCACCCCCGGCTGTGTTCAAGGCCAGGCTGGTTGGGTTCCTGGGCAATTTGATCTAATGATCTAGTGGTTGGCAAGCCTGTCCATGTCAGAGGGGTTGGAACTAGATGATCTCTGAGGTCCCTTCCAACCCAAGCCATTCTGTGATTCTATGTATTGATGTTATCAGATGAATTAGTGGTACTGAGATTCAAACGGCAAGGTAACTCCAGTGGGAAAGTTGTTGTGCTGCCATTTTGACATTACTTTGAACTCCTGGAAAAAAATAGATTAGGGTCTTCTGAAGTGATTTCTGTGTAGGCAATTAATCATGAATATGATCAAAATACGAGGTTTTTTTTGTTGTTGTTTTTATGCTTTTGAGCCTTATCACTTTTTTTTAGGAGGGGAAAACCTCAATTTTGCTATTAAAATATGTACGTAGTACACTGTTTATTTGCTTATATTTATTGTATTGATATTTTAGAACCTATGTTTAATAGCAACAACAAAAGAAATTACATGTGGAATATTGTGGCCCAGCCAGAGACAGTTTAATGCATCTTTGACGTTTTCAAGAGATAGATGCTTAGAAAGGATATATGCATAGTTAGTACTTTTTTTATTCATACAGTATTAGTATATGTGTTAGTATACACACACAGCAGGCATGAAGCTCACATCATATGGTAAGAAAAGAATGCTGCAAGTGAAGTTCCTTACTCTAAACTCTTTCAATCTGAAAAACAAATGAAAGAAAGCAAATGAAACAGAGACAATATAGAAGAGAAAAAGGAGATGTGAAATGTGAGAAAATTTTTCCTAAGGTTTCTGGGGATCGGTAGTGCAGAATCTTTGTAGTTTTATATCCAGTGAAATGTTCTGTACAGAGTGTAGAGTAGGTCATGTAGAGTTCATTAGCAATTTCAAATATATGTGCATGTTAAATTTTCTATGAATACCATTGATTTTATTTTCTGATTGCTAAGTTAGTGTTGTATCTTAATGAGTAAGCACTTCCATATTTTTCAGGTGCTGACAAGGAGGATATGGTTACATTTCTTTCACCAGAAAGGGAGGAAATACTGAAGTTTTGGAGCCTGAGTCTGACTTGATGTTGTTTATAATTAATTAATTAAATGAATTATTTTGAAGCACCAAATGAAATGTCTTTTACACATTTTTTTTCCCTGACCAAAACTTACCAAATTCTGCAAGTGAACAAAAGTACAGGACAAAAGTGTCTACACAGGGCTATCTGTGTCTACTACATAGGTAGTAAGAACTATGGCTGGTGACTCATTTCCTTGGTGACTTGGGAATGGGTTAACTTTTGTCACTGAATTTCCTAACAATATCTTAAAGATTTTTTGACGTTATTCCTCAGTAGAAAGCTGAATGTGACGATGCCATTAACAAATGAAACTGTTTTAATGTGACCTTTCAGAAATGTACTGTAGTAAGGCTTAATACATCTTCCTAGCAAGATAAAAGTTGTCTTGTTTTTTTCAGATGTCCATAGCGTTATCCAGTCTATCCATTTCTTAGGAAATCCAGTCCAGTCCTACTAATTCTGGCTAGTTCAGTGGTTAAGGATGATAAAAATTACATGTTTATACTGCAGTTATAGGAATTATATGATTTACTGTCTAAGTACCTTTTCTCATCATGGTAATTATGATATTAAATAGCTGAGTGTCATCGAACACAAGTCATTACCACAGTTCTACATATGATAACTCTTAAACATAATTGCTATGTAATTTTTAGGTGATTGAATTATCATAGAGGCCCATGTGCATGCTGCCAGCATATCTATGAAAAAAAGAAAAAAAAAAAAGAAGGCTGCTCAATTAAAGATTACTGCAGTTTCTTTTTTAATTGAATTATTTTCAGAACATGATAATTCAGGGCCAGGTTTTGGAAAAATAAGGTACTTTTACTCAGTTTTGTTAAAGTGTTACAAGTTTGCTTCAATGAGTAATGACAAGAACATGTCTTCATGACTGCAAGAGTGATCTGGGTACAGAAAGGATGCCTTCCTTTTCATGAGCAAAGTGTTGAGAATCCACAAACCCACAGAAATCAAGTCAGTGTCATGATCAGCATGTGTCTGAGCCACATGCTTGACAGTTCAGGTTGCTTTTGCAGACATAACAAAGAGGTGCCAACTGGTCCTAGGTGAAAGGTGATATACCCCATATAGGGGCTGTTGTAAAAAGAAGGAAGTAAATTTAACAAGTATTAATGGAAGATAATCCACGTTGTATGTGGAAATGTTTTGTTTACTATGTGCATCTTTAAAGGCAGTTGCTTAAGCTGTAATATCAATTTCTGTAATTTGTAGCATTTTTTCATGGCAGTTATATGTCAGTTCAGACGAGTATAATCTATTTAGCAGGTTTACTTTACATAGAAGCATTAATTTTGTAAATTGCATTGTGATTAAAAATATAAATTTCATGTAGTTTTTTTTTTTCTGTAAACAGTTTTCATGCTTGTCTAAAATTTCTTAGTACAAAAAAACTCAAGAAAATATTTAGTTTTTTTTTTTTTTAAGCAAAAATAACAGGGTTTCAATAATCATTTTTTTACACTATTTTTGTAACCATTTTCTTTGTTTCTTCAAAATAAACTCCAGAAGTAATTTATTCACTTGAGCAATGAATGTATACGGGTTAGTCCACCTCTAAACTCACATACTTCTGAATATAGACTCAGAATATGAACCAGAGTGCCCTCATTTTTGAGAGCAACATCTTCATCTGTGCCTGAGTAAATATGTCCTTCTCACATGCTGACAAATTTTTAATGATTTTCTTGTACTGCAGTTGCAATGTGCTGTTTCGATACTTAATTTTGAGATGATTCACAGTCCTAGATTTGTGATTAAGAAGTATCAGATCAGAATCAAAGTTTTAGCTGAACTTAGACCTTAATGAGTTTTTTTTTTTGTTGGAGTTTATGTGGCAAGGTGTGTTTTATAAAGAACAATGATGTTCCTAGTATGTATTGCTGATATACATGAGATATATTTTTTTACAATTCTTTTGAGATAATAAGGGTAAGACTGTCATTTCATCAAATATCTTTGTAGGATTAGTGAAATTTGGAGTAGGTTCAAGTTATATGATTGCAATCTGTTTCATTGCAGAGTTCAACTGCTAGCAACAGATCTGACACCTTTGGGTCTGAGCGTCTTGTTGCCTAAACAGAAGCACAGATGAACAGAGGCTGCATGGTCTTTGTGTAAATAGCATCTGTCTCCATCCACCTCTTCTTTCTAAGGGCAAGAAATGTTTAGAAATTTTCATTTCAGTTATTTAATGCAAATAATGGCGGGAATGAAAGGTATAAATGGAACTACGTTTTATCTGGTCTGATAACTAAGGGTGAGAGAATGCTGTGCAATACTAAATTATCGTTATATATAATTTGAAAAAGTGGTTGAAACTAGAAATCCAAAAATTTTGAATTCTTCTCTTTGACTTCCTTTACAGGAAGTCGAGTCAGTGCTGTGGGAGTGGTAATAGGTTCAGGTTATCCAGGAAAATGTCTACATTTAAAAAAAAAAAAATCTCTTGACAACTGGAAAGATCCTTCAAATCTTTCAGTGCCCATTGCCCATCTATTTTGGTGATATTAAGCTGCTATTATTTCAAGTGTGTTCAAAAACCAACATTAAACAGAAATGCATTGCAGATGCATATTAATCTTGTAGAATGTAGGGAGACAATATCTTAGAGAGACATGAGGAAACTCACATTATAGAATCTATGCCCTCGGTCTTCTAAATCTCTCCGACTTTCCCAGGAAGAATTTTGTGGAGCCTTTGACTGTTGCAAGTAGAGAAAGAAAGCTTATTACTTTTTTTTTTTTTTTTTTTTTTTTTTTTTTTTAATTTTAAATNTTTTTTTTTTCTGATCTAACTTGAAAAGATGAAGCGGATAATTAGACATACTTCAGGAGTTAAACACAGCTTTTATTGACATGCTTAATACCAGTGGTGTTTATACTTGAGCTAATAATATTATGGGAAAGCATTTCTTACATTTTGATCTCTGGTAGATACTAGAATAAAGAATTTAATGCTGGTTTGCAGAAGACGTTACTTATCTTTAAAGCTCTTAAGCTGCAGAAGTGGTAGCAATGTGAAGAGAAAGTGACAGGCTCTGATGATCCACAGTTTTGTCTTTAGTGTATTTTAGGTGGACCTATCATAGAATCATAGAAACATAGAATGGCTTGGGTTGGAAGGGACCTCAAAGATCATCTAGTTCCAACCCCCCTGACATGGACAGGATTGCCAACCACTAGATCATTAGATCAAATTGCCCAGGAACCCATCCAGCCTGGCCTTGAACACATCCAGGGATGGGGCATCCACAACCTCTCAGGGCAGCCTGTTCCAGCGCCTCAGCACTCTCTCAGTGAAGAATTTCTTCCTGATGTCCAACCTAAACCTCCCCTCTTTCAGTTTTAGTTCATTCCCCCTTGTCCTACCATTATCCACCTGTGTAAAAAGTCAGTCCCCCTCCTGCCTATAAGCCCCATTTAAGTATTCGAAGGCCACAATGAAGCAGGTCTCCCTGGAGCCTTCTCTTTTCCAAGGTGAAAAATCCCAACTCCCTCAACCTTTCCTCATAGGAGAGGTGCTCCAGCCCTCTGATAATTTTGGTGGCCCTCCTCTGGACCCGCTCCAACAACTCCACATCCCTTCTGTACTGGGGGCCCTAGGCCTGGACACAGTACTCCAGGTGAGGCCTTACAATGGTAGAGTAGAGGGGGACAATCACCTCCCTCTCCCTGCTGGCCACTCCTCTCTTGATGCAGGCCAGGATGCCATTGGCCTTCCTGGCTGCAAGAGCACACTGCCGGCTCATGTCCAGCTATTCATTTACCAGAACGCCCAAGTCCTTCTCCGCAGGGCTGCTCTCAAGGAGTTCTTCTCTCAGTCTATACTCACACCTGGGATTGCCCCAACCCAAGTGCAACACCTTGCACTTGGCCTTGTTGCACCTCATCAGGTTCTTGTGGCCCCACTTTTCCAGCCTGTCCAGGTCCCTCTGGATGGCATCCCTTCCTTCAGGGGTATCAACTGCACCACTCAGCTTGGTGTCATCAGCAAACTTGCTGAAGGTGTACTTGATCCCACAGTCTAAGTCATCAATAGAGATGTTGAAGAGCATCGGTCCCAAGACGGGCCACTGAGGGACACTGCTCATGACTAGCCTCCACCAGGACTTAGAGCCATTGACTACAACCCTTTGCCTGCGACCAACCAGCCAGTTCTTTATCCAGCGAACAGTCCACCCATCAAATCCACATCTCTCCAGTTTAGAGATAAGGATATGGTGCGAGACCGTGTCAAAGGCCTTGCACAAGTCCAGGTAGACGCCATCTGTCACCCTTCCTTTGTCCACCGATGCCACCACTCCATCATAGAAGGCCACCAGATTGGTCAGGCACGACCTGCCCTTGGTGAAGCCGTGCTGGCTGTCTTGAATCACCTCCTCTTCTGGCACGTGCCTTAGTGTCTCCTCCAGGAGGATCTGCTCCATGATCTTTCCAGGCACAGACGTGAGGCTTACCGGCTTGTAGTTCCCCAGGTCTTCCTTTCTCCCTTTCTTAAAAATGGGAGTGATGTTTCCCTTTTTCGAGTCACCAGGGGCCTCACCTAACAGCCACAACTTTTCAAATATGATGGAGAGCGGCTTGGCAATCACAATAGATACCTATAGGATGGTATACGCTTCCTTTGTATCAAACTTAAGAACTGTAAATAAAATTTTTACTAGTTAACTAAGATCTTAAGTTCTTCAGTTTGTCATAATCTCTAGACAATTGTTTGTGTCACCCGCGGACAATGATCTTATTGTGATTACACGTAAAGATTTGGTAAGATCTGCCAAGGTCAAATGGTTATATCAACCAGAAACGGCATCACATGCTTCATCATCATGCACAAGGTCATTGTTTCATACAAACTAATGATCTGGAAGTAGTATTGAAATATTTACTGTCTTAGTTATTTGTGGAACAATCCTGAAGGATAGAAACATAATGTGTTGGTCTGTATATTTGAAAATTTACTTTGCTTAATGATGTGAGGATGTATGAATAGGCATTTAATCAACATGACTGCAAGTCTCAGCTTCAGTTGAGTGTGTTTTAGTTAATGAATACAAGATGGGTTGTGATTTTTCTGACTGAACAATGAAATAGAAATCATTTATGAAACATTGGTTGTGCTTTTATGTACTTTCCAGTACAAAACAAATGCTAAACTTCATGAATCTTGATTGAATGCTTTTCTTGAACACTCAGATAGCTCTTATATCACTGTGAAAATTGTTTCTGGTAATTATAGAATGTGAAAAAGCAACCTACACAGATGCTATGCCTAAGCAGTCCCTTGATAGTTATTGAGGACTCAGCACTAGTAAAAACTGACTCAGCAGATCATTTTGGTAGTCCCTAAATTCTAAGACAGTTAGGGATAGATGTAAGCATTTCTTTAGGCACTTCTCTGAATCAAGATGTAAAACAATATTTCAGAAATTACTTGGAAGTAAGCATTTTTTAAATGCATGTATGACATATGTTGTCAAAAGCAAAGGCAATGGTTTTTAACAAAATAGCTGATAATGTTGGCCATATAAATTTAAAAAAAAATACATACAGTTAGTTAAGTGTACTCTACAAAGTGCTTAAATGGCATTTTAAAAGATTCTTCTGCATTAATTGCACAATAGGAGTGGTTTAGTATGTGTTTTTGAGGGGGTCTGAAAAATTTACTTTCCACCATAATAACAAAAATAAGTTAGGAATTTTAAAACGTTGACAAGCAATCACTCAAGAGCAGTCCACTGAAGTAGGTAAAATAACAAAGATGTGATTGAAGAATATATGATAAAATGCTACTTTTTATATAATTCAGACCTTGAAATGACTTATATGAAGATGATATGCCAATAAATGTGGATGCTTCATTTGTAGGTGGGGAACATAGGTGGGAAAGACTTCTTTCTCTTTAAAAAAATTGAACATTTTTAATTAAAAATTTTAAATTAATAGTTGTGAATAGTGAGGATAAAAACACTCAAATAGTAGCTAGGACACTAGCAACTGATCACTGGCTTACAAAAGAGTTTTCTTAAACAAATCTGTATAAAATTTTATAGATCTGTGTGTTTACAATCTTTTACTGAGCTCTTTTCAAAACAGAAGATTCAATACTCAGCAGAACAACACAATCAAGTTCTGTGGTTATTATTTCTGCATCTTGCCTCCAGAAAAATTTTGGAAAATTATGGCTCATTCTTTAGACATTAAATCATGAAAATAAGACTACATCAAATTTTGTAGTATCATTATACATATTGGATATTGGATTAACCTTATAACCATATTGGATTAACCTTAAATGGTAATTATTGTATCCCTCAATTTTCTTACCTGACTTTGAATAAAATCAAACCTAGAAAAAATCTTAGCTCAAAAGGTGGAATTTTTCTTCTCAAAATCAGCTGAGGCTACTTCTTACCAAATATTTCTGTGTAAAACTGAACTAGACAAGGAAAAACTGAGGAATCTTTTAAAGCTCCTAAGCAATTTCTTTGGGTTAATATCTTACTGCTTACAGATGTATATATGTTAGATTTTAAGAGGTATGTTATTAATGACAACTCAGAAGTTTGTCTCTCATTTTCAACTATAATTAAGAAATTACATAGGAAAGCAACTACAATTAAGAGACACCAAAATAAACTGAGTACTGTGGTAGTATTTGTCACCTGATTCTGCTTTTTACATCCTATGAATTAAATTTATGCCCTTCCTGTTTCCTACTTTTTATAGTACTAACTCATGGTCAAGAGAAAATGTATTTACAGTGCGTACTGCACTTGCACAGGTTTTTATTCTTTTCAAGTACAATCCACATACAGCATGTCTGTTTTTGCAGTAGTTGCAGGAATTGATAATCACTCATCAACAACGTTATTTGTTTTTTCCTTTAGGGGCTGATGTTATCAATTTTGATGGCCATGTAGTGTTACCATACAGATTCAGGAACAAGAAGATGAAAACATTGAAAGATGTCATCTCTCTGAAATTCAAGACCTCTGAAAGCGAAGGTGTAATCTTCCATGGAGAAGGACAGCAAGGAGACTATATCACCTTGGAACTCAAGAAAGCCAAACTTGTTCTAAATTTAAATTTAGGTACATTTTGTTTGTCTAGTTTTGTGCACTTTTTAACTCTCAAAAGAATTTACATCCTTTTTTTTCCTCAGATGTGGCAGGCCACATCATTTAATATGATCATTTGGTGAAAATGTTCTTCATTCCGTTTATGTTGTTCTTTTTTTCTTCCAGCCCTATGTCTTCCCATTTGCTCTCTGTGAGATAAAATGAAAATGAAGTCATAAGAAAAATAAGATCAAAAGTATATTGTTAGTATAGAACTTATTTAGGTGTTTACTGTTATCAGACTGAAAAGACTTTTTATTAGCAGTCTATCATCAAGCACTATGTCCTTAGCAGTTATAAATTAGTATGGTTCCACAGAAGCTCAGGACTTGGCACAAAGACTATTTTTGGAAGAGCGACAGCTTTCTATTTCTGAAGTGGAAGAATCAAAACACAGAAAACCCTTAGCTGAAAACAACTTTGCAACTGCAAGTAGATATTACTTCTCTGGTTCATGTTCAAATAGCTATTTGTTAAAGTGATAATAAATATTATTTAAAAATAATAAATATTAGTATATATGTAATAATATAAACATGTATACAGCTCGAAATATATAAGTATTATAAATAAATATTTATAGAA
>VXAV01010324.1:67692-77887 GCA_013399715.1 Alectura lathami
CCTTTCCTTTCCTTTCCTTCCCTTTCCTTTCCTTTCCTTTCTCCTTTCCTTTCTCCTTTCCTTTCCTTTCCTTTCCTTTCCTTTCCTTTCCTTTCCTTTCCTTTCCTTTCCTTTCCTTTCCTTTCCTTTCCTTTCCTTTCCTTTCCTTCCCTTTCCTTTCCTTTCCTTCCCTTTCCTTTCCTTCCCTTTCCTTTCCTTCCCTTTCCTTTCCCTTTCCCTTTCCCTGAAATCCTCAAAACATCTCACAGACATATTCCCAGAAGAAAGATTTGTATGTTTTATAGGTGCAGTGATATTTGAAACAGCCTCTAATGTTGTATCTGAAGATCAAAATTATTTTATTACTTAGTGAAGTAGCAGAAGTGGATTTATAACATCCAAAAGAATTGGAAAGGGAATATAAACATGAAGAAATAACTGGGCGTATTCTGACTGCACTTTGAAATATTTAGTCTTTGATTATTCTGACCGATTAATTATCCTCTGAAAATCAATGTGCAAGACATCAGTCTCAGACTAAATCTTAGTATGAATCTTCAAAATGCTTTAATGTTCTTCAAGGCAGGGTTTTTAATTAGTATGTTAATATATGGATGTTATACAAGGTACATTGTATACCCTTATTATTAGTCTTGTTTTTGAACAGAACATAGAATTTTAAATTAAACTTATCTGAATGTAACAGATCTTATTAAAAAAAAAAAAAAAAGGTTTATCTAAAAATTGTTATATAACTATTATTTTAATTGCATTTATTTGTTACAATTACCTTGAGATAATGAAGAATGATAGGGAAAATAACTCCAGTGGACAAAACCAGGGATATTTGTAAATTGTACTAGACAAACATCCCAATGAGAATGGAGTTGGAAAAAAAAAGACTCAGCTTTTGGACTGCTTGGTATCCCCTATTACATCTTCTAAGATACATTTGAAAATTCCCACCAATAACCAGATTGCCCTTTGCTAGTATTACCCTGTCCTCCTACCTTACCATGGAATACAGAGTATATTTTTAACGAACTTCAGCAGATCGCAATTTTAAGACTCCTGTACAGGCTAGCGGTTAACCTGCTGGAAAGGAGCTCAGAGGAAAAGGACTTGGGTGTCCTGGTGGACAACAGGTTGGACATGAGCCAGCAGGGTGCCCTTGTGGCCAAGAAGGCCAGCGGGATCCTAGGGTACATTGAAAAGAAGGTGGCCAGCAGGTTGAGGGAGGTGATCCTCCTCCTCTACCCTGCACTGGTGAGGCTGCATCTGGAATACTGTGCTCAATTCTGGCCTCCTCAGTTCCAGAAAGACAGGGATCTTCTGGAGAGAGTCCAGCACAGGGCTACAGAGATGACTAGAGGCCTGGAACATCTCCAGTATGAGGAAAGGCTGAGAGAATTGGGTTCTATGATTGGGTTCTATCAATGATTCTATGATTCCACCTGAATCTAAAATTTGATTGCTAGCCCATTGGAATGAGATTTTTGCAATACTGTTCTAAGGTGACCATAGTGGTGAAACATTTATCTGACAGGACCTCTAGGACTGCCAGAAGAGGAATGAGCCAAACAGACGTATTGAGATCTCGCTGTTTATAGCAGTAAGTGAATATAAAAAAGTCCTTCTCTAGCACAGCGTAACTGCTTAGTAGCTGCACCTGATCATATTGCAGATTGCATTACTAATGGAGTGAGATGTTTTCTGCAGGCTTCCTCATGATAAACTGTAGTTTTTGGGAATGGGATTTGCCAAGAAGCAGAGTGATGATGTGAACAAAAGGTAGGTGATGTCTATACAGATTCTCATCTTTGGGATTATTTCTGTATATATCTATAGATGTACAAATACAGTGGGAAATGTTTTGTCTACTACTGGCAATGCAGAACACAGTGCTTTGAAACTGTGGTTTGATGTACATATTTCATTTACCAACTTTTGGCTGGAAAAGCATGCTCTGTTACATTTCTGCCTTTTCCTTGTTGTTTTCCTTGTTTTCCTAGTTTTCCTTTCCACATTTTTGAGAGTAGCTTTGTGCAAATATGTCCAAACCTTTTCCAGCTTCTCTTGGAAATTTCTTGTCAAGATTCAGTTGATCATGATTCTGACATGTTTTATGCATTTGTCTAAGCGAAGAAATTACTGGGTGTGCACCCTATTAATACAGCTTAAAATAAACTTGCAGGAAGCTTAAATTTAATACTTCCATTAGTAAACATAGAAATCATAATCCATTGAAGTTCTGCTGTTGTCTTGAAAATGAGCTACAAGGATAATTGAAGCATGAATTTAAGAAGTGTTGATTTTGTATGCTACTTCACTCTATCCCAGTGATGTAATATTTGGATTCCATATTTCTTTGGATATTTGCATGTGGCTGAAATAATAACTGTTTCCTATTCAAATGCTACCCCTTTCCAGCCCCACTAATCCCTGTTTTACTATTAACGCATTGGAGAAGGGTGAAAATTTTTGCTTACTTCATAGAGAAAACATCCTCATTTGACAAAAAACAACAACAACAACAACAACAACAACAACAACAAAAAACGAAAAAAAGGTGAATAGAATCATAAACATACTGAAACTAATTCTGCCCATTTCCTGAAGAAACATGCACTAATCTTTACTCAGACTGTCCTTTTCCTTTCTTTTGGAATTTATGTATTTACCAATATATTAAAAACAAGTTTTTTTCCAAAATTTGATTTATTTTTTCCCCTCATTTAACATTTTTAATTTCCTAGCTTTACTCATGCTTATGGGAGTTTTTTTTTTACAGATTTCACAATAACCAGCTATGTTCTAACTCCTAGAGTTCCTGTATATATATGCATGCATACCTGAGTTTATTGTTTTGCTTAATTTCACCATTCAGTGCTGAAAATGTGACATAAATGCCCCAACAGCTTTTATTTTCCCTTTTGCTCTTACAACTTCCCTTCCAAGAAATTGTGGTTTTTAAAGATCATTTTGAAAAGCTTTTAGTTAAAGAAAGCTAGTACATAATGTCTGTCTGTGTAGATGGTTTCTGTTCTCAGCTAAGTGCTGCTGGTAACATTTGAGAGACTCTCTTAACATTTAAAAAGTCATTATCTTCAGTTATTATTCAGTTGCAAAATAACAAGATTTTCGGACACAAAATAACTAGATTTTATGACTTTTTTAAGATGCTCATCAATCTTTGTTTCATGTTTAGCAATCTGAGCTAAGCAAATACTTTAGGAGGGAATGGGATTTTTTTTTCTTTTTTAATCTTTGTATGTAAATCATGCTAAGGCTGGAAAATGTCTGATGGTCAGAACTGGGACTCCACACGTATTCTTAGTAAATCAAAAATGAAAAACAAAAGTTTCTATTGGAGAATGACATTGTCTTGAAGGTGAAAACTCTCTCAGATGGAGGAGTGTTAATGTTAGGAAAGAAGTGAAACTCTTTTTCTTTCTCCCTTGACCTAAATAAGGACTAATTTTTTCTGGCTGTGCTGTTCTATGGAAATGTTCTCATTGACTTGTTTTGTTTCCATTATGGAAAACTTCATTTTAAAAACCCATGAGCAATCATCATTTTTCATTGTGGAATACAGGCACTTGTGTTCTGTATATAAGGTGTTATTGACTATTTTGCTTTTGTTTCGTATGTTCTGAACTAAACAAAATCCCTCTTATTATCTACAAACAAAATAAGCCCACAAGGAATTAAAAAAAAAAAAAAAAGAATTTTTTTGCTGTTATTGCTGCCATTCTTAAAAAACAGACAGGATCACATCCTGGAACTGATATACTAATGCCTGTGCAACAGCTTTTTGCAATAATTGTGAGTAGGATAAACTTCCCCAAATTTTTTTTCTGGTCTCTAGTTGCGGTGACAGGGTGAGAGAAATCTGGAACGACTCAATATGAGTTATCCAGAAAGCTCCAGTTTATTGCGCAGATACAATTGCTTATATAGCATTAGCTTTGTGACTAAATATATCTTGCGTTTTCATTAGGTTATAATAGTGTCATTCATTAAGCTCTAACCTATGACTTAACCTCTAACTATAATATGTTCCTGCCCTACCCGAATGCTAGCTCCTTATCTTACACTTCAGAGACACTGTGTCCTTGAGGCCTACTCTTTAATCACTGTTTATTACAGAAAGGCCTGTTTGTGCAGTTGCTCTAACATTCTTGTCCGTTGTTTACAAGCCACACTCCCACATCTAGTTGGGCAGAGTTTTGAAAATAATGTGAATATTTCATGTCTTGTTCTAAGGGAAAATGAAAACAATTTCTGCATCATTCTGATTTAAATATTAACAATACTTGGGGTTGTACCAAATATACAGAAACAGATACAGGCAGAAATACAAAGTGACATTTCTAAGCAATGGTGTTTCTACTTTGCATATGAAAGAGCAATACATTAACACTTCTGTTGTATTCTAAATATATCTCATGTTGAAGCTTGCTTAAAGTGACTCAGTCCTCAGTGTTTCTCAGTTTTTATATTTATTCCGCTTATGTATTTATTTTTTCCATGTACAATACATAGAATCTTCTTTCATTTCCTGTGGTAATGATTGCTAACACTGGGTGAGAAAGGCTTCTTAGAGGTTTACCAGGAAAAAAATAAATAATCCCATGTACAAACAAGCTCACTCAAATGGTTTTGTGCTTATTCACTTGTCTATTTACTCTACAGGGTGCTTTCCAAACAGTAGAGAGGGGGAGAAAAACAAAACAATGTTTTTTGTAACTCTGTGGTTTCTAAATAACATAATGAAGAAATTTTCCACAATATCTCATTTTAAAATGCAATCTTGATTGAAACTGATTTTGCAGGGTGTTGTGATTTAAACCCCCAATAGCTCACAACAGTACCTCACTTTCCCCTCCCCCTCTGGAGAGCAAGCTCTGGGCTGCCCGAGTACTGCCAGCTGCCAGTATCAGCAGCGGGGAAGGAGGCAAAGTGAGAGGAAAATAAAAGGTAAAACTCGAGAGTTAAGATAACTATTTTACTAAAATAGCAATAGGAATGTAAAAGATTTGGAGTAAAACAATTAACTTACAGAAAAGCAAGTTCTCACCCACATGCCAGCCCAACCCCCAAGGACCGGAAGCAGCCCAGCCACGCCTGCCTGCACCAGCCTGACCCCCAATAGCCTGATGCAGCTCCACAAACCGCAGCTTTTTCCTCCTCTACCCTGCCTTTGCCTTTTTTTTCCAGAGAGCAGGATGAGGGCCATGACGTGATATGTACAGTATGGAATAGCTCATATTCTGTGTTTTTTTTTTTTTTTCCTTAACTCTGTTTTCAACCATGACACAGGGGTACTAATTTTTCCCTGTAAGATATGAATAGGACAGAAGATAATAGTTACAAGCTGTTTGGAACACACACTTCAGACTGTTTTGTGGTTTTTGGATGATCTTATGTCTGAAACTAGAAGGAAACACTATGTTTCCTTTCTCTCTCACTCTTTCTCTATGTCCAGTGCTATTTTTCTCTCTGTGTTTCGTTCCCTTGCTTTCTAACCTTATGAAACGTGAAAAAAGTCAGAATGCAGATCAGACTTAAGACTCGGTACATGTGATGGATTTCAGAAAATTCACCACCTTATTCTTTACTTGTAGCTTCTGTAACACTCAGCGCTGTGGCTTTTGACTATTGGATTGTCTTACTGTGAAATTGCATAGGTGAATGGCTCAGCTTCATTTTCTTGAGGACTGGGTGAGGTGAAGAGAGCAGATTAAATTGTGTAGCTAGTATTCCCAAGGGTTTTCAATTTGGAAACTCTACTTTTAGCATTTATTTTTAGATGTAACCCCTGCACTTCTCTCTTGTTTGAGCAAAAGAAATATTTTGCTAGACATATTTGAGTACAGCATAGTGTCTTCATACAATACTTCAAATTTCAGCTGAGTTAGAGCAGCAAGAAGCTTTCTATCAAAGTAAGCAAAGCTTGTCTATAAGATGGAAATCTACTGTCACCAAAAGTCTGTTTTAGCAAAAAAGAATGCAAACTGTGACATGAAAATACCCCCTTATCTCAGTTTCTTAGAACTACCTCAGCTACAAGTCTTGACTTAGACTGTATTTTCCATTGAATCATTCAAAGGTCAACTTTTCAGGTGAGAACACACTAATATCAAACTCATATTTAAAAGGTTTTGAAATGAAATAAGTGGACAGAAGTTAATCATATGCTGATATAAAGTGTCAAAAACCTGGCCTAAGCAGGATTAATGTCTAAGTTAACTTCTGTTCTAAAATGTTTACATGTAACATTGAACATTAATGACACTTACTTCTAAACAGAATTTACATGCAAATATAATTTATATAAATTTTGAATCTTTTTCCTTGAACATAAAAAGCAGACAAGTGATATTACACAGAATCACAGAATGTTAGAGATTGGAAGGGACCTCGAAAGATCATCTAGTCCAATCCCCCTACCAAAGCAGGAACACCTAGATCAGATTGCACAGGAACGCATCCAGGCGAGTTTTGAATGTCTCCAGAGAAGGAGACTCCACCACTTCTCTGGGCAGCCTGTCACCCTCACCATGAAGAAATTTCTCCTCATATTTAAGTGGAACCTCCTATGTTCCAGCTTGCACCCATTTCCCTTGTCCTGTCACTGGTTGTCATAGCGAAGAGCCTGGCTCCATCCTCCTGACACCCACTCTTTACATATTTATAAACATTAATTAGGTCATCCCTCAGTCTCCTCTTCTCTAAGCTGAAGAGACCCAGCTCCCTCAGCCTTTCCTCATAAGGGAGATGCTCCACTCCCTTAATCATCTTGCTGGCTCTGCGCTGGACCCTCTGCAGCAGTTCCCTGTCCTTCTTGAACTGAGGGGCCCAGAACTGGACACAATATTCCAGATGTGGTCTCACCAGGGCAGAATAGAGGGGGAGGAGAACCACTCCCCACCTACCAACCACACCCGTTCTAATCCACCCCAGGATGCCATTGGCCTTCTTGGCCACGAGGGCACAGGGCTGGCTCATGGTCATCCTGCTGTCTACCAGGACCCCCAGGTCCCTTTCCCCTACGCTGCTCTCCAGCAGATCAGTACCCAACTTATACTGCTTCCTGGGGTTATTCCTGCCCAGATGCAAGACTCTACACTTGCCCTTGTTAAATTTCATTAAATTTCTCCCTGCCCAACTCTCCAGCCTGTCTAGGTCTCGCTGGATGGCAGCGCACCCTTCTGGCGTGTCAGCCACTCCTGCCAGTTTTGTATCATCAGCAAACTTGCTGAGGGTGCACTCTATCCCCTCATCCAAGTCGTTGATGAATATATTGAACAGCACCGGTCCCAGTACTGAACCCTGGGGGACCCCACTAGATACAGGCCTCCAACTAGACTCCATCCCATTCACCACAACTCTCTGGCTTCTTTCCTCCAGCCAGTTCACAATCCATCTCACTACCCGACTGTCCAGACCACACTTCCTCAGTTTAGCCGCAAGGATACTGTGGGAGACGGTGTCGAATGCTTTGCTGAAATCAAGATAGACCACATCCACTGCTTTACCATCATCTAACCACCTGGTAATGACCTCATAAAAGGCTATCAGGTTGGTTAAGCATGATTTCCCCTTGGTGAAGCCATGCTGACTGCCTCTAACGACCCTCTTATCCTTGATATGGCTAGAGACAGTGCCAAGGATAAGTTGTTCCTTCACCTTCCCAGGGACAGAGGTGAGGCTGACCGGTCTGTAGTTACCAGGGTCCTCCTTCTTGCCCTTTTTGAAGATTGGAGTAACATTCTCTTTCCTCCAGTCTTCAGGCACCTCTCCCATCCTCCACAACTTACCAAAGATGATGGAGAGTGGCCTAGCAATGACTTCCGCCATCTCCCTCAGCACCTGCGGATGCATCCCATCAGGACCCATGGATTTGTGGATGTCTAGATTGCTTAACTGGTCCTTAACCCAGTCCTCATCTACCGAGGCAAACTCCTCCTTTATCCTGACTTCCTCTGGGGCTTCAGGGGTGTGGGGCTCCTCAGGACAGCCTCTGGCAGTATAGACAGAGACAAAGAAGGCATTCAGTAACTCTGCCTTCTCTGTATCTTCTGCCACCAGGACACCCATCTCATTCTTCAGTGGGCCTCCACCGTTAGTTTTATCTGCAATGTATTTGAAGAAGCCCTTTCTATTGTCCTTGACCCCTCTTGCAAGGTTTAATTCTAAGGAGGCCTTAGCTTTCCTAGTTGCCTCCCTACAGCCTCTGACAACAGTCTTATACTCCTCCCAGGTGGCTAGCCCCTCCTTCCAGGATCTGTAGACTCTCCTCTTCCACTTGAGTTTGCCCAGCAGATCCCTGTTCAACCATGCAGGTCTCCTGGCTCCCTTGCTCGACTTCCTACCCGCTGGGATGCTCCGATCTTGAGCTTGGAAGAAGCAGTCCTTGAACGCTAACCAACTATCTTGGGCCCCTTTACCTTCAAGAACCCTGTCCCACGGGATTTCCCCTAGCAGCTGCTTGAAAAGGCCAAAGTTGGCCCTTCTGAAGTCCAGGGTTGCGATTCTGCTTGGTATTCTGTTCCGGCCACATGAGATCCTGAACTCCACCATCTCATGATCACTGCAACCAAGGCTGCCCTCAACCTTCACCGCTTCAACCAGACCCTCCTTATTAGTGAGGATAAGATCCAGCAGCGCTCCTCTCCTAGTTGGCTCGTCCACCATCTGCATCAGGAAGTTATCATCAATGCACTGGAGAAACCTCCTGGACTGCGGATGGCTGGCTGAGTAGGCCTTCCAGCAAATATCAGGGTAGTTAAAATCCCCCACGATAACCAGGGCCTGTAATTGCGAGGCTTCTGTCAGCTGCCTGTAGAAGGCCTCGTCAACTTCCTCATCCTGATCTGGTGGCCTGTAATAGACACCCACAACAGTATCACCCATGCCAGCCTGCCCCTTGATTCTCACCCACAAACTCTCAACTCGCTCCTCATCCGCCCCTGGACAGTGCTCAATCCACTGTAGTTGCTCTCTCACATCAAGAGCAACTCCCCCACCTCGCCTTGCTGGCCTGTCCTTCCTGAGAAGGGTATAGCCATCCATGGCCACATTCCAGTCATGTGAGCTGTCCCACCGTGTTTCTGTAATTGCGACCAGGTCATAATCTCCTGACCGAACACAGATTTCTAACTCCTCCTGCTTGTTCCCCATGCTGCGCGCATTGGTGTACAGGCATTTCAGGGAACGAGCTGAGCATGCCAATTTCACCCTAGGGGGGCGGGAGGCCTCCCAGTCTTCATTAATACTAGAGCTCTGCCCCACCAGTGCAAGCCCAGTTACAGCCCCATCCCCTTTTGAGTCTAGTTTGAAGCTCTCTCAATGAGCCCTGCTATCTCCTGCGCTAGGAATCGTTTCCCCCTTTGAGACAGCCGAGTTCCATCCATCAACAACAGGCCAGGGGCCGAGTAAACCACCCCATATTATTTTTATTTTTATATTGTTTCCATGTGCAAAGGTGTTATGAAATATATGTAAATGCAGGGTGTATATTACATGTATGAACTGTAAGGAGTGTAATATTCAGAAGGAGCACTATGATTGCAGTAAACACCTCTCCACTAATTTAAATCTGTAACTACCTGTAACAATTAATAAACATTTCCTTTTACATCTGTTCACTTTTTAAAAATCCTATGTGAAATCTTATATTGTATTCTGGGGTGCATTAAACAGAGCATAGCCAGCTGGTAAAAAGAATGTTGGTACAGCCTCACCTTGAATATTGAATGTGCAGTTCTAGGCTCCACAATATAAAAAGGATGTTAAGGTCCTTGAAAGCCTCCAGAGGAAGGCACAAAACTGGTAAAAGGGCTGTCAGGCTTGTCCTGTGAGGAGAGGCTGAAGACACTGGGGCTGCTCAGCCTGGAGCAGAGCAGGCGGAGAAGTAAACTCCCTGCTCCCTGCAGCTCCCTGAAAAGGGGAAACAGAGGGAAGTGCTGGACTCTGCTCCTGGTCACGGATGGTAGGATGGGAACGGTGTAGAGCTGCAGAGGGCCAGACTGGGCACTGCAAAACATTTCTGTACTGTGAGGGTGGTCAGACACTGGAACAGGCTTCCTAGAGAGGTGGCTGGTGCACCATGCCTATCAGTGTTCAAGAGGCATTTACACATTGCCCTCATTAATGTAAGGGCATTCCTCTCCTCTCCTCTCCTCTCCTCTCCTCTCCTCTCCTCTCCTCT
>VXAV01010324.1:98092-109301 GCA_013399715.1 Alectura lathami
AAAAGTACAAAAAAAAAAAAAAAAAAACTTAGCAGTTTCTTGTATGTGTGTATGAATAGTACATAAATAAATAGCACATAAGTTACTAGTTTCAGTAATAGAAATTATTTGAAGTCTAAGAATAGATCAGGTATTGTATTAGAATATTTGTAGATTTTAAGTAAAGAAATAAAGTAGGTGGTGTTTTGCCATTATACAATGTGTTAAAGACGTAGATAACTATTTTCATGTAGGTGGTGCATAATTTAGATATGGCCCATGGAGCTGTATATTAATTATAAAGTAGTCATTTAAAAAGTAGATTAAGCTAGATGCTGATCTGGAAAGAGTTTTCAGGAATTAAGGAACAGTTATGCTAAATAACTGATGTGTGGCCATAGTCTATTTCTTAGTAAATATTAATCCTGGAGACATTCATTGAAATGACTAGCACTCACTATGTACAAATTCCTGTGCAATTCCATGACATCAGACTGCATTATTAGAAGCAACATTGTCTGTGTTCACATGGTCTTGAATAGAGGAGATAGTGGAAAAGTATGTTAACAACTGCATCCTTTCTGAAAACTGACACAAATATATAGATCAAAAAATCAGAGAATCATAGAATGGCTTGGGTGGGAAAGGGCATCAAAGATCATCTAGTTCCAACCCCCCTGCCGTGGACAGGGCTGCCAACCACTAGCCCACTAGATCAAACTGCCCAGGAACTGATCCAGCATGGCCTTGAACACATCCAGGGATGGGGCATCCACAACTTCTCTGGGCAGCCTGTGCCAGTGCCTCACCAAACTCTCAGTGAAGAATTTCTTCCAAACATCCAACCTAAACCTCCCCTCTTTCAGATTTAGTCCATTGCCCCTTGTCCTACCACTATCCACCTGTGTAAAAAGTCCATCCCCATCCCACTTGTAAACACCTTTTAAGTACTGGAAAGCCACAATGAGGTCTCCCCAGAGCCTTCTCTTTTCCAAGCTAAACAATCCCAACTCCCTAAACCCTTCCTCAAAGGAGAGGTGCTCCAGCCCTCTGATCATTTTTGTGGCCTTCCTCTGGACTCGTTCCATCGGCTCCATGTCCTTTCTCTACTGGGGGCCCCAGGCCTGGACACAGTACTCCAGGTGAGGTCTCACAAGGGCAGAGTAGAGGGGGACAATCACTTCCCTCTCCCTGCTGGCCACCCCTCTCTTGATGCAGCCCAGGATACCATTGGCCATCCTGGCTGCAAGGGTGCACTGCTGGCTCACATCTAGCTTTTCATCTGTCAGAACACCCAAGTCCTTCTCTGCAGGGCTGTTCTCAAGGAGTTATTCTCCCAGTCTGTACACACACCTGGGATTGCCCCAACCCAAGTGCAACACCTTGCACTTGGCCTTGTTGAACCTCATCAGGTTCTGGTGGGCCCACTTTTCCAGCCTGTCCAGGTCCCTTTGGATGGCATTCTTTTCTTCCGGGGTATCAACTGCACCACTCAGCTTGGTGTCACCAGCAAACTTGCTGAGGGTGCACTCGATCCCACAGTCTAAGTCATCAATAAAGATGTTGAAAAGCACTGGTCCCAAGATGGACCCCTGGGGAACACAGCTCGTGACTGGCCTCCACCTGGACATAGAGCCATTGACTACAACCCTTTGGCTGCCACCATCCAGCCAGTTCTTTATCCAGCAAACAGTCCACCCATCAAATAGATATCTCTCCAGTTTAGAGATAAGGATATGGTGCGGGACCATATCAAAGGCCTTGCACAAGTCCAGGTAGACAACATCCGTCAGCCTCCCTTGGTCCACCGATGCTGTCACTCCATCACAGAAGGCCACCAGGTGGTCAGGCACGACCTGCCCTTCGTGAAGCCGTGCTGGCTGTATTGGACCATACCACATGTGCCTTAGCATCTCCTCCAAGAGGACCCATTCCATGATCTTTCCAGGCAGAAGTGAGGCTCACCGGCTTGTAGTTCCCCACGTCTTCCTTTCTCCCTTTCTTTACAATGGGAGTGATGTTTCCCTTTTTCAAGTCACCAGGGACCTCACCTGACAGACACGACCTTTCAAATATGATGGAGAGTGTCTCGGCAACCACATCAGCCAACTCCTTCAAGACCCTGGGATGCATCCCGTCCAGCACCATAGACTTGTAAACATTCAGTCTCATAAGGTGGTCTCGGACTTACTCCGCTCTTACCCTGGAAAGGATTTTGTTACCCCCATCACCAGTTGGATTTTCAGGGGCATGAGAGACCTGGGAAGACTGACTAGCAGTGAAGACCGAGGCAAAGAACTCATTCAGTACCTCAGCCTTCTCCACATCAGAGGAGGCCAGTTCTCCCTTTCCATTCATCAGAGGGGGTGCACTCTCCTTCGCCTGCCTCTTCTGCCCTATATAGCTAAAGAAACCCTTCTTGTTGTTTTGCACATCCCTCGCCAAGCTTAATTCTACTTGTGCCTTGGCCTTCCTGATCCCATTCCTACATATCCTAACAGCACCTCTGTAATCCTGCCATGCCACTCATCCCTGCTTCCACTGCCTATACTTTTCCTTCCTTTCCCTCATCTTGACCAGCAGGTCCTTGCTCAGCCTCACTGGTTTCCTGCCTCCCCTGCCTGATTCTTTATTCCGGGGGATGGAGAGTTCTTGTGCTCTCAGAATGATGCTCTTAAAGTGCTGCCAGCTCTGCTCTGATCCCTTGTCCCTAAGGACAGCTTCCCAGGATATGTCTTCCAACAACTCCTTAAACAGCCTGAAGTTTGCTCTCCTCAAGTTCAGTGTCCTCACTCCACTCCTTGCCAGGCCCATGCTCCTCAGGACCACATCTCCACCAGGGCATGGTCACTGCAGCCCAGGCTGCCTCCAGTCTTCACCTCTTCAGCCATCTCCTCCACATGGGTGAGCACTAGGTCCAGCAACGCATCACCTCTGGTCAGACTGTCCAAGACCTGAACCAGAAAGTCATCATTGATGGACTTCAGCAGCCTCCTGGATTACTTGCAGCTTGCTGTGTTGTTGTCCCAGCAGATATCTGGGTGGTTGAAATCCCCCATTAGGATGAGGGCCTGTGCCTGCAATGCCTCCTTCAGCTGAAGCAAGAAGGCCTCATCAACAGACTCCCCTTGATCAGGTGGCCTGTAGTAGACCCTAACCACCAGCTGCCTTTTATTGGTCCCACCCTTAATTTTCACCCACAGGCTCTCAACCTGTTTCTGGCTGTTTGTTATTCAGAGGCAGTTCCTCACAGTCTATGCACTTCTTAACATAGAGGGCAATTCCCCCATCCCTCCTGCCTTGCCTATCCCTTCTAAGAAACTTATAGCCCTCCATGGTGGTATTCCAGTCATGTGAATCATCCCAACACGTTTCTGTGAGAGCAACAAGACTGCAGTTCTCCAAGTGCACCGTAATTTCCAGATCCTCCTGCTTATTTCCCATGCTGTGTGCATTGGTATAGAGGCACTTCAGCTGGGCTATATTTTTCCCCATGGACCTTGGTACACTCCACCTAGGCTGCTCTCTGATGCACTTGGTTTTAACCCCTTCCCCCTTGAAATCTAGTTTAAAGGCCTCTCAACTAGTCCTGTCAACTCCTGGGCAAAAATCCTTTTCCCCCTTTGGAATAGGTGGGTTCCATCTAGTGCCACCAGACTGCCCCATGATCAAAAAAAAACAAGTTCCTCCAATGTCACCAGCCTCTTAGCCAGGTGTTGACGCGATAAGTTTTCCTGTACCTATCACAGTTTCTCCCTGCCACCAAAGGGATGGAGCCAAACTCCACCTTCAAGTGGACTGCCCCAGACCCTTCAAGTAACTGCCCCAGCTCCCTGAAGTCCCTCTTAATTGCCCTCAAGCTTTTCTCAGCGACTGTGTCACTGCCTACCTGGACTACCAGCAGTGGGTAGTAATCAGATGGTTCCACCAGATCTGGGGTCTTCTTTGTAATATTCCTGACCCGGGCCCCGGGAAGGCAGCAGACCTCCCCATGAAGTCTGTGAGATTCCAATTTCCATATGCATATATAATATTACTTTTTTTTTTTTTTTTTCCCCTTAGAATAAAGTTTATGCAAAGAGCAGTGAAACCTGTGCTTGAAAAGATAAAATTGGTTCAGCAGTTGCATGAGATTCTATAAGTGTCTAAGTTTAGAATTTGTCAAATATTATGGTTTTTTTTTTTTTTTTTTTTTGGTCATTCAAATGGAGATTGTCTTCTGTCTGTTTCAGTAAAAATCAGAACAAATGTCACTACAAGTTTGACCATTCTTTGCCAGGTTTATGGTCCATTTCATTGAAATCACCAGCTGTCAAACCTCTAATAGGAACAGCTCTGAATGTGATAGCCTGTGGCACTACAGTCATAAGTATTCACTTTATTTTCAGTTTAATGTCCAGCAGTATCAACTAAGGACATAGGAAAATGACCTATTTTTTTCTGGATCGTTCTTTTGTTTTGGTTTGTTGTGGATTTTGTTTGTTTTTATGCAGCCTATATAAATTGGGCTAGAGATGTATTTAATCTAAATGTTCATCTTATTCTTCTGACATTAACTTGGAAAGTCAGTGTAAATAATATATCACTTATGGGCAAAACCTTGGCATGTTCACAACCACTGATCTTAAAATACAGTTCTGAGCTAATACATGAGAAAATAATATGTCATAATTGTTTCTTTTTTGTCGGAAAACAGGGGTTTACACCATTAAAATTTCTTCGAGCACTGCATTTGCAACTGTCTTATCTTATTGATCATTTGGATCACTAAAAACCGGATAAATCTAAAAAATGGAGAGGATTTTTCTGAATCATAAATCCTAAAACAGTTTATATAGTTAGTTTATTCTTTATACTAGCTAAAACTTTACCATAGCAGTAGTATTGAATTTGTTTTTCCAGTTTAAAAATTTGCTGTGCTAAGCACAGAAAAGCACTGCTTTTGATATAGCATCCTTTATTTTAATTTTAATATTAATATTAATAGAGTATAATGCTGTATATTTGAACACAGGTGAATGTTTCAAAATATTGTTGGCTCATTTTCTTACAGTCAGAAATACTGGTGCAAAGTTGTACTGAATTATCAAGGAGTTAGGTAAGAATAGCAACTAGAATAGCATCCTCAGATGACACATGGTGGTGTCTGCCTAAAATGAAAGAATTTGCAGTCAAAGAAACTTCGAAGCAGGGATGAGTGGCCTGGGAGGATTACAGAGGTGCTATCAGGGTATGTAGGGATGGGATCAGGAAGGCCAAGGCACAGGTAGAATTAAGCTTGGCGAGGGATGTGCAAAACAACAAGAAGGGTTTCTTTAGCTATATAGGGCAGAAGAGGCAGGCGAAGGAGAGTGCACCCCCTCTGATGAATGGAAAGGGAGAACTGGCCTCCTCTGATGTGGAGAAGGCTGAGGTACTGAATGAGTTCTTTGCCTCGGTCTTCACTGCTAGTCAGTCTTCCCAGGTCTCTCATGCCCCTGAAAATCCAACTGGTGATGGGGGTAACAAAATCCTTTCCAGGGTAAGAGCGGAGCAAGTCCGAGACCACCTTATGAGACTGAACGTCTACAAGTCTACGGGGCCAGGTGCATCCCAGGGTCTTGAAGGAGTTGGCTGATGTGGTTGCCGAGCCGCTCTCCATCATATTTGAAAAGTCGTGTCTGTCAGGTGATGTTCCCAGTGACTTGAAAAAGGGAAATATCATTTACATTTTCAAGACAGGGAGAAAGGAAGACATGGGGAACTACAAGCCAGTGAGCCTCTCGTCTGTGCCTGGAAATATCAGGGAGTGGATCCTCCTGGAGGAGATGCTAAGGCACATGCGAGATGAGGAGGTGATCCGAGACAGCCAGCATGCCTTCACGAAGGGCAGGTTGTGCCAGACCAATCTGGTGGCCTTCTATGATTGAGTGATGGCATCGGTGGACCAAGGAAGGGCGACAGATTTTGTCTACCTGGACTTGTGCAAGGTCTTTGATATGGTCTCGCACCATATCCTTATCTCTAAACTGCAGAGATATGGATTTGATGGGTGGACTGTTTGCTGGATAAAGAACTGGCGGGAGGGTCGCAGCCAAAGTGTCGCTGTCAATGGCTGGAGTTGACAATGGTAGTTCCAGGTGGAGGCCGGTCACGGTCCCCCAGGGGTCCATCTTGGGACTGGTGCTCTTCAACATCTTTATTGATGACTTAGACTGTGGGATTGAGTGCACCCTCAGCAAGTTTGCTGATGGCACCAAGCTGAGTGGTGCAGTTGATAGCCCTGAA
This sequence comes from Alectura lathami, assembly GCA_013399715.1. NCBI lineage: Eukaryota > Metazoa > Chordata > Aves > Galliformes > Megapodiidae > Alectura > Alectura lathami. The sequence goes on from VXAV01010324.1 coordinate 104,339, forward strand.
GGAAGGGATGGCATCCAGAGGGACCTGGACAGGCTGGAAAAGTGTGCCCACGAGAACCTGATGAGGTTCAACAAGGCCAAGTGCAAGGTGTTGCGCTTGGGTTGGGGCAATCCCAGGTGTGTGTACAGACTGGGAGAAGACCTCATTGTGTGCAGCCCTGCGGAGAAGGACTTGGGCATTGTGACAGACAAAAAGCTGGACATGAGCCAGCAGTGCACCTTCTTGCAGCCAGGATGGCCAATGGTATCCTGGGCTGCATCAAGAGAGGGGTGGCCAGCAGGGAGAGGGAAGTGATTGTCCCCCTCTGCCCTTGTGAGACCTCACCTGGAGTACTGTGTCCAGGCCTGGGGCCCCCAGTAGAGAAAGGACACGGAGCCGATGGAACGAGTCCAGAGGAAGGCCACAAAAATGATCAGAGGGCTGGAGCACCTCTCCTTTGAGGAAAGGTTTAGGGAGTTGGGATTGTTTAGCTTGGAAAAGAGAAGGCTCTGGGGAGACCTCATTGCTGCCTTCCAATACTTAAAAGGAGCTTACAGGCAGGAGGGGGACCGACTTTTTGCCCAGGTGGATAATGTTAGGACAAGGGGGAATGGGCTAAAACTGAAAGAGGGCAGGTTTAGGTTGGATGTTAGGAATAAATTCTTCACTGAGAGAGTGGTGAGGCACTGGCACAGGCTGCCCAGAGAAGTTGTGGATGCCCCATCCCTGGATGTGTTCAAGGCCATGCTGGATCAGTTCCTGGGCAGTTTGATCTAGTGGGCTAGTGGTTGGCAGCCCTGTCCACGGCAGGGGGGTTGGAACTAGATGATCTTTGAGGTCCCTTCCAACCCAAGCCATTCTATGATTCTATGATTCTATGATTCTATCAATGGACTTCTGGATTCCTGGATTAGAGGAAATCCCCACAGCCATTGCTTAATACACAGCCTCCTTGTTTCTAGTGTCTCTGACGCTTGTTGATATGTCTGCATCCTGTTCTGTTCACCTCTCTCCCAGTCCTTTAAATAGAATTTACAAGAATTTAGTCTTTCATCTCCTAATAGAATTTACAAGAAATTTCAGTATAAAATATTTACTACAGCTGTGAAATCTAAAGACATATATACAGCAGCACAATCCCACATTGCTTCAGTGCTTCATAGGGTGCTAATGATGCCATTCTTTCTGTGTCTCATTTTTAAACATTAAATCTCTTAACTGAATTTTAGATGCCAGTCATATCAAAATTATGGCAAGGCTCTGTTCTCATTGTTCTCATGTAGCAGATGTTACACTGTTGGCTTCAGAATTATTTTGTTCATTTATATTAGTAGGCTGTATAATCTGGTACTCATTGCTAGCCACTGGATGGGTTGATACCCTTTACTTGTGTTTTTCATCTCACAGGATTAATTGTAGAATAATTTAAGACTTTTGCTACTACAGATTTCTTCAAGGCTTAACCAGATGTTATCTAAGTTCTGTATTATATGTTAAACTCCTGTACTTTTTGTAGTCATTAATCCAGTCCTGCTTCCCTGTCTGTAATAAGCAAAACATCTGTTTCTTCTTGTTCAATCAAAGTGCCTACCTCAAGAGTCCTACTTTTAAAATAATGTTGTTTAAATAGAAATCTTAGATAGGGAGAATGTACTTCATTAACATATTTAATCTGCATATGAAACCAACTTTTCCAGAAATCAGCGGGGACTTTTTAGTGCTATCAAATTTTGTATACTTTGCTAAATGCTGTGCTCACAGGGAGAATGCCTAGGATAGCCTTTGCTGGTAACTTGTTTCTTTCCTCATGATCTGATTTCCATTCAATCTGCTCTGCAAATCTACCTTCCTGCTGCCTTGTTGTTTCCTTGAGTCATTTCATTATGAAGTTCTGCAGAGAAGTGCTAGTGAGCTTGTAGTGTCCTCCCTTCACTACATATTGAGGGAGTATACTAAAGATATGAGCTAGAAACAACTTTGCACTCCTCAGAGTAATAAAACACAACCCTTTTTCAATTCATCAGCTAGCACCACATTTTTCTGTGTTTTAATAAAAAATATTTGGGGACTTTCAAAATGTACACTAATCCATGTTGAGTTTGACAAATAGTTTCCACTGGGGGAAAAAAATAATTTGGAAGAGTCCCATTCAGAAATTGCTTGTGATGGCAAACAATCTCGAACTTCCTAAAAGAGGAAGCTGATTTCTCTGATAAAGATTGGTCAGACAGCAGTGAATAGTTACTTAGCCTGATGAGATCTGAGAGTTGCTATGGCTCTTTTCCTCTATACATAGTTCTAGTCCCTATTCTACTGTTGTTTAAAATGTCATATAAGAACAACAGAAGTATGGTGAAACTGATTTATTTAGTGTTTATAGAGAATACAGTTAAAAATAAAAATTATGAGTTTGCTTTTGCTAGTGTTTGCTACTTAGTTATTGACACAACGTAACCTACCTACCTACCTGCAAAGCAACAAACTTTTTCTGTTCTTAAATGCCAACTTAATGTGCTACACAAAAAGCCAGCTCCTGGAGATAATGGAAAAAATATTTAAGTTCTGATTGTTTTGTTTTATTTGTTTGTTTGTGTAAAAAAAATAAAGGAAGAGATCCATGTACTTCATTGCTGTCAGTACAGGGATTATTTTCTGTGATGAACCCTACATCTCAGTTACAAGATTATCTGTGTATTCACCTTCCACATGAGTCTTTCCCCCTCTTCTTTTTTCTTTCCTTTTTCTTGGAAATATCTATCTTCTGATAAAGGCACCAATCACAAGCATAATATAGCCCTGTGGGCTATAATTAAATTGATTAATCAATGTATTTTCCTTTTGAACTTGGTAACAGAAACATTAAGAGATATGCCTCATTAATAAAATGTAGAATGTAGATGTTTGATAGGTAAGATAAGTGATCACATGTGTATTTAGAAACAATTATACCTGACAGAAGGGACAGTTTGGTAGTTCCAAGATTTGTATTTATTACTATAATGCTATTCTTATTATAATAGTTAAGTTAGTAATAATGCCCGGTTACTACACTGAAATTATTTCGTATTTCATTTCTGAAATAGACTTTGTTAGACTTAACAGGCTTGGAAGAGGCACTCTAACCACTTATAGATAATAAACATTGAGCAAATTAAAATGTTCTAATGTTTTCTGTTCTTCCTAGGCTCTGGTCTCAATGATGGGCAGTGGCATGAAGCTCGATTCCTAGCTAAGGAAAATTTTGCTCTTCTCACCATTGATGGAGATGAAGCTTCAGCTGTTCGAACAAACAGCCCTCTACAAGTTAAGACTGGAGATAAATATTTATTTGGAGGTAAAAAATATCAGAACAAATATCTGTTTGCAATACTGTTCTCTTTTGATCTGTGTGAGATGGAGCTTATAATGTAGTTCACTGAATTAAAATTTGGATCTCCTAAAATGGCTAGGTGCTGCTTGTCAAAAATGTAGAATACTAAACTTAATTTTACTTTTAAGAATCTATTACACCTCCTTGCAAAAGAAACCCTGAAAAATACTGTACGAGAGACGATTGAACTTGGAATGATTCTCCAGGTCTTCCCTGAATATTTCAGAGACCGTTCTCTGAATGAGGAACCCTCCAATATTAGTAGCTTAATTAAATGGCACTGAGAAGAGAGATAAGCTTATCTTTCTTTTCAGTTTTGGAATCCTGATGTCAGAAAATATCATTGTTATGAATGAGTCTTAATATTTTGCTGGTTTTTTTAAGAGCTGTCATGATTGTGGGTGATGAAGAGCTTTCATAAATTAAAGTCTTATATTGTTTATTATTTCTATTCATTAACAGCCCATATAACAAACTGAGTTCCTGCAGATTATAGCTCAATTATTTTTGACACACTCCTGTCTTATAGAGGAAGGTCATTAAGGGTTTTTTAACTCAAGTATAAGGTGTTTTTTTTTTTTTTTTCTTTACTTCTAGCCAAGATTTTTTAAAACATCCAATTCAGCAGTCTTTGTTCAAGCAGAATTTTCTGCAAGCTCAAATGCTAAGATGGAAAAAGAATTTTAAGTTTTACCTTTGAAGTGTCCCACGGTTGAGGTTGCACATGAAACCTTCAGGCAGATAACACAATTTTGTAAGTAGAAATTATCAGTGTTGAAAGCTTTTTTTTTTTTTTTTCAATCTTAAAAGCTACATAGATAATCAAAATAAAATACAAACGAGGTACTATAAATAGCCATAACACTACCCAAGTGATAGAAAGGTTAGTGAGATCTGAAGTACTGTAAGTAGGAAGGGAAATAATCTTTTCAAGGTTATTCTCATTTCATTATCTCCTATCAGTAGAATCATTAAAAATACATATGGAAATTAGTGTTTAAATAATGTTACAAAACTGATATATAGTTAATTATAGATCCTAATCTTGCAGATACTGATACCATACACTTCCAGGAAACACTGTAGCAACGATGATAATGCATGCTAAGACCAATATTACCAGATTAATGTTGATCTGTCACAAAAGGTAAACTTCCCAGTTGATGCAACATTCATTTTTTCCTCTGTCCTTAAGTCTTTAACCTGAACAGTTTTTTTATAGCGTATGACCTCAAATAAGAGTGCTATCATAGCAAGTTACCTTTTAATTTTCTTATCAAAACATGCTACTAACACTTTGTCAGAACAGTCTGATACATTCTCATTAAATTAAGTTACTAGGCATAGATAGGAGAAAAGTAAAAGAAATGTCATATATAGTACATTCAGAATTATATTCTGTTAATTTTGATCAGTACACACCCCAGAACATTATTATATTTCTGGAGAGAGATGGAGAGAGATTTATTCTGAAATGTTTTTTACATTTGGTTTCTGAGGGATAGGTTGTCTAGTTTCTCTAGATACTTTTATGACATTTCTAAGTCAAATTGCAGGTTTAGCTGTTGTCATTTCAGTTGGATTCTGAAATCTGCTTGCCTTGAAGTTATTGAC
>VXAV01010324.1:126063-136120 GCA_013399715.1 Alectura lathami
TGGATGTGTTCCTGGGCAGTTTGATCTAGTGAGCTAGTGGTTGGCAGCCCTGTCCACGGCAGGGTGGTTGGAACTAGATGATCTCTGAGGTCCCTTCCAATCCAAGCCATTCTATGATTCTGTGATTCTATGACTTTAAATATGCTGCAATTCATATGTCAGATAGTCATAAAATAAGTTTAGCTTCAGAGGTGGGGAAAGGATGCACTATCACTTCACAGGCTTGTGAGGTACTGGTACTGCCAATTTCATAAAATCATTGCCAAAATATGAGTGCTGGAGATAGATGATTGAAATAATATTTGAAAGAAGAAAAGGGTATGCCATACTGAAAAAAGTACTTTGAATTACATGGAAACTCACAATTGTAAAATGTTCACTCTTGCAGTAAAAAGAAATGATAGTAATTAAACTGCTTAAGGCATTACCAAAAAGATCTTAGCTCTGTGATCAGAGCAATGCATAGATAACAAAACAGAATAGATCCTGAAGAAAATAATTTTATAATTTTTTTTTAAATATATATTATTTTACAAGGTCTGTTGATCAGTATAGGCAACTTCTATGTTTACAGTACCAGTGTAATTCACACTACTTAAATCCTTCAACTTCATTTTAATGGCAGGATGATAAATTTTGTAGGATAGTCATTAGAGTGTCACATTGTACTTATACTTTTATTTATTACTATGTATTTGCATAATTTTTATAAAAATAATTTACCTTCTGTAACAGTTTAAAGATGAAGGGTGAAAATAAATTTGATTCTGAAGCAGCCTGTATTTCAGTTTGTCTTGTAATCTAAAGGAGCATTGAGGCAAAATAACTTTTCATCTATGAAGGTTGTTGAACTGTGCAAACACTAGTATCACTGTTCTGTGCATGTGAAATATAAGTGGACAAAGGTGAGCATAACGAAGTCATTTTTGTGTGTGGACAAAATCTAAAGTTGAAGTAGACAGTTCATATTTTTCAGTGAAACCACAATTAATGTCCAGCGTACATTCAGGACTTTTTGCCTTCTGACTGCAGAGCCATACTTCTGTCTCTATTACCTTTCTACGTGAGTTCTAGAACCAAAAGCCAGAAAATGCTTTAGTGTCCCTATAACAACAACAGTATTTCAGAATTAGTACATCCTGTGAATTTGTCATTGAGGTGGTCCCTTTATAGAACTCTTGCTCCTCAATGCCTTTTGACTTAAAAATAACAACATATACTTTGCAGGTTTTAGGAGTATAAATGTAATCTACCTTTCTTCTTTCTTTCTTGATTTTTTTTTTTTTTTAATAAAATTAACTCATTATTATTCAAACTATATTTTAGAGACCTGGTTAGGGTATCGCTGTCATGGTTTTCATCTAGACTAGAGCCCTTCTTCTTTCACTGTTCATTTGTTTTGATCTTGGTGAAACTGCATGGCTGGGTGCATTTTGACTTCTTGTACTTTTTGCTTATGGAAGAGAAATTAGGAAGCTGGGAAGGGACAGAACAAGGACATCTGACTTAATTGACGAAAGCGATATTCCATACCACATAATGTAGTGTAAAAGGAACCGGTAAACTGAAGGAACTGGGGAAAGTCACTCTCTTCCTGGTTCCAGAGGAGATGACTCTCTTTCTGCTTCCAGAGGAGGGGATTTTATTTCTGCTTCTGGAGGGGAGGGCCTGCTCACTCTTCCTGCTTCTCAGTGGGTGAGAAATTGCCTTCTTGTATATCACTAGTCCCAATTATAATTATCTTGTTATTCCTTCATATGTCTATTGTCTTTTATTCCTTTGCTGTCTTAGTAAACTAGTTTCCCTATCTCAGCTCATGAGTTCTACTTGTTTTTTCTCTCCCCCATCCCACTGGGTGGGCAAGAGTGGGGGCTGCTCTGGATTAAACCCCAACAGACTTTCTGGCATCCGACGTGAAACCATGAGGCTCAAATGGTTGAGATAACAGAAGATCTGACCAGAGTATATTGAAATAGAGTTGTTGTGGGCATTGTGACAGCTTGATAAGTGCCAGGCAAGAAATGTGTTCCTTTCCTTTTAAAGCAGCTTTTTAGCACTTCAGATTGTATTACTTACAAACTACTGGAGCTTGTTTAAGAAGGCCATTTTCTTTTGCAGGGTGCTCTTTGTTTATGAGAGGATAAGGTCACTGGTAGGGATACCAGTCTCGTGTTTGTACACAGCATGGCACGTTTTGAGATTCAGAAACTACACCTTGGAGAGTGCTCGTAATTACACTCCTTACTCTGTGTTTGTTGTTGTTGTGGTTGTTGTTGTTGTTGTTGTTGTTTTTTCTGAGAACCTGTGTATGGGAGAGACAGGAGAGGACATTTTCAAACTTTTCTTCAGCTTTTCTTCCTCTGACACTTTCCCTCTTCTCCCTCTTGAGAATTTTATCTATTTTTGGGGTGCTCTAACCAGCATACTCATATTACTCATCCTGCCATGTCTCCCAAATGTGTTTTTCATTATCCATCAGAGATCTGCCCCAAAAGTGGATAGTGAGGAGTGTCAAGGAGTGTGAGTGTGGGAAAGTGTAGGTAAAGGTCTAGAAAAGTGGGCACCCCCAGTGTTGTGGATCTTTACCTCCAAACACTTGCATAATCCTGACAGTTTAGGCAAATATTTTGGAGAAGGGTGCTGTAGCTCTGGCAGATCTAGAGATACAAAAATCATGTGAGGCTTGGCCTATGCCTACCGAGCCCTGTTCGACACTATTCAGCTGCTTCAGAAGGAAGAAAATGTCTCTGGATCTGATCCAAACGCTGCAACAGGCCCTGTAACTGAACCAGAGAACCAACCTTTACTGGTATCCATCAACCCTGTCCAAAAGCAGAAACAATGGAAGAAAAATCAGCACATTTAGTAATGAAGGAAGAAAAGGATGAGGAAGACGATCCCATACCAAGGCCATCATGAGGACAGAAGGAAGAGGCAGAAGTTACAAATGAATTAGTGAACACCCAATGCCCTTCCCTAGATGAGCTGCAAGATATGCAGAAAGATTTCAGCCATCGTCCAGGCAAGATCATTGTCACCTGGCTGCTCCAATGCTGGGATAATGGAGCAGATTACCTGGATTTAGTGGGCAGTGAAGCCAAGCAGCTGGGATTCCTCTTTAGGGAAGGGTATATTGACAAAGTAACTGCAAGAAATAAAAGATCTCTTCCCCTCTGGGTGTGGGTCCTGTTAGCCATGAAGGAAAGGTATCAAAGCAGGGAGGATATTACATGTCAGCCAGGCAAGTGAACTGCCATGGAAAGAGGTATCCAGTATCTGGGGGAATTAGCTGTGCTGGAGGTGGCATATTATGTTGACCTAAACAACGATCAATTCTCCCAAAGTCCAGATAACATCAAGTGCACACGATTCATGTGGTGGAAGTTTGTAAGGAGTTCACCATCATCGTATGCCAACTCACTTGCAGTGATGACCTGGAAAGATGGAGAGGAATAAACAGTGGAGGAACTGTCTCACCAACTTCAGCAATATGAAGAAAATCTCTTCCTCCCTATAGGCCTGCGTTTCGACTGTGGAGAAACTGGTTCAGCAGTTTGAAGAAAAAGAAAATAGTTTTTCTCCCCAGCTTGTATGAATGAGCATTTCAGCTATTAGAAGTAGACATCCTCCTGCTCAAGAGAGAACATATGATGGGTACACAACATGTGCTGCTGCGTAGTTTTACATACGTGACCATGGAGAAGATATGAGGGAGTGGGATGGAAGACCCAGCTCAACCCTACAGGCATGGGTAAATGAGTTGCAAGGGAAACCAGTCACAAGAGAGGGTCCCTCCATGAGAATCATGGAATTTTTAGATGGAAGTTGGAAGAGACCTTTAAAGGTCATCTGGTCCAAGAATGGCTGCTTCAGTTTCCAATGGGCAGTTCCCTAGACAGTGTAGATGGTCTGGTCCCATCTCTGATTTTGCTTTCATCCACTAGAAATGAGAATGAATGCAATAATGAGAATTAAAGGTGCCCTGCCTCTGGACAGGGAGAGGGAAGGGACAATTGAGAGCATTGGACTATGTGGATTCCATGGCCTGACACATCAGAACCACAGAAGTAGAAGGCTGTGATGGACACTGATGCATAGCGCACCCTAATGCCATCAAGTTATAAAGGGGCAGAACCCATCAATATTTCTGGAGTGACATGAATCTCAAGAGAGAAGTGTGTTGGAGGCCAAAGTGAGCTTCACTAGAAAGGAATGAAAGGAATGACAAAAGCACTCTATTGTGACGGGCCCAGAGGCTCTATGCACCCTTAGCATAGACTACCTCAAGAGAGGGTATTTCAAGGACCCAAAAGTGTATCAGTGGGCCTTTGGATTAGCTGCCTTGAAGACAGAAAACATTAAGCAGCTGTCTGCCTTGCCTTGTCTCTCAGAGAACCCCAAAAATGATCCATGGGATGGAACACCTCCCCTAGGAGGACAACCTGAGAGGGGCTAAGAAAGGGGGCTGCAAGAAAGAAGGGGACAGACTCTTTAGCAGGGTCTGTTGTGATAGGACTAGGGGAAATGGTTTCAAATTGGGAGAGGGGAGATTTAGACTACATATAAGGAAAAAGCTTTTTACAGTAAGGATAGTGAAACACTGGCACAGGTTGCCCAGAGAGGTGGTGGATGCCTTGCCCTTGTAGACCTTCAAGGTCAGACTGGACAGGAAGGGCTCTGAGCAAATGGATTTAGCTGTAGATGTCACTGTTCACTGCAGGGGTCCTTTCCAACTTGGATGACTCTGTGATTCTATGATTCTATGACCCTTCTGTTGTGGTGTTGCTAAAAACAGAAGAACAGCAGGTGCCAATCACTTACCAGAACAGTGCTCTGGTGGCAATATCACAGCAAACAGGACTCCGTTATCCCCATTCATCAGCTAATCAACTGGAGAGCCAAGTAGTGATTAGCCAGACTTGCTCACCTTTTAATAGCCATATATAGCAAATGCAACAGCCTAATGGAGATTGGAGGCTGACAATGAACTATCATGGCCTAAATGAAGTTATGCCACTGCTGAGTGCTGCTGTGCCAGACATGCTAGAACTTCAATATGAGCTGGAGTCAAAGACAGACAGGTGGTACACGACAATTGGTATTGACAATGTGTTTCTCTCAGTCCCCTTGGTGGCAGAGTGCAGACCACCATTTACTTTCACTGGGAGAGGCATCCGGTACACCTGGAATCGACTGCCCCAGGGATGAAAACACAGACTGAACATCTGCCGTAGGCAGATCCAGACTGCAATGGAACAGAGGGGAACTCCTGAACACCTGCAATACATTGATGACATCATAATTAGGGGAGAGACAGCAGAGGAAGGTTTTAAGAAAGGAAGGAAAATAATCCAAATCCTTCTGCAAGCCAGTTTGGCCATCAAACAAAATAAGGTCAAGGGACCTGCACAGGAAATCCCATTCCTAGGAATAAAATGGCAAGATGGACATTGTCACATTCCTATAGATGTGATCAACAACACAACTGCTATGTCCCCATCAATCAGCAAAAAGGAAACACACACTTTCTTAGGTGTTATGAGGTTTTGGAGAATGCTTATCCCAGATTACAGTCTGATTGTAAGCCCTATACATCAAGTGACATGGAAGAACGATTTTATATGGGGCCCTGAGCAACAACAAGCCTTTGAACAAATTACTTGGGAGACAGTTCATGCAGCAGCCCTGGGACTAATTCAAACAGTACAAGATGTAAGAAATGTGCTCTACATAGCTGGGGAGAAGGGCACCACCTGGAGCCTTTGGCAAAAAACACCAGAGGAGACTCAAGGTCAACCCCTTGGATTTTTGACTCAGGGATACAGAGGATCTGAAGCCCACTACTCTCCAACTGAGAAAGAGATATTGGCAGCATATGAAGAGGTTTGAGCTGCTTCAGGAGTGACTGGTACTGAAGTACATCTCCTTCTGGCACCTCAGCTACTGGTGCTGGCTTGGATGTTCAAAGGAAAGGTCCCCTCCACACACCATGCTACTGATGCTACTTAGAGTAAGTGGATCTCACTGATCAACCAATGGGCTCAATAGGGAGCCCCAGACATCTGGGAATCTTGGAGGTGATCATGGACTGCCTTGACGGCAAATATTTCAGAATATTGCCAGAGGAGGAGGTGACGCGTGCGGAAGGGACCCCATCATATAATAAATTACCAGAGAACAAAAAGAAATATGCCGTATTTACTAGTGGGTCTTGTCTTGTGGGGAAGTTTCAGAGGTGGAAGGCTGCAGTGTGGAGACCTACATGGTGAGTTGCAGAGGTCACTGAAAGAGTAGGTGAATCGATCTAATTTGCAGAAGTGAAGGTCATCCAACTGGCTGTAGATATTGCTGAATGAGGAAAGTGGCCAGTGCTCTACCCTTATACTGACTCATGGATGCTCTTTGGGGGTGGTTACAGCAATGTAAGCAAAACAACTGGCAGCACAGATGCAAACCCATCTGGGCTACTACATTGTGGAAAGATATTGCTGCCCAGGTAGAGAACATGCTTGTAAAAGTACATNAGGTTGTAGGAGGGGGCTAGGCACTGTCACAGCTAAAAAGTAAATAAAAATAAATATTTTTATTTATTAAAAATGATCAGCAAGTAGATCGGGCTTCTTAAAATTGAAGTGGCTCAGATAGATTTGGACTGGCAACATAAGGGTGAGTTGTTTCCAGCTCGGCCCATGACACCTTGTGCCATCAAGGAAGTATTGTAACATACAGGTGGGCTCAAGATCAAAGTGTGGATTTAACCATGGACACTGTTGCACAGGTTATCCATGAAAGTGAAAAATGCACTGCAGTTAAGGAAGCCAAGTGGATAAAGCCTCTTTGGCATGGAGGATGGTGGCTGAAATATAAATATGGGGAGGCCTGGCAGGTCTTCCTGCCACAAACACACCATGGCAAGTGCTATGTTCTTGCAGTGATGGAAGCAACCACATCACACATCTATTCATTTGGCAGTGGAAGAACTCCTTTTCAGGCAGTTCAGACATCTTGTTCCTGACTAAATCTAAGTCTGGAAAATATGTGCTGGATAATGTGTGCCATAGTCCACATCTTAGAATGTCTTTCCCTTCATGCTGTGGGTTAATATGATTTTAGAAACATTCATTTCTTAAACAACTGAAATGCATTTTTGGGAACATGCCTCTATCTTGTACTCAGTCTCTACACTTCACCATGACATTCCACTTAGGGTTATAGTGCCCTGAATTCCTTGGGAAGCATTTTTCCTACTGTTCTCCCTCCTATTCTTCCATCCTCCCTGATTTTTGACTCTATTATCCTCCACTTTCCCAGCATGCTGCCCAGTATCTCTCAGTCAAAGTGAAGTGATGAATGGCATCTGTTGCAAGAAGAGAGCATGAAGCCTGCGCACAGTGCAATCTACTTTGTCTTCTGTCTGAATGTAAGGCAGGCTCAGTCACACAGGCTGCCAGGCAAGGTTGAAGGATGATAGGTTTATCATGTGTTCTCATCTCTAAGAAAGCTAAATGAACGCATAAAGTTCCCAGGCATTTGTTGCGTACATACTGATAGTATATTACTTCTAGCACTAAAAATTAGATCCACACTGAACTGGCAGCTTCTTTTTCCTTTAAAAAAGACAGTGTTTGTACATATAATTGCAAAACCAGGGATCTCAAGTGTCATATGTCAATACAAGTTAAGTTTAAAATATAAACTGTATTACTCGGACATTTAATTTCTTTTTGACCTTCATCCAAAAACTTTGTTTTCAGGTACGCTTACCTAGTGTAAACACAGTCTCACTGAATTTTTAAATTACACTTTCATGTGTCCTTTGGAAAGACTGATGCTAATGATGGCACACAATGAAAAGTTTGCATAATTTTCATGATAGCCAGAGAAGACTGCAGGAGAATAGACCTGTGAGACAGAAAAGGAAGAGATAGGTGAGAAACTGTAACAGGCCACTGCAAACACAGTCTTATCACCAGACTTCCTAAATTAACTTCTGTCATCCTTCCTTTCATGTTTCTTTGTTTTTTCCCCTATTTTTTTTTTTTTTTAACGTTATATTTTTTTGCTTGATTTTGACTCCACATCCCTCTATCTCAGCACTTAGGCAGAAATACTTCTCAGTCCAGGCTAATTTTTCACTCCTCCTGAGAAAAAATGTTCTGTAGCTCAGTTTATGAAAGAGTCCTAAAAGGCTATACTACAATTGACCACTTTGGTACTAGAAATGTTTTTAGTAAATTCACAGTAGTAGTAAGCCTTTTGGAAAACTGTATTGGGAAATGTAAGTACTGTTCAGAAATGTAACAGAGTAGTTCCTCCCCCTGTCTATTTTTATTGTACTTCAAAACAAATAGACTAACAGCAGTGAATCATCAAATGGATAATTGCACTTTCTAATGTCTGAGTTACACCTACAGTAATGGCTGATTTTCCAGCAAATTCTAAAGAGTTCTGACTAGCTCTGAAATCATGTTTGTGCTTCAGACTGTACATCAGACTGGTAGCTTCGGATTGACAGAAGTGCCATAGAAGGAGGAATTAAGCACTCTGTGCTGTGCATTGCCAATACAGAGTGTTTCTGGTGTTAATCTTTGATTATTTTCCCCTTCATGTTTTAAGAGTAGGTTATTTTCCCTAGGTCACATATTCTATAGATTATTAAGCTAGCTAACAAATCATTAAACTGAAGATGTCTCTTCTTCTGTAAATCATCTGTAGTTGAACTTCTGAAAAATTCATAGTGAGGATCTGATTACATCTGAAACATTTTTTGGGTACATGCAGCATTTTCTTTTTCAAGTGTAAGTCTAGTGGGTCATAGAATGATGTTGTTTGGTTTGCCAGTAAAAATGAAAGATTCTAGAGAAAAAGGAAGACTTTTGAAAAATAAACCACATGAATGTCCCTTTGCTAATGTCATACCTAAACTCCTATTCCTACAGAGATGTGGTCTTCCATCAAGTAAAGGGAACTGCCTCTATATTTAGAGATCTATCACATTTCATCCTATGAGTAGTTTTGTTTCTTTGTGTTCATGGGCTTCTCACGTTCTGTGTAAAAGTTATTTTATAAGTTGACTGGAGAGAAATTAAAATCATCAGACAATAGTTCTGACATTGTTCCTTAAATGTTTGGTGAGGAAAGGCTTTTGCCATTCTTTTATTTCCTGTCTTGTCTTCAGACAGGACATTAACCTATATACTTCCATAGTTCATACAATTCTCAATAGTCAGACAAATGACACATTTTTACAAATTACTCCAGAGCTGCTGTAACACAACTATGCTCCTGTAATAAGCTTGAGATGTGTAAGTATAGGTCCATTGAAATCCCTAGACCTGCTGTCTTGAGTTATTTAATTAGGCACACAATGAACAACTATGTTTACACTGCTGATGTTCATGTCTCCAGTAGATTAGGAATACCGACATGGTGAGAAATACATGTGAAACAAAGAACGGTGATTAAGAAATAATCAAAGAAATAAGAAATTGCCTTGGGAATTTGAATTGGCTATCCTTTAAGCATTGTGCAGAAGCTAGATGTAACTAACTAATTTCAGTTTTAGAAGGCTACTAATTAAGTGATCCATTGAGTTGCAAATGCATTAGACTGTTCATTACCTGCCAAATCACCATGTGGGAAAACTAGTCTGTGGCCCTGAGTCAGCGCCATCAGGGGAAATTCTTCTGGCTCTGAAGAAAATAGGTGGCAAAATAAAAGAAGTTATAGTAGCAATGCTAAGAAAGTTTAATTTCTTTGTGTTAAATAGCGCAGGGAGGATGATTGAAAGCTGAACTTTTTAACAAAATAAGAAACAGAAACTCTGGCATACCATACAACAAATTAAAAACAAGAGAGGGGGAGTCCAGGTCCTGCGGCAGTTAGGTTAAAGTTCTCATCATCTGGTACATTTTCCAAGCTTGTATTTTCCTCTCTGGTCTCACACACTTTTTTGAACTTAATTATTTCCCTTTTCTTTGTCTGTTTAGGACAGTAGCTCACAAGCTGTTTTTTTTTTTTTTTTTTTTTTTTTTCAGTTAAATTTTTTAAAATGGAT
>VXAV01010324.1:172182-189683 GCA_013399715.1 Alectura lathami
AAATTTTTCCTAATGTCTAGTCTGAACCTCCACTGATGCAGCTTTGAGCCATTCCCAAGTGTCCTTTCACTAGATACCAGGCAGAAAAGGTAAGCAGCTCCCACTCCTCTTCCCATCCTTAGGAAAGTGTAACAAACAATGAGGTCACCCCTCAGCCTCCTTTTCTTAAAGCTGAACAAACCCAATTGTCCTCAGCCTCTCCTCACATGACCTGCCTTCCAGCCTGTTACCAGCTTAGTTGCCATCCTCTGGGTGCTTTCAGACATCTTAGTATCCTTACAATGTTGTGGAGCTCAAAAGTGCAGACAATATTCAAGGTGAGGCCACACCAACACTAAATATAGAGGGAGAATCACCTCTTTTGGCTGGCTTTGCTGTGTTTAATGCACCCAAAAATGAAATGTGGTTTTCCCATTGGCTGGCAGGGCACACTGCTGGCTTATGCTGAGTCTACTACTATCTGCTATCACCAGCACCCCCAGGTCCCTTTCTACAGGGCTACTTTTAATCTCCTCATCTCCCATCTGTGCCTGTGTCCAGCATTACTCTGTCCCAGGTTCAGTACCTGGCATTTTCCTTTACTGAACTTCATGCTGTTGCCCAGTGCTCCAGTGTATCTAGATCCCTCTGCAAGGCCTCTCATCCCCCCAGGGAATCAACAGCAGCTCTAGTATATAAGCAAACATGCTGAGGATGCATTCCCCTCCTGCATCCAAGATCGCTAATGAAAATGTTGAACAGAACTGTCACTAGAATTGAGTCCTGGGGAACACCGCTGGCGACCAGATGTAGCCCCACTCATTGCAGCCCTTTGAGCTCTGCCTTTCAGCCAGTTAATCACCCAGCATAGCGTGAACCTGTTTTATTTCACAGTTGGACAACTCATCCAGAAGGATGGTGTGAGATATAGTGTCAAAGGCTTTACTAATACACAGAAAGATTACGTCCATTGCCTTCCCTTCATGAACCAAGTGTGTGACCTTATCATAGAAGGAGATCAAATTACTAATACAAGACTCTCCCTTGAGGAACTCAGGTTGACTATGCCTGACAATAGCTTTGTTCTTTAACTGACTTGTAATTACCCCCAGGACAACCTTCTCCATAACTTTTCCAGGGACTGAGGTTAGACTAATATCTGGATAGAAAGATGTTCTGCAGAAAAGGACCTTGCGTCCTGAGGGACAAGTTGAACATAAGATGTAACTGTATTTTTGTGGTGAAGAAAGCCACTGTTGTACTGAACTGCATCTGCAAGAACAGTGTCATCAAGTTGCAGAGAGTGAGAGCACTTCTGGAGCAAGCTGGTCTGGTGGGAGATGTTTCTGCCCATGGCAAAGGGGTTGGATTGAATGATCTTTAAAGATCCCTTCCAACCCAAACCATTCTATGTTTCTAAAGGCAGTAAGTGGTGATTGAACATTTTATGCTGCTTATATCTCCTGAAGCATAATTATCTGAGCACTCTCTAGATCTATTTTATCTCCATGGAGGTTTTTTTCATAGAAGTGGAGTTGCACTAAGTTTGAAATTCTAGTGTACATTTATTCTGGGCTGTTTGTTATGAAATAAAAAGCCTATAAATAGAGTGTATTACAAGGGAAGTGTAGCGTACAGATTTTCTGCAATTTTATCATTATCTGCCTTTCTGTATTTTCCATGATATCCAATAAAACAAGTTAAAAATTGCAGTAAAGTGTTAGATTGTCTTAAATTAGTCAAGTATGGTGATAATGACCATTCTTACTGCTTTCCTCCATGTCAGAAAACTGGTAATTAAAACACTCTGCTCTTACACATGTTTCCCAGATGGGGAATTTTGCCTGCATAAGAATATCAGCTCGTGGAGTTTTATTTCAAAACAAATAAAGTTCTTGCTGATTTTGTATTTTAGGATTTCAGCCATGGATGCATCACATTTATTTTTTTTTTCCATAGTAATTCACTTGTAAAGATAAGAAAATCTTCATTTAAGAACAGTGAAATACATTTTTGTTATTTTTAACTTGTCATAAGATATCCAAAATATTTTATTAATTTGTTTAGCNAATAGAATAGAATAGAATAGAATAGAATAGGTTTAGTTCATTTGGAATATGCCTTCAAAGATCATGTTGCCCAACTACCTGAGCACTTCAGTGCTAACAGAAGTTAAGGCACATTAATGAGGGCAATGTCCAAATGCCTCCTGAACCACTTTTCTAGGAAGGCTGTTCCAGTATCTAACTGCCCTCTCAGTAAAAATTTTTCCTAATGTCTAGTCTGAACCTCCACTGATGCAGCTTTGAGCCATTCCCAAGTGTCCTTTCACTAGATACCAGGCAGAAAAGGTAAGCAGCTCCCACTCCTCTTCCCATCCTTAGGAAAGTGTAACAAACAATGAGGTCACCCCTCAGCCTCCTTTTCTTAAAGCTGAACAAACCCAATTGTCCTCAGCCTCTCCTCACATGACCTGCCTTCCAGCCTGTTACCAGCTTAGTTGCCATCCTCTGGGTGCTTTCAGACATCTTAGTATCCTTACAATGTTGTGGAGCTCAAAAGTGCAGACAATATTCAAGGTGAGGCCACACCAACACTAAATATAGAGGGAGAATCACCTCTTTTGGCTGGCTTTGCTGTGTTTAATGCACCCAAAAATGAAATGTGGTTTTCCCATTGGCTGGCAGGGCACACTGCTGGCTTATNACAGCTTCCATCTGGAAGTGATCCATGACTATCATTTCTTGTTTTTTTCCTGTACAGGTACTAGTAGGAAAAACTCTTCAGAGCACCTGCATGATTAAGCAGACAGTTTTGCAAGCTTCAGGATGTTCTCTCATTTTAGTTGTCCCAATCATCTTGAGAGAAGCTAGCCACAACATCACAATCATGAGGTTATGAATTCAAATGTTGGAACTTCGTAAAATCCTTAGTAATTTCTAAGCAATAAAACTTGTTCACGTGTAATCATATATTTGTAGTTATATTAAAAGTCTATCATGAGAAGTGCTGACTCTGTCACTGAACTGTGACTGGCTTAAAATTTAAATTTAAAAGTCCAAAGTTTCTTGAAATACTTCTTTTTCTTTCCCAAATTTTACCAAAACAAAACAAGCAAAGATAAAGTACAGCAGTCAGCCTGTGAATACCTACTTCAGCACGAAGAGCTAATAGCCATTTTTTGTCGGATGACTAGAAAAAACATAGAAAGTTATTACAGGTCAGTGTGAGATATAGTGTCAAAGGCTTTACTAATACACAGAAAGATTACGTCCATTGCCTTCCCTTCATGAACCAAGTGTGTGACCTTATCATAGAAGGAGATCAAATTACTAATACAAGACTCTCCCTTGAGGAACTCAGGTTGACTATGCCTCACAATAGCTTTGTTCTTTAACTGACTTGTAATTACCCCCAGGACAACCTTCTCCATAACTTTTCCAGGGACTGAGGTTAGACTAATATCTGGATAGAAAGATGTTCTGCAGAAAAGGACCTTGCGTCCTGAGGGACAAGTTGAACATAAGATGTAACTGTATTTTTGTGGTGAAGAAAGCCACTGTTGTACTGAACTGCATCTGCAAGAACAGTGTCATCAAGTTGCAGAGAGTGAGAGCACTTCTGGAGCAAGCTGGTCTGGTGGGAGATGTTTCTGCCCATGGCAAAGGGGTTGGATTGAATGATCTTTAAAGATCCCTTCCAACCCAAACCATTCTATGTTTCTAAAGGCAGTAAGTGGTGATTGAACATTTTATGCTGCTTATATCTCCTGAAGCATAATTATCTGAGCACTCTCTAGATCTATTTTATCTCCATGGAGGTTTTTTTCATAGAAGTGGAGTTGCACTAAGTTTGAAATTCTAGTGTACATTTATTCTGGGCTGTTTGTTATGAAATAAAAAGCCTATAAATAGAGTGTATTACAAGGGAAGTGTAGCGTACAGATTTTCTGCAATTTTATCATTATCTGCCTTTCTGTATTTTCCATGATATCCAATAAAACAAGTTAAAAATTGCAGTAAAGTGTTAGATTGTCTTAAATTAGTCAAGTATGGTGATAATGACCATTCTTACTGCTTTCCTCCATGTCAGAAAACTGGTAATTAAAACACTCTGCTCTTACACATGTTTCCCAGATGGGGAATTTTGCCTGCATAAGAATATCAGCTCGTGGAGTTTTATTTCAAAACAAATAAAGTTCTTGCTGATTTTGTATTTTAGGATTTCAGCCATGGATGCATCACATTTATTTTTTTTTTCCATAGTAATTCACTTGTAAAGATAAGAAAATCTTCATTTAAGAACAGTGAAATACATTTTTGTTATTTTTAACTTGTCATAAGATATCCAAAATATTTTATTAATTTGTTTAGCTGATTCTCTACCAGGAAATTGGATTGTCTCTGTACTAAAAACCACTAGAGCTTGAAACTGTGCTCAGATGCTCCATAATAAGTATTCTGTTATTTGAACTATACATATATATGTATATTTGCCATTCATGTCCAATTTCAATTTTATTATTTATATTCAATCCATTACAATCTCAGTGTCCTGATTTATTTTGGCCACTGTCAGTTTCTAAGTAAACAATTAAAATGTATCTAAAATTCTGAAATTTTCACTGTTACTTTAAAGCAATTTATTTTTATTATTTTCCTGAGGTTTCTTCATTTATTTCTAAAGTAACTGAATACTCTCAGCCTGCATTGACATAGGCAGGAGTTGGAAATGTTTAACAACTGGCAAGATCAAGACGTTTCTGAAGAAAGAGTAAAAATTGTAACCTCCAACCACTTTAAAAAGTAGACTTTCCTCAGTGGAGCTCTTGTTTATATAAGGCACAGTTTTCATCATGAGGAGTTACTGCTTCATTTCAGCATAAAGCATGCTGCTTTTATAACATGAGTTACCAACCATATGCACCATTTCTTGTCAAAATAAGGACTTTTGGAGGGTACTTATACTGCAAGAAAATAAATTAAACATTCCTGTTCATTTTTTAGACATCAAGAAAACAAGATGATCCAGTTTTCCTATTATTTTGTGAAAAGAAACATGTATTACCTGTATCAGTAAATTTCTGATTATATTGGAATTCAATCAATATTGAAATACTGAATTCAGTTTATTGTGAACATTTTGTGATGGCCCCACACAAATACAGATATTGTAAAACCAATAACATGCACAAATGAGCCATCTACTCATGCAAGTGAAGTACAACAGTGAGTCAAATATAAGTTTTATCTTTTTATTTTAAAAGAATTATCCATGCATTGCATAGATAACATATTACTTCTTTTCTGATTTGGGCAAGTATTAATTTAAATCTCTGTGTATTTTCCTTAATGCTTTCCTTTGTGCTCCTCCTTTTAACATGCTGTCATACCTGCTGGTAATATTTCATCTTTTTTTTTTTTTCCCAACAGACAATAATATTTTAGTTCACCTCTCAAATATCTGTGCAAACATTTATCTAGAAGAACTTTAGAGAGAGCTATATAGGGGGAGAATGATTATGTTTTATGCAGTCATAAAACCGAGAGGCTCCCCCATCTAAAGGCAAAATCAGTAAAACCAGTCCCATGAAATAATTATGTTCGTTCTTCTCTACCGCCAAGACATTGTTTGTCTTGTGAAATCTTAATGTCCATAGATACATATTTGGATTCGTAACAATTAATGTATCTCTTAAGGAAGCTCAGTCTGAAGCAGTACTTTTGAATAAACTACCTGATTTGCTACAGGTATAATAGTAATCTATTGAAGAATTCTACATGAGAATACTAATAGGTAGTTGCTTTTCTGGATGTAGAAGTCTTTTTAGATTTTCAGGAATTATTTATATTCTACTGCTGTGTTACTTAAGCTAGATATTAAGTATAGCTATTTAAATGAATACAGGAGTTTGAACATGCCTTGTGGTATTTATGAAGACTGAAGACGTTCTCTGTGAATGAATTACACGTTTATACTCTGCTTGATTATTTAGTTCACTCTCAGTAATGGCATAATAGATGGATTTCTTGAAAAGTATTGTCCAAGCAGTATGTGACCCAAGAACAGAGGTGGACTATGTGCATATTTCCTCTTACCTGGTACAGACTACCAGAAACGGTGGCCTACATGAGTCTTGCGGGAGCTGGTTTTAAAACCAGCAGAGATATTGTATTTGTAGTGACCTCAGGGGGAAAAGAAAAAAAGATGAAAACAAAAGGGGGAAAAGAAAAGTGCACCTGTCCTTCGGCATCTGTAGAGATGATTATATTGCAGTCTTATCCATCCCTGCTTACATTAAGGAAATTTACCTGTGTGCCATCAAGAACAGTCTGTCTTGCTGTGGTTTCTACTTTGTCAGTGCATTTGTTACTGTATTTTCTTTACTTTTTCTGTAACCTGTCATCCTTCCTTTATTAAAAAAAAAAAAAAAAAAAAGCTTGTGCAAGTTATATTGTGGTTTGAAGATAGTCTGTTCACAGATAATTCCTCAGCTGTTATCTAAATATCTTTTGAGCATTTTCTTACCTAGCATGCTTCGTTATCTGTCTGTATCTTTCCAAAATAACAAGTTTATAAATGATACCAGTATAATCATATGTTCAGGTAACCTATTAAGCTAAGCATGACATGCTTATATGGAGGCAACTAGGAAAGCTAAGGCCTCGTTAGAATTAAACCTTGCAAGAGGGGTCAAGGACAATAGAAAGGGCTTCTTCAAATACATTGCAGATAAAACTAATGCTAGAGGCAATGTAGGCCCACTGAAGAATGAGATGGGTGTCCTGGTGACAGAAGATACAGAGAAGGCAGAGTTACTGAATGCCTTCTTTGTCTCTGTCTATACTGCCAGAGGCTGTCCAGAGGAGCCACGTACCCCTGAAGCCCCAGCAGAAGTCAGGATGAAGGAGGAGTTTGCCTCGGTAGATGAGGACTGGGTTAAGGACCAGTTAAGCAACCTAGACATCCATAAATCCATGGGTCCTGATGGGATGCATCCGCAGGTGCTGAGGGAGATGGCAGAAGTCATTGCTAGGCCGCTCTCCATCATCTTTGGTAAGTCGTGGAGGACGGGAGAGGTGCCTGAGGACTGGAGGAAAGCAAAAGTCACACCAATCTTCAAAAAGGGCAAGAAGGAGGACCCTGGTAACTACAGACCGGTCAGCCTCACCTCTATCCCTGGGAAGGTGATGGAACAACTTATCCTTGGCACTGTCTCTAGGCATATCAAGGATAAGAGGGTCCTTAGAGGCAGCCAACATGGCTTCACCAAGGGGAAGTCATGCTTAACCAACCTGATAGCCTTTTATGAGGACATTACCAGGTGGATAGATGATGGTAAAGCAGTGGATGTGGTCTATCTTGATTTCAGTAAAGCATTCGACACCGTCTCCCACAGTATCCTTGCGGCTAAACTGAGGAAGTGTGGTCTGGACGATCGGGTAGTGAGATGGATTGTGAACTGGCTGGAGGAAAGAAGCCAGAGAGTTGTGGTGAATGGGATGGAGTCTAGTTGGAGGCCTGTATCTAGTGGGGTCCCCCAGGGTTCGGTACTGGGACCGGTGCTGTTCAATATATTCATCAACGACTTGGATGAGGGGATAGAGTGCACCCTCAGCAAGTTTGCTGATGATACAAAACTGGCAGGAGTGGCTGACACGCCAGAAGGGTGCGCTGCCATCCAGCGAGACCTAGACAGGCTGGAGAGTTGGGCAGGGAGAAATTTAATGAAATTTAACAAGGGCAAGTGTAGAGTCTTGCATCTGGGCAGGAATAACCCCAGGAAGCAGTATAAGTTGGGTACTGACCTGTTGGAGAGCAGCGTAGGGGAAAGGGACCTGGGGGTCCTGGTGGACAGCAGGATGACCATGAGCCAGCACTGTGCCCTCGTGGCCAAGAAGGCCAATGGCATCCTGGGGTGTATTAGAAGGGGTGTGGTTGGTAGGTGGAGAGTGGTTCTCCTCCCCGTCTACTCTGCCCTGGTGAGACCACATCTGGAATATTGTGTCCAGTTCTGGGCCCCTCAGTTCAAGAAGGACAGGGAACTGCTGGAGAGGGTCCAGCGCAGAGCCACCAAGATGATTAAGGGAGTGGAGCATCTCCCTTATGAGGAAAGGCTGAGGGAGCTGTGTCTCTTCAGCTTAGAGAAGAGGAGACTGAGGCGTGACCTAATTAATGTTTATAAATATGTAAAGAGTGGGTGTCAGGAGGATGGAGCCAGGCTCTTCTCCGTGACATCCAGTGACAGGACAAGGGGCAATGGGTGCAAGCTGGAACATAGGAGGTTCCGCTTAAATACGCGGAGAAATTTCTTGACAGTGAGGGTGACAGAGCACTGGAACAGGCTGCCCAGAGGGGTTGTGGAGTCTCCTTATCTGGAGACATTCAAAACTCGCCTGGATGTGTTCCTGTGCAATCTGCTCTAGGTGTTCCTGCTTGGGCAGGGGGATTGGACTAGATGATCTTTCGAGGTCCCTTCCAATCTCTAACATTCTGCGATTCTGTGATACCTATGGATAGATCACATAACCATAGAGCTTAATCTCTCATGTGTTCCAGGAAGTAATTGTGTGGCACATGGTAGAGAAGCATTATAATACTGTATTGCTGTACTTGTACATCAGCTACAGAGGTGCTACAAGCTACTTTTTACAGATTTCAGTCTAATCCAGGTATGTACTGAACCGGTGTCAGTGCATGAATTGAAATCTAACTTGAGGGTTGAGGAATGACAGCATACAGAGAGACTGAAAAATCTCAGTGCTTTTCCAAAACTTGTTCTAGTTAATAAGCAGACAGCTGGTGATAGAATATCTTTAAAGAAGGTCTGGCTGAGAACCAAATTTCCAGAGGAGACAAAACATATCTGTAGTCCAAGCGTGGGTAGAACATCCTAGCCAAGATCTGGTCAGATTATTCCAACATAGTGTGAATGACATATAGAGAGAATATTCTGCGAAATCATTAATGCTAACTTGATTTTCCTGGAAGACTCATGTGCCTGAGGAATACTGGAAATGCAACATCATTTTTTCCCAAGTTTTAGCAAAGTGTGCTCTTCTCTCTGTATTTAGACACATCCGTTTTGTTGTTTTTTTTTTTTTTAGGTTAACAATTTATATTCGTTGGACTACAATGCACTATCTTACATTCAGACTCTGTGTTTCTATTTATGCAATTATAAAGGCACAAGCATAGATGAATATCTTAGAAAAATTGAAATTTAAAGAAATCAGTGATTTTCTTTGCAAATGCAAAGAAGAATTGTAGTTCCAGCTCTGGTTTGTCTTTCTGCACCTCACCAAGCAGGGAGACTGAAGTTGTGTAATTTTCAGGACAGTTCATACAGTAACTAGACATGGACCCAAATGTCTTGGCAAATCTCATCCTTAGTCCTAGTATTCCATAATACAGAATTATTACTTCAGTTAGAAGCAAAACTGTTGAAACTTCCAGTATTGGTCCTGTGTTTCCTCAAATACTTTCTTTGTGTTTCTTTGAGCATTTCTGTAGTTTTACAGAGATGCAATGCAAAGAAAAACTATTCTAACTCCTGCCATTCATACCTTATGCAGTTTTTTTTTTTTTACTTTAGTATATTTCATGCTTTTGGAGCAGAAATCTTGTAGTTTTGCAGAGTTATTGCCTGTGTTCTACTTCACACTAAAGGCGCTTTTTAAGTATGATGGAAATAAGGATAAAAGTATTATGGTGAATTTAAGTGGGTAAAAGCATTTAGCTTATCTTTTAGTATTGTTTCCTAATAATGCATGAAATACCAGTTATGTCTTCAATTTAAAAACATTAATATACACAAAATTTGATTTTGTTTTGTGGATAAAAGGGAAAAATATCTTTTAGCTCTGTAAGGTATGTATAGAGCATGTAAGGATCACTTGACCGTTGAATGGTATTATGCTGCTGTTTGTCTTCAGAAATAATATCGTTTCCTTCCCCTCATTCTGGATAGCAAAGACCCAGGATATATAATAGAAACACCACGCAGGTAAACATTACTATCAGATCTGAGATTAGATTCATGTCAGGTAATGCCTTTGTC
The DNA here is from genome assembly GCA_013399715.1 of Alectura lathami. Taxonomy (NCBI): domain Eukaryota; kingdom Metazoa; phylum Chordata; class Aves; order Galliformes; family Megapodiidae; genus Alectura; species Alectura lathami. The sequence goes on from VXAV01010324.1 coordinate 182,222, forward strand.
ACAAACTACCACCGATGAGCAGTTAAAATTTAAATTTCCCCTTAGAAAGTCTAGTATAATATTTCATTCTTAGGCCAGATCTCAGAAACAGGCACTGCATCAGGTGCTTAATGTTATGCTTTGTTTATATTTTTATTCATAATTATACCATGAATCTGAATATATTCTTAGACTTCCCATCTTAAAATTTCCTTGTTAGAATCTTACTCACGCAGTTAGAAGACAGGCATAATAAGTCTTGACATCAAAAAAATAGTTTTCCCTTTGTGGGTGTTTTATTATACCCATCATCATCTTAAATTTTATTTATTGTATTAAAATAACATAGCAAATAGCATGAGTCCAACAGCATGAAAAGTACAATGATTCTTCTAACACAAAATGGCATGAGTGAAAACTATAGGTTTTTAAATATTTTTGCAATTTTGAATTAAAACATATTGCTGTTTTGTGTTTGATATACCAGAGTGAAGTCCTAGAAACACTAGAAATTTCTCTGAATACTGGGTAAAATTAAATTTCAATCCATGTCTAAACTTTGCAGGATAATCCACCTTTTCATGGACTTTAAATGCGAAGAATAAAATAGTAAAATTCATATTTTGTAGAAAAAAAAAAAAAGGCAGAAAGACATCAAAATTAGAAGGCAGTCTATCTGGCTTTAATGTGCCTTTGGAATCATAAGCATCAACATTGTTTTGAATTGTCCAAATTGCACTTTATGAGCAGTTTGAAGATGTGCATATTTTTCATGTCAGCAAGAAAGTCAGCACAGTCTTATAAAAATTGTGCATCCATTTCTTGTTCTTTCCAGTGACAGCATTGCTGTCAACATTGCCTATAGAACTTCATTTATTTAAAGTTTCATTCAGTGTAGGAAGGATCAGAAAATGAATAATGTCTCTGTAACGGCAGTCTTGAAGGTAAAAGCATAATCATATATTGGAATAACAACCACAATGTATAAGATCATTTCCAGATTTTAAATGAAGATTTGCCCCAGGTAACTTGTACTGCAATTGTCTAAATTGTATAAATCTGTCCAGGCTCCATTCAAAATTAATGGACATTAGGAGGTATATTCAATAGGGTGAAAAAACATATCTGTTATACATATGATTAATGTAGTTGCTTTCCCATATACCATTTTTAAATTACAAATAAAGCAAAAGGTAAAAATAAAAATATGTCATTATTATTTTTTTAATTCCTAACATCCAACATAAACCTCCCCTCTTTCAGTTTTAGTCCATTCCGCCTTGTTGAAACATAATATACCTGCATAAAAAGTCAGTTCACTTCCCGCTTGTAAGCTCCTTTTAAGTATCGGAATGCCGCAATGAGGTCTCCCTGGAGACTACTCTTTTCCAAGCTAAACAATCCCAAATCCTTCAACCTTTCCTCATATGAGGGATGCTCCAGCCCTCTGATCATTTTGGTGGCCCTCCTCTGGACCCGCTCCAACAACTCCACATCCCTTCTGTACTGGGGGCCCCAGGCCTGGACTCAGTACTCCAGGTGAGGCCTTACAAGGGCAGAGTAGAGAGGGACGATCACCTCCCTCTCCCTGCTGGACACCCCTCTCTTGATGCAGCCCAGGATGCAGTTGGCCTTCCTGGCTGCAAGAGCACACTGCCAGCTCATGGCCAGCTTTTCGTCTATCAGAATGCTCAAGTCCTTCTCCGCAGGGCTGTTCTCAAGGAGTTCTTCTCACAGTCTGTACACATACCTGTGATTGCCTTGACCCAAGTGCAACACCTTGCACTTGACTCTGTTGAACCTCATCAGGTTCTCATGGGCCCACTTTTCCAGCCTGTCCAGGTCCCTCTGGATGCCATCCCTTCCTTCAGGCCTATCAACTGCACCACTCAGCTTGGTGTCATCAGCAAACTTGCTGAGGGTGCACTTGATCCCACAGTCTAAGTCATCAATAAAGATGGTGAAGAGCACTGGTCCCAAGACGAACACCAGGGGGACTCAGCTCGTGACTGGCCTCCACCTGGACATAGAGCCATTAAGTACTACCCTTTGTCTGAAACCATACAGCCAGTTCTTTATCAAGTGAACCATCCACCCATCAAATCCATATCTCTCCAGTATAGAGACAAGGATATGGTGCGGGACCATGTCAAAGGCCTTGCACATGTCCAGGTAGACGACATCTGTCACCCTTCCGTTGTCCACCGATGCCGTCACTCCATCATAGAAGGCCACCAGATTGGTCAGGCACGACCTGCCCTTGGTGAAGGCATGCTGGCTGTCTCAGATCACCTCCTCATCTCGCATGTGCCTTAGCATCTCCCTCCAGGAGGATCCGCTCCATGATATTCCCAGGCACAGATGTGAGGCTCACCGACCAGTAGTTCCCCAGGTCTTCCTTTCTCCCTTTCTTAAAAATGGGAGTGATGTTTGCCTTTTTCCAGTCACCGGAGACCTCGCCTGACAGCCACGACTTTTCAAATATGATGCAGAGAGGCATGGCAACTACATCAGCCAACTCCTTCAAGACCCTGGGATGCATCCCATCCAGCACCATAGACTTGTAAACATTTAGTCTCATAAGATGTTCTTGGACATGCTCCACGCTTACACTGGCAAGGATTTTGCTCCCCCTATCCCCCCTTGAATTTTCAGGGACAAGAGAGACCTGGGCAGCCTGACGAGCAGTGAAGACCGAGGCAAAGATCTCATTAAGTACCTCAGCCTTCTCCACACATCAGAGGAGGCCAGTTCTCCCTTTTCACTCATCAGAGGGGGTACACTCTCCTTCACCTGCATCTTCTGACCTGTGTAGCTAAAGAAACCCATCCATCCCTACCTCCACTGCCTATTCTTTTCCTTGTTTTCCCTCCACTTGACCAGCAGGTCCTTGCTCAGCAATGCTAGTTTCATGCCTCCCCGGCCTGGTTTTTTATTCTGGGGGATGGAGAGTTCTTGTGCTCTCAGAAAGATGTTCTTAAAGTGCTGCCAGCTTTGCTCCGATCCCTTGTCCCTAAGGACAGTTTCCAAGGACATGTCTTCCAACAACTCCTTAAACAGCCTGAAGTTTTCTTTCCTGAAGTTCAGTGTCCTGACTCCACTCTTTGCCAGGCCCACGCTCCTCAGGATCACAAACTCAACTAGGGCATGGCATGAGGAACCGCTGAGCATGAGACTCCTCAAATGCTATTAAATGTTAGTAGTAGTTTGTTCTAATATGTTGCTGAATCAAATCAAGCATTTCCAGCTTAGTTATTTGAATCATACTCTTTTTGGTGCGAAAAATATGAATTATGGCTCTAGGCCTTGAGCTTATCTTTTAGTTAGTGCTTGAGGTGTAGTGGATAATAAATATATTCATTATATTATATTCATAATATTCAGCCATACCCCTACAATTCCTTGGCTTTGCTGGGTTTACATGAATGTCACTAGGCATAGTTTTTACGTCAGTATTGTTAACTTTGAATTAAATATTTAAAACAAAGAATTATGGAAGTGCTTTGAGCAAGAGGATAGTATACAGGCTTCCTGCATAGCTGTGCTAAAGCACAGAAGGCCTAAACAATTGTGTCCTTGGTGTTAGTCTGGGGTTCTTACCAACAAGAAATTATAGCATAGTTTAGGTGACAGTTTAATATATATATATATATATATTTATAATCAGAGACAGAGCTATTTAAATATAACTAGAGAAAACACCTGGTAAGAACATGCAAATATTGTGCTTGCATCCACCAGAGAATGAACCTTCAATTTTTGTCTCTCTGTTCTGTTTTCTTTAAAGCCTCAGATTAACTGTTTAATCAGTCACTGAAAGAACAAGTTAAAGAATTAGAAGGCATGTTTCTGAAGGTCTCATCTTCTTTTCCTCAGATAAGTCATTAGCCAATGCACACAATGGGAGGAGAGTATAAATCCTGTCCGCGTAGCCTGATTTTTAAATTAATAATTCCCAGACTTATGGATTAGCATAAATTTAGTGGAAGGCAGTTGGTCTGCATTACCTAGCCAGCTGGGGAATCTCTAGGGGTTTTAAGCTGTGATTAATTCTATAGTGCCATCAGAGAACTCTGAAGCAAGTCAGACAAATTTAGGAGTTACCATCAGTAATTTTAGCTGATGAGCAAGACTATTTTAGATAATTTAAATTACCATTAACAGTAATACAGATAACTGACAAACTCAGTAAAAATGTGTCTTAGTAATATTTTGGTGTAGAGTTACGTGTATCTGTTTTATTTTAGTAATAGTTGCCACATTAAGAAGCATCTGTCCTCAGCTCCCTGTTGTTTCTTTCTGCCCTCCATTCATTGTCGTCTCTGTTATGCCAGTCCAACGCTTTTGTGTGGTGCTTTGTAAATTGTGTTCAGGAGCAGAGTTTAAAATGATGCTCATTCCTTCCTCCTGCTGAGGTTGTTATCAAGCTGTTTTTAACCTGGATCATTATGTTGGTAAAATAGCTGTTTTTATGCTATTGAAAAAGGTGGTAAAGCACTGGATTGAGTATGAAAGTGAGAGAATGAATAGAAGTTATATAATTTGTCTTACCTACCAAAATACATGTGTGTGAAATTTTTACCCTTGTCAAGAACTGCATGGCTAGTCATCTTCCTAACTGAAGTCTACAAAACCATTATGCATTTTTTAAGACATTTTACCTATGTCATTATGTGTAAGTACAGGAAGCTTTGCTCTACAGAAAGCTGAACTGAAAAGTCAGTTGGAATACATGCCATAAAAAATCTGAGAAATTGTAATGTGAGCCCTAAAATACAACAAGAAGACGAATCCTTTTTCAATTCTCATAATATAGCAAGAAGATGAATCCTTTTTCAACTCCCTTAATCTATTTATAAATTGAGAAATAATGAGAAAGATTAATAGGGAGCTGGGAGAGAACAAAGGTAACAGACTAGCCAGTATGGAAAAATTAGTAAAAGAATTATCAGCTGTACTCTATAATTTTTTTTCAGATAGTTCCAAGGACTTAAATCAATAGCATTGCAAAGTAATGTAATAACTGTATAATATTTCCTTCCCATGTTGTCTTTTTTCTTCCTTGTCTAGAAAACCTGTCTTTTGCCACAAGAAAAAATACTGGCTTTATTAACAATATGTGAAGTTAATAATGCTATTTATTCTGTTGCTCTACAGGGTTCCCTCTACAGATGAATGACTCAGATCACTCACTATTTCAGCACTCATTTCAAGGATGCATGCAGTTTATTCATGTGGATGATCAGCTGGTGGATTTGCAAGCAGTAGAGCAAGGCCATCTGGGAAGCTTTGCCAACATCACCATTGACATGTGTGCCATTATTGACAGGTAGGTTGCAGAAACATCACTGATACTCTGACACACATCCTGCGTATTCTGAAAGTAAACTGATATAGAAAAGAGGTACCATAATTAGAAGATGGAGATGATGGCTTTGGGTTACGGGTTGCAGGGTTCAGTCTCCAGTCTCTACTCTTATGCAGAGAAGGAAGTGAAAAGCTGTTGTAATTCAAGTTCAGCCCACAGGTCAAAAATATGGCTGCCTTGAATAGAGAAAACTGTCCAAAAAGTCACGCATTTTGTCAGTTTCTTAGATAGCTGTTATAACTATCATTTTGCAGCTGGAAGTTGTTTTTCCTGGCTTCATTGCCTTCTGCTACCACTGAATTCCACAGAGAACTAAAATAGGTTTGCATAAGTGCACAATTATCCACGTAATAAATGCATAAATATGATTAAAATAACGCTTAGAAATTACTCTTTATTTTNTTTTTTTTTTTTTTCCACCAAACTGAGAAGAGTAGTTCAGAAGTAATTCAGTAATTTGGAAATTCCCTTTATACAGTAGCAGGCTTTTGTTTTGAGGTTTACTTATCTAACCTGTGTTGATTATTGTTTCTTCTAATCGATACTGTCTTGGTCTTTAGCAATAAATAAATAAATCTGTAAATTAATTATATAATGCTAGGAATAACAGGGAAGGAGCAAGTGGTACAGCTTGGCTTCTCATTAAAATTACCAAAGTTTTAAACCAATTGCAAGTCTGCTGGGAAGCTGAAAATGGCTTTTTATAATTCTGCTTTGAAAGAAGCAAAGATTACAAGACTTTAGAATCTCAGAATAATTCAGATTACAAGAAGCCTCAGGAGTTCATGTGATCCAGCCTTTGCTCAAAGTGAAGCCAACTTCAAAGCTGCAACAGGCTGTCCAGGGCATGTTCAATCAAATTCTGAGTATCTGCAGCCATGGGGATTCCACAAACTATGTGACTCTGGATATCATCAGAAAATGCCATAACCATGAATATCCCCTCTTCCTCCTCCTTTCCTTGAGCTTTACTTGCTGAGCATGATGTGAAATGATATGGAATATCCCTTTGGTCAGTTTGGGTCATCCGTCCTGGCTGTGTCCCCTCCCACTATTTTGCCCATTCTCAGTGTACTAACTAACACTGGGAGACAGGATTTCAGGGGTGTGTAGAGAGAAAGCCTTGGTGGTGTGCAAGCCCTGTCCAGCAGTAGCCAAAATACTGGTGTATTCCAAACACTGTTTTAGTCACAACTGCAAAACACCACACCATGTGGGCTGCTATGAAGAAATTTAACTTTATAACTTCATCTCATTCAGAGCTGGTACACCATTTTAGTAATATCAGTGTTAAGGAGGGTGCAATATTGAATGGCTGTGGCTTGTTTTGGCATGTCAGTTAACTGACATGGACATGTTGAGAGATTAAGTCATAGCAACAAAGGGAAGTGAAGGGCTGCTATCAAAGGGAAAAGTTTGTTCTGTATCCTACCATACTACTGACATTAGAAAGGCCCCCTATGATTAGCATTTGGTATTTTAAATTCATTCATTTTATTTTGAATATTTGTTTTTGGAAATGCAAACAGACTTGGAAGAAAGGATGTGAAGATACATTTAAGTCTCTGCTTTTCCACGAGTAGATAAATCTACAGTTTGTATTGATCCAACTAATGCCAGTGTCTGCTAGAATTAACTCCATCATCATAGCTAAGTTAACCAGAATTAGCCTTTTCAATGTACTACAATGTAATTACAATCAACTCACAGTGTATGTTAATCAGAGCAATACAATACATTTTTAAAAAATAGAACTTTACCGTTTCCTGTGTATGAAACAGGTTATGTCTGAAGTGAACTTCACATAGAAGTTGTTATTTATAAGCAAGATACATATTTATTTTATAATATATGCTATATTTCAATATTTCATATTAAAATACAATGCTACATGCTATGCATATTATGTGAAACACATTGTAATCTATTGAAATATTGAAGTATTTTTCTTTTATATAGCAAAAAAATATATATTTGTGTTTATAATACACCATAATGCAAGTAATATTATTTTAGATAGATGTTTATGTATGTATGTTTACTTTATATAAGAAGAGATATTCTCACTCTGTTTCTCTCTTCTGTCACCTTGGACCCTGCTATCACTATATATAT
>VXAV01010324.1:189816-209703 GCA_013399715.1 Alectura lathami
TATATAAATTCTAAAAGTTAAAGTTATATGTCTTATCTTTATGCTTTCTAAGCACTAGCAGATAGTGTTGCAAGCAGACAAACAATTGTGTAATAAAATTAAAAAAGCATTCAGATAAATTGATAGCTTTTTTTTTTAATGATTAAGGTGGCATCTAGTTTCTTGTTTTTCCATGATCAAGTATACTTCTTTGTAGCTTGCACTTTAGAAGAAACGCTTTTACTAAGATGCAATAATGCCAAGGTTTTAAATCTGACAGGATTTCATGGCTGTCTTATTGCAAGTAAGATTTTACAAGTACTTCTGTATACAATGTGCCACTACATACACATTTCTATATTAGGCCAAGTGCCATGTGTGCTATATATTAGCTTAATTTTATTGCCTTTGAAAGGGGAGGATTCTTGTACCTGTAATACCAGGATCCTCCTGCTTTTTTAAAAAACTTGTTTCACTCTGAATGTTAAAGGTTTCAGTCTTCATCAACATGGAAATTGCTTTCATAGGCACACTTCAGTGAAGACCCCCACTGGGCAAAAAGATAAGCTGTCACACTAAATTATTCTTGCTGCAGACTTCAGCCATTTGGCTGGAGGAAAAAAAAAAACCTTGAAGTTGTGAATGATGGCATTTTTCATCTTCAGCCAGAATGGATAGGGGACAATTTTCTCTGTAAGCATATGATGAAAGGTACTCAGTGTGGTGAGTTCTTGTGCCACATCAGCCTGGAGGTAACTGCTCCAGAAGTCTCAGGTTCTGCCAGCTGAATGCCCACCCCATATGGAAAGGATTTCTGCAATTCAGTTCCATTAATTATTTAAGATTCTAGAAGAACGGTTACAGTAGTGTCACAGTTATACTTGGGAGATAGATGTGTTGAACGAGTGTCTTTATTTTTAGACTTCCCCTCCTCTCATTTTGCTATTGCATCTAGACCCATGAATTGAGATCTTATTAACAGGAAACACCAAAGCTAAAGGACATTCTCTTCATACCAGTGAATAAATAGTATAAGTGCACATAATTTCATTACATGCAAGCATATCTCTCTCCCTCTATATATATATATATATGAAATAATTGCACACAGTTGAAATGCTTCTGAGAAGAAAAAATAACTGTCTCTGTATATTAATTAACTTTATTAGCAATGGAAGTTGCATTGTTGTCACAGTGATCAACATGCTGTACTGCTTGTGACAGCACAGGTCCCTGTATACCTCCTTTACTTAACATTAATAAATTGAGTTGTTGTTATAGTCCAGATGGTACAGTTGTACTTCAGGATTTTAGCACAGGACATTGAACAGGTATTATTATTCACAACCAATTTATCCCAGCAGCCTCAAAGAATTCTTAAGATTGCCTGACTTTGTTGTGGCTAAAATTATGGGTTTTAATCACAGGACCACAATGAAGAAACACTAAAATGATTTCAAAATATAGTGTCCAATCTGTTGCTGTAGATTATGTAAAACATATGCCAACATAAAAGAAAATCTGTCAGTGTACAATATGATGTGAAATAACAGAAATGGAAAAACAAATGCAGTACCAAGAATTTTCATGTAGATGCTTCCAGTCTTGTATGAATGTGTAAACCATGTGGTTCACCCTGTATCACAGCAAGAAGATTTAGGTACTGATTTTCGATAATTTCACATTAAAGTATTAATGTAATTAACCAGACATGTGAGGCAGTGCATTTCTGGGTGATTATTGTTCACCTCCTGTGGTGATACACTCTGCATGACAGAATGCAAGCATTCTGCTCCAATTCTGTACAGACATATTTTCTATACTACATGACAGCCAATCAAAATTTGAAATACTTCCATTAAGTAAGAAAGGACTGCAAGCATACTAGTGCATAAAATTGCCCACAATATAAATGGCAGCAAAACAGGGAGGGTTTTTTGAAATTAAAAATGATCATTTCCAATAGTCTTAAAATTATTCACTTCTAGCTATTTATTTGGACTTTAAGCTTCTGCTCTTCCTCTCTGTTCACCCCCTCTCTCTGCCAGTTCAGTGGCGAGGCAGTCAGTGGAGAATAAGACAGACATTTTCCTGTAGTAATCTGTGTAATTTGTAACCTCCTCTAGGGAACCTGCTTTAGCAGGGTGTTAGACTAGATGATCTCCAGCGCTCCCTTCCAACCCCTATGATTCTGTGATTCTGTAAGAACCAGATGATATACCAGTGCCCAGAGTGCAGCCAAATCTGCTTTACAGTTGAGCTGTTCCAGACAGTTCCACAAAGTGGAAGTAAAATTGTACTGGAGAAGATCTGAAACCATACCATAGCTTCAGCCGGCCTTCTCAGCAGAAGACCTTCCTACATACACCGTCTCTGTCTCCCTGTTTCTCTTTGGAATTGCACAGACTTCTGCTGTGGTGTGGTGGTTTAACCCACGATAGCTCCCAACAGTCGTTTGCTCACCCTCCTCCAGGCCGCAGCCGCAGCTACACGGAGAGGCTCAGACCTGCCAGCGCAATACCAGTGGCCACCTCAGTGGGATGGAGAATGGAAGTGAAGAAAAAGAGATAGAGCTCAGGAGTTGAGATAAAACTATTTTACTAAAATAGCTAAGGAACAAGGGATAATAAAATGTAAAAGGGATAAAAGCGTAATATTACTGATAATTGGAACCTGCTACTTACGAGAAAGGCACTTTCTCTACCACACGCAAGCCCAATACAGAAGTGGAAAAAGCAACATGTATGGAATAACTCGTGGGTCAATTTAAGTTAGATGTCCTAACTCCGTTCCCCCCCCTCCCAACTTCCTAATCCCTACTCTTCCATCATTCGCAGATTCAGCTATACTAGAAAACATGACATGTGGAAATGTTTTCTGATGTGGAAATTAAATGGAAACACTAAGGCTTTTAACAAGGCTTTTAATAAGACAATTTCAAATACATTTACTTTATGATCCATCTCAGCACAGAAAATTAACTTTCTAGACACACGGGACGGCTCAAGTGGCAGTGATGATGCTTTCAATACTGTGGCACTAGCTACCTATGTACCACAGTGCAACAACTGCCATATTATCTAACACGGGTCAGTAAGCAGCTGGAAGGTTACTGATTCTACCTAAATGGCCAGAAAAATGAGAGATTTTATTACCTTTCTCTTGAAATCTCTATTCTCTCTTTTTTTTTTTTTTTTTTTTTTAAGAAAAAAAAAGGGCAATTTTTAAAAATTGGGAAAGAGGTGGCACAAAGGAGAAACACTGATGAAGTGAATGAATTGGATATTCCCAAATGTTCACAAACTTTCTCCCTTGCATGCAGCTGGAAAATTTTTGATAAGAGCAGCTAAATAGCCTTTATTCCACTTAACTAACAATTTTTAACTTGCAAATTTTAATGATTAGTGAGGTCAATGAGAACTGAAATTCATGATTTTATACAGATAAGATACAAATAGACAAATAGTTACTTGATTTAAGATATTCTTACAGCACTTTGATGTCCTCAAGAAAAGTTGGTTGTTTCAATTGTTCTTAGAAGGGAGTTCCCCAAGACAGCAAAATATGGGCAGATTTTTAAAAACTTTTGGACCCACAGGCTAGTCAAGTAAATTGTTACAAGCTGGTTTTAGCACTTCAAATCAATCATACTGAGGGATTGTTTGTGTTTTGGAGACTATAATAGCATAGACTTTATAGTAAATTTGCCTCAGGAAAGTATTTTTCACTTGATTTTTCTTTATCCAAGTTCAACCTCCTCTTTCTTGTAAGGCACATGTAATCTTACATCACTTAGAGCAGTGTTGAATCCCAGAGGTTTACAGTAAAGGAAATTGAATTTGTTTTCAATGTAACGGTAATAGGTTTAATTAAAAAATGACAATTTTAAGTGATTCTAAAACATTTAATATAAAGTTCATATAGAAATAACACTTGTTATTCATCATGATTCAAGTAGACCTAATTCTTTGCAAACAAGTAGTTAATCAAGTGAAGTCTGAAATGGACAAAGAGGGACATAGCTTATGCAGTTAGTATGGGCTGATTTTATACAGTTCTTATTTTATTACTTGTGTTAGTTAGGAAAGTTAGGAAATGTCTTGAGGAGGAAAAAAAAAGTTTTTTCAGACATTTAGGATTCATCACTATTATACTCAGTGTGAAGATAGGTCAGTGGAATACATTAAAGTAGTACTTCATTAAATGTTAAATGGTGTTAACTTACAGACTTTGAAACAGAAGGAAGCATCGTTGACCTATAGTTGCTACTTCTAAAATAAAGCAGACAGGTAGACATGATGATTTTCCATTTGAGTGAATATGAAATGTGTATTAACTGTATGGAACAAGCTATGAAAAAACTAATGGTTTCAGAATTTTTTTAAAAAGCTATTGTAGTGAGAAGTAATCCATGATCTTTTCATTTATATTTTTCTTGAAAAGTGCAGTGAGAACTAAAACAGATGGATCAGCTCTTTCTGGAAGAGCTGAAGATACGTTGGAAGTAAAAGATGTACATGAAAAATACACAGAACAAGTACATTTAGGGAACTGAAGGGGATATACTCAGGAGTAAGGAGGATAAAGGAGAAGTTTTTATAGTTTCTTAGAAGTTAACAGTAAAGGAAGAGATAAAGTATGTGCAGAAAGCCAATGGGAAGGGGGTGCAAGTGCTCTTCTACAGAACAGGTAGACAGCAGAAAGAAGGGGAGAGAGAAATAAGCTGTTTACTTTCTTTTCTGTAGTTCTCAGTGAGGGCTACAATCAGGTTAGAACTAGGACTATAATCAGTCCCCTTTGAGGTCTGGAATATGGAATTTTCTCCAGGAGAAAATGATGTGGATGAGATCATGGAGGCTCCTCCATGAGAATCAGCAACAAGGGATGGGGTAGCCTTGCATGTGCAGAAAGATTCATAACATGCAACTTTCCTTGTGTGAAACAGTATGACTAATGACGTATTATGTTAAATAACCTAACTGTGTAATCATTTGCTCTTTAAGCAAATTACAATGGTTTGAACTGGCAATGGATTGAACAATTTTATTCTTATGCCTTTTTGTTTGTTTTGTTTGTTTTCTTTTTTTCACTTTAACTTGTATTCCACAAGTCACAACAGCTGATAGCATAGCTCCTTTCAAGTACCTGTATGGCTTATACATTACCTAATAGCTGGATGTCTAAGAATAAGAAACTTCCAAACTCCTCAGTTTTTCTTTGTCTTGTATTTAATCCCAGGTAAAATTCACAGAGAAAGAGAGAGAGAGGAAGAAAAAAAAAAATTTTTTATTTCTAATAAATATAAACCTATGTTTATATTATGAAAAATATATGTTACTTAAATATTTTTTTTTCTAAAAATTTAGATTATTTGTCCATGATAAATGCTTCTTCTTGCTAAAACAAAAGCTAAAGCTTTAGTCTTAGGCAAACACCTAGTTGACTCTTAGGTATATTACTGAGAAGGGGAGGTTGTAAGGCAGATTTCTGGACAATCTGATATGCTTCTTACTTTTGTTTAGAGGTCAAGGGTAGCTCCTGGAGGATATGATATATGGCAAGAAAAAAGACAAATTACAGGCCAAATATTTGATTAGGTTACATGGGAAAGTAAGCTGTGCAAGGATAAGTGCAGGTTGAGCACCCTGCCTAACCTTTCCCAAAAAACATTTGATTTCACAAACACTTTTTTTTTCCACAGGCNATGCAGACTATATACTTATATGAAAACCGCTGAATCTTACCGAGCGTTTTTAGATTCTACAACACATTAACATATATAAATGTGTTAACAAAATGGGGCTCAACCAAAAAGATCTGGCTGGTGCAGCACAGGCAGAGAATAAAAGATAGATGTTAATCCTGAGCTGACTGAGGGGAAATGGCTTCTTCCCATTAGGGGAAAAAAAAAAAAAAAAAAAAAAAAAGGAGATTTCAGAGAGCTATTATCATAGAATCATAGAACGGCTTGGATTGGAAGGGACCTCAAAGATCATCTAGTTCCAAACCCCCGGCCGTGGACAGGTTTGCCAACGACTAGATCACTAGATCAATCTGCCCAGGAGCACATCCTGCCTGGCCTTGAGCATATCCAGGGATGGGGCATCCACAACCTCTCAGGGCAGCCTGTTCCAGCCCCTCACCACTCTCTCAGTGAAGAGCTTCTTCCTAACACCCAACATAATCCCCCCTTCTTTCAGTTTTAGCCCATTTCGCCTTGTTGAAACATAATATACCTGCATAAAAAGTCAGTTCACTTCCCGCTTGTAAGCTCCTTTTAAGTATCGGAATGCCGCAATGAGGTCTCCCTGGAGACTACTCTTTTCCAAGCTAAACAATCCCAAATCCTTCAACCTTTCCTCATATGAGGGATGCTCCAGCCCTCTGATCATTTTGGTGGCCCTCCTCTGGACCCGCTCCAACAACTCCACATCCCTTCTGTACTGGGGGCCCCAGGCCTGGACTCAGTACTCCAGGTGAGGCCTTACAAGGGCAGAGTAGAGAGGGACGATCACCTCCCTCTCCCTGCTGGACACCCCTCTCTTGATGCAGCCCAGGATGCAGTTGGCCTTCCTGGCTGCAAGAGCACACTGCCAGCTCATGGCCAGCTTTTCGTCTATCAGAATGCTCAAGTCCTTCTCCGCAGGGCTGTTCTCAAGGAGTTCTTCTCACAGTCTGTACACATACCTGTGATTGCCTTGACCCAAGTGCAACACCTTGCACTTGACTCTGTTGAACCTCATCAGGTTCTCATGGGCCCACTTTTCCAGCCTGTCCAGGTCCCTCTGGATGCCATCCCTTCCTTCAGGCCTATCAACTGCACCACTCAGCTTGGTGTCATCAGCAAACTTGCTGAGGGTGCACTTGATCCCACAGTCTAAGTCATCAATAAAGATGGTGAAGAGCACTGGTCCCAAGACGAACACCAGGGGGACTCAGCTCGTGACTGGCCTCCACCTGGACATAGAGCCATTAAGTACTACCCTTTGTCTGAAACCATACAGCCAGTTCTTTATCAAGTGAACCATCCACCCATCAAATCCATATCTCTCCAGTATAGAGACAAGGATATGGTGCGGGACCATGTCAAAGGCCTTGCACATGTCCAGGTAGACGACATCTGTCACCCTTCCGTTGTCCACCGATGCCGTCACTCCATCATAGAAGGCCACCAGATTGGTCAGGCACGACCTGCCCTTGGTGAAGGCATGCTGGCTGTCTCAGATCACCTCCTCATCTCGCAAGTGCCTTAGCATCTCCCTCCAGGAGGATCCGCTCCATGATATTCCCAGGCACAGATGTGAGGCTCACCGACCAGTAGTTCCCCAGGTCTTCCTTTCTCCCTTTCTTAAAAATGGGAGTGATGTTTGCCTTTTTCCAGTCACCGGAGACCTCGCCTGACAGCCACGACTTTTCAAATATGATGCAGAGAGGCATGGCAACTACATCAGCCAACTCCTTCAAGACCCTGGGATGCATCCCATCCAGCACCATAGACTTGTAAACATTTAGTCTCATAAGATGTTCTTGGACATGCTCCACGCTTACACTGGCAAGGATTTTGCTCCCCCTATCCCCCCTTGAATTTTCAGGGACAAGATAGACCTGGGCAGCCTGACGAGCAGTGAAGACCGAGGCAAAGATCTCATTAAGTACCTCAGCCTTCTCCACACATCAGAGGAGGCCAGTTCTCCCTTTCCATCCATCAGAGGGGGTACACTCTCCTTCACCTGTCTGTTCTGACCTATGTAGCTAAAGAAAGCCTTCTTGCTGTTTTTTACATCCCTCGCCAAGCTTAATTCTACCTTATTCTATCAGGTCCCTTCCTGATCCCATCCCCACATATCCTAACAGCATCTCTGAAAACCTCCCAGGCCACCCATCCCTACCTCCACTGTCTATACGTTTTTCCCTCAACTTGACCAGTAGGTCCTTGCTCAGCAATGCTGGTTTCATGCCTCCCCGGCCTAGTTTTTTATTCTGGGGGATGGAGAGTTCTTGTGCTCTCAGAAAGATGTTCTTAAAGTGCTGACAGCTTCGCTCCGATCCTTTGTCCCTAAGGACAGTTTCCCAGGAGATGTCTTCCAACAACTGCTTAAACAGCCTGAAATTTGCTCTCCTCAAGTTCAGTGTCCTGACTCCACTCCTTGCCAGGCCCATGCTCCTCAGGATCACAAATTCCACCAGGCCACAGTCACTGCAGCCCAGGCTGCCTCCAATCTTCACCTCTTCAGCCATCTCCTCCACGAGTGAGCACCAGGTCCAGCAATGCATCACCTCTGGTCAGACTGTCCAATACCTGAACCAGAAAGTCATCATTGATGGACTCCAGCAGCATCCTGGATTACTTGCAGCTTGCTGTGTTGTTGTCCCACCAGATATCTGGGTGGTTGAAATCCCCCATTAGGATGAGGGCCTGTGCCTGCAATGCCTCCTTCTGCTGAAGCAAGAAGGCCTCATCAACAGGCTCCCCTTGATCAGGTGGCCTGTAGTAGACCCCTACCACCAGCTGCCTTTTATTGGTCCCACCCTTAATTTTCACCCACAGGCTCTCAACCTGTTTCTGGCTGTTTGTTATTCAGAGGCAGTTCCTCACAGTCTATGCACTTCTTAACATAGAGGGCAATTCCCCCATCCCTCCTGCCTTGCCTATCCCTTCTAAAAAGCTTATAGCCCTCCATGGTGGTATTCCAGTCATGTGAATCATCCCACCACGTTTCTGTGAGAGCAACAAGATCGTACTTCTCCAAGCGCACCATAATTTCCAGATCCTCCTGCTTATTTCCCATGCTGTGTGCATTGGTATAGAGGCACTTCAGCTGGGCTGTATTTTTCCCTTTGGACCCTGGCACACCCCTCCTATGCTGAGCTCTGATGCACTTGGTTTTAACCCCTTCCCCCTTCCAATCTAGTTTAAAGCCCTCTCAACTAGTCCGGTCAACTCCTGGGCAAAATCCTTTTCCCCCTTTGGGGTAGGTGGGTCCATCTAGTGCCAGCAGGCCAGGAGCCAAATAGACCGCCCCATGGTCAAAAAACCCAAAGTTCCTCCAATGTCACCAGCCTCTTAGCTAGGTGTTGACAAGGTGGGTCTTCCCATACCTGTCGCTGTTTCTCCCTGCCACCAAAGGGATGGAGCCAAACACCACCTGCACTCCAGACCCTTCAACTAACTGCCCCAGCTCCCCGAAGTCCCTCTTGATTGCCCTTGCACTTTTCCCAGCCACTATATCACTTCTTACCTGGGCTACCTGCAGTGGGTAGTAGTCAGAGGGTTTCACCAGGTCAGAGATCTTCTTTGTAATGTCCCTGACCCAGGCCCCAGGAAGGCAGCAGACCTCCCTATGTGTAGGGTCCGGTCGGCAAACAGGACCCTCCATTCCCCTCAGGAGGGAGCCCCCTACAATGATTGCCCTTCTTTTCTTCTTGAAAAGAAGGCACTCTTATGCGTGGGGATTTGAGTGACCGGCTCACCCCAGAAAACCTCTCTGAACTACCTTCATCTACAATCTCCCTTACTTGCCCCACCATGCCCAGAGCCACGTAATTTTTGCCCAATTGCACCTGGGCAGAAAAGGTAGGCTTTGGTGGGGTCCACCTACCATTCTTAGTAGGGACCTGTTTCCACTTCCCCTTGTCTCCTGGACCCTCCCGTTCCGATTGACCTTGAGAGGGTAGAGGATCCACCACTACTCATGCAGCAGCCTCCTGGTGCTTTTCTCTCAGCTCTGGTAGGGAGGAGATTGACCCGTCTATTTCCCTCTAGCAGTCCCTGATCGCTCTTAACCTTTCCACCTCCTCCTTTAGCTGGGCCACTAGACTAAGCAGATCATCCACCTGCTCACATCCTAGGCAGGAGGTACCTCCTCTACCCTCCAGCAGCAGTGCCAGACTCAGGCACTGCCTACAGCCTGAGACCTGGACTGCTGCATGAACATGTGTGGTCACCGTCTGTGACGCTGCGTTCTTTTTGGCAAGGGCTCTCCGCCTGATAGCGACCATGGCTAGGTCTAGAACTATCAGAGAGCAGTGACTGACGGTGCTCTGCCCTCTAAAGCATGGAGACGTGCTCTGCCAAAAAAAAATTTAAATTGGAAATCCTACCCAGAGCAGGATATCATCAAGGTCTAACAGCTCTGCCTAGCACTCTCTAGCTAGTTGTCCAGAGAAGGAGACTAAATTATCATTAGTGCTGATAATGACAATTATCATTCCTGTAAGGAGAAGTGCATGATCATGCATTCTCAGCCCATGCCCATCAGAGATATTGTAATCCCTGAGCTGACACAGGAGACTGTCCAATTGATTCAGAAAAATTTGAGATTTCCTGCTGAACAAACTCATTCTTCTTTATTCATAACAGCTCCTGTTTGACTTATCCTTAAATATGGCCGAGCAAACCTTATTGCTTAACCCTAGAAGCTTCAAATCTGACAACCTGTTTTAAAAATCAGCATTGCTATGAGTCATTGCATTGCCCAGGCACACACTGGGTGCTCTACATTGCAGATTTTTATTTGTACATAAGAAATAAGTGGTTGCTCTCACACAGGCACACATCTACCAACTTTCAGTAATCTGGTAAAATCATTAGGGTAAGGATTTGAAAAAAATTTATAAACAGTGGCAGTTTTAGAATCTCATTTAAATAATATTAAAAGCTGTTTTGACAGAACATCTCCTTTTTATTTATTTATTTTTTAATCTGCTAATATATCAGTGGTGTGAGAGGAGTTTAATTAAATGAAGTAATTGATAATTTATAAAGATCATAAGCAAAAGCTTTGTGTGGAAATTAATTTCTTGTTTTCTCTTAAATACATTACTTAGGGGACGTGCTTGTATGCACATCTTGTGTTACATTCATGTTTAATTACTATTTGATTTTTGTCTTCATGTGGGCAAGATGTAAGCACTGAGCAAACATCCACCAAGCTCTCTCTTTGACATGAAATTTATACAAGACTAGATGGTAAATATTGAACTGATCCCATAATAATACCTTTAAAGCAGTAACTCCCCGTTTACTCAGCTGAGTTTTGAAGCCAAACTGTTTTGATGATCCTCTCTGCTTTTTCATCACTTCATGCTTCTCGTCAGCTCATAACTAGAAAAGATTATATGTTATGCAGATTGCTTATTTTTATGTTTAAGACATCCTTCTTTTTAATGACCAGTACTATTCTTCTTAATGATTAGCCATCATGACATGATCATTCTCAAAAATAAACAAAAATAGGTTGTCATCTGAGCTTTAAAATTTACTAAAACTTTAACCAGGGAAATAAAATTTATGATGCTGCTTTAAAGACTGTTCAGGTTTCTATTGCTTTTAGCCTTTTGATAAGACTAAAATTGTGTCGTCCTCTTACTTGCATTTGTGGTTGTAAAATATTTCCTGCTTCGGCAGGGGGATTGGACTAGATGATCTTTCGAGGTCCCTTCCAATCTCTAACATTCTGTGATTCTGTGATATAGATTTCTCAGGTATTATTATTTTTCCTTCTACTTAAAATATTTTTTTTGTGACTAGAAGTAAAACAGTTGTAGATATTTTTACTATGTGTGTAGCATAGATCTGATTATGACCAGCTTAAAGACTGCAAATCTGAGTTCATAAATTGATATCAAATTGAATCAATTCAACCAGTTCCTTAGAAGTATGTTCACCTGAAACAGGAAGGCAACCAGTGCTGGTGGATGACTAAAATTTCCACTGGATCTGTTACAAGGAATTTGTTAAGATCGTATAATAACCATTTCATAATCTGGCAGTAGATTTCTCTACTAACATTTTTTCTCTTTTGGTATAAATACTAGATCCACTTCTTATACAACTTTTAAGCAAGGTTTGTCTTATGTAAAACACTGCTGCAAATAAGAACTCATAGCTGTTTGTGGGTGGGATTTGGCTTTAGCAGAAACTGGCCTGCTGTAGAGTTTCTGCTGGAACCACTGTTTTTTTTTTTTTTTTTTTTTTTTTTTTTTTTTTTTCTTTTCTTTTTTTTTACAGGAATCATTATAATTTTTAAAATAGCTTACTGTAATCTTATTTTCGTGCAGAATATTCACACTGGTTACCGTCTAAAGAAATTGATTCGTAAGTATAATAGACTAGAAGTAGTCTTGTAATAGCTGTAGGTTGATCTTTAAAGCTTGGGAAAATAATAACTCTGAAATCACTGGAAATAATAATAATAATGTCTATATATGTGCTTAAGGTTTAATATGGGTTTGTAGCTTTCCTGCTTCCTTTTCTCAAAAAGAAGCACTTACGTTTTTGTTTCTGAATTTCTGTTGGTAGCAAGTCTTTGCTAGGGAATAGTCTCTTTCAAAAATGAATGTCTGTTCACTGATGAAAGTGTTATTCTCTGTTAAATCTTATACTTGTCCCAGATTTCACAGATCTTTTGCAGGACAAAGAGTACCACATAATAAGAAAAGACATGATCAACTTTCTAACAGTATTCTTGGCTGCATTAGGCAAAATATCACCAGCACCCAGTTCTGGGTCTCCCAGTATAAGAGAGACACAAACATACTGGAAAAAGCCCAGCAGAGGGCCACCAAGATTATGAAAGAACTGGAGCACCTCTTCTTTGAGGAAGGGCTGGGAAAATAGGAGGTTCAGAGGAGGATCTTATCAATGTCTATAAATACCTGAAGGGAAGATACAATGAAGATGGAGCCAGGCTCTCTTTAGCGGTGCCCAGCAACTAGAAAAGAGGTAATGGGAACAAACTGGAACACAGGAGGCTCTGTCTAAACATCAGGAAGTACTTCAACGAGAAATTGATGGAGCACTGGCACAGGTTGCCCAGAGAGGCTGTGGAGTCTCCTTTGTTGGAGATCTCCAAAAGCTGCCTGGACATTATCCTGGGCTGCTTTGGTTGTCCCTGCGTGAGTAGGGAGGTTGGACCAAAAGTCTCCCAGAGGTCCTTTCCAACCTTAAATATGCTGTGATTCTGTGAAATTCATTTCTGATGTTAACACACTGAAGGTAATAGATTCATCTTACCTGTCTTATGCTTTTCTGTAGACAGCAATATTAACATTTCTGAGGATCGCAACATTTCTGATGTGTTTATTGTCGTATCTTCATGTAAGGCAAATGCTGCTAAAGAAGGTTGAAGGCCTGCATCCACTACAGGACTTATGTGTGTTGATACTCACTGTTTTCTAGGCTTCTATCTATGGGAATGTGATTGACATTAAAAGAGGGAAGGTACTTGAATCCTGCACAGTGTAATTAGGTAGATATAAGTATGGCTGAGTAGGACTAACCACAGTCAAAATACTGAGCAAGGTATTGAGAAGACTGTAGGAAGTTGTTTATGGCCTGAAAATGTCTCCAGTAAGAACATACACAGGTCTGTAGTAATGATGGAAGAACTGAACATACAGTCCATGCTTCTGACAGTGCTTACATGTTTTATTCAATAATTGATTCATACAGAACACAAAAGTAGTGTTGTATTTACACCCACAATATGCTTAGGTGGTGTACCTGGAAGGGTTTCATAGTAGGCTAAGTGAAGAGAGGCTTTTCATTTCTTCTGATGTAAACTTTAGGTGGTGAAGCAACCAGATGTCTTTCTGTATAGTTTTCACTGTAGGGACATAATTAGTT
The DNA here is from genome assembly GCA_013399715.1 of Alectura lathami. Taxonomy (NCBI): domain Eukaryota; kingdom Metazoa; phylum Chordata; class Aves; order Galliformes; family Megapodiidae; genus Alectura; species Alectura lathami. The sequence continues at coordinate 203,423 of VXAV01010324.1, forward strand.
TTGGAGTCACATTGCATTTCTCAAGATTACATATAAACTATGACATTGAACAAGGTTTTGAACTCTGCCTCTCCAATTGCAGATCAAAGTTGTTCTCCAGTAAACTCACGCTTCCTTTCTACATTGTGTTGAATGGCTTTAAAGCTACTGCACAGAAAGTTTATTATTATAATTACGCACTTTAGGGTTCATGAGTTCATCAGATTTCTGGTGAGCATCAAATTAAAGGCATGTGGCAATTCTTGAGGAGAAACTGTGTTAAAACAGAACCAATTTTCTTCTGGCAAACTGGAAAGAATAATATCCTCATAAGAATATATGTCAGATGCTACTTACTCCTTGATGCTTTCCTGGAGGGGTAATTTAAATGAACTAACTAAAGCAATCCTGTAGGTTTCAGTAATCATTAATTAATTAATTAATTAATTAATTCCCAGTAAATGGCACCAATAGATTAGATTACAGTAGCTGGTTTAGATTAAGAGGTATGATTTTCTTTACAATGGATAGAAAATGCTTGAGCTGTGCATTAAATGTATTATACTTTTCATGGTAAAATATCAAAATTATTAATTAAACATGTGGAGGGATTTTAAAAGAAAATAATTTGAAAATTATTTTTAAATGACCTAATAAATAAGAAGAATGCTTAGTGGAACAATTCCTCTTTTATACCTGTAGAATTAATATATTTATGTTAGCTTTTTCTAAGATATTTTAAGCTGTGAAGTATACCAAAATTGTTTATTAAAAAGACACAACTATAAGATATATTTTTCCAGAAAGAAAATTTTTATATCAATCCTATGCATCAACATTTTCAAGAAAATTGTCACTAGTACTTATTGATTGCAATTTTTTCCATGTAAAGCTTACCCTTTTGATGTAAAATTTTAATTCTGTGGAAGGCATCTATAAAATATTGCTATAATGAAAAAATTTTGAAAGCATGCCTATTAGGATTATGGTTTGTGTTGTTAAAATAGATCTCTAGAATTAGGGCATTTAGGATAACATTTTAAAGAACCAATGAAATAGCATGTTATATTCTTATAGGTGGCTTAGTTGCTCATACATTTTTTTAAATGTTGTCATAAGCAATGTTATATTAAATAATGTACATAGTGAATGATCTGAACAAAAGACTTACTCATTATATGTTCAGTGAAGCAAAAACCAGTAGACGTGTAATTGTTCAGCATGACTGAAATTCCACCTATGCGCTTAATTTTTCAATTGAGCGTCTGTGGTCCTCAACCCCACCTGCTGTGGAAATCTGTTTGGGGATCCATTTTTAAATCAGCAACAGAGGAAGCAGCATAGCTTATGATTACATTAAAATCTCCTCAGCTCTTCCTTTGCCTCTCAGTTGGTTGTGATGAGGGCAGTTGGTTCTGTCTCTGTCTCAGAATACTTGTATATCCAGACAGAAATCAGAATAATAAGATATGATAAGTTGGAAGGGACCCACAAGGATCAGAGTCCAACTCGTGGCTCCACACAGGACTACCCAAGCATTGTCCAAATGCTCCTTGAACTCCAGCAGCCTGGGGCTGTGACAACTGCCCTGGGGAGCCTGTTCCAGTGTGCAACCACTCGCTGGTGCAGAACATTTTCCTAATCCCTAACCTGACCCTCCCCTGACACAGCTCTATGCCGTTCCCTCTGCTGTGAAATCTCCCTCTGTGCTGAACAAACCAAGGGAGTTCAGCTGTTCCTCATATGTCTTGCCCCCTAGGCCCTTCTCCATCTTTGTAGCCCTCCCTTGGATACTCTCTAATAGTTTTATGTCCTTCGTACATTGTGGCACCAAACCTGCACCCAGTGCTTGAGCTGAGTCCACCAAACACAGACTGGAGTGGGACAATCCCTTCCCATGCCCAGCTGGCAGTGCTGGGCCTGATGCACCCCAGGGTACGGCTGACTCTTTTGACTGCTGACTCATCTTCAACTTGCTGCTAACCAGAATCTCCAAATCCCTTCCCACAGAGCTACTCTTCAACCTCTTGTCCTCCAGTCTGTATGTATAATCAGGGTTATACTGTCCCAGGTGCAGAATCCAGCCCTTGTTCTTGTTAAACTTTATGCATTTGGTGATTGCTCATCTCTCCAGTTTGTCAAGATCTCTCTGAAAGGCCAATCTGTTTCTGAGGAATCAACAGATACTCCCAATTCAGTGTCATTCATAAACTTACTTGGTATAACTTCAAGTCCTGTATCCAATTCATTGATGTAAGCATTAAGGAGAACTGTCCCTAAAATGGAGCCTTGTAGAACCCCACTAAGTGAAATAACTGCCTGGTCAGGCTCTGTTAATTGCCTAATTAGTTGTCCTCTATTAGTTGCCTGAAAATTGTCCTCTCAGGAAAACTTAGCAGCCCTACAGAAGTAGGGTTTCTGCCCACAAGCTAAGTACCTTACTTTAACTACTCACTCAATTTTGCCATATATGGCATATCTATTCAGACAACAGTTTCAACTCGCCAAAGCAGAAGGAAAGCCAAGGAAGTCTACATAGATTGTTGTTAGCTTTAGGGTAAGAGGGAGAGGCAGAGCATCATACTTCCTACATACTGATTCCAAGGAAAAACATATGTATGATGCCTCTGCATTTTACACTGACAGCAATTTTTGTTTTTCTTTCAACAGAAGAACCAATCAACTTGTATGTTCGTATTTTAAGGAATAAGATACTCAATATTCCATTGCCAATTAAATGCAATATTCTTCCATTGATGGAAGGAAAGAAAAAGACCAGAATTCAGTGCCTAGACATGACTAATGTTGTGTGCTAGGATTTGAAAGCCTTTACAGCTCCCTGCAAGGGCGTTTAGGTCAAGAATTTAAGCTGAATTGACATCCTATAATAAAAGGAGATATTTTCTCTAAGGTAGTTTAGACTTTAGACCTATAGAGCCATTTTCTTGTGCTGTGAAAAAAACATTTGATTCGTATTTCTTGAAAAGCTAATAATTGCTTGTGCATTAGTTGCATTTATCTGTTGCTATGCATGCAACTGATAACATTTCTGTTTCTCTGTTATTGTGTTATGTTTCATCGTGAAGTCAGACTTGTTAGAGGGCAGCAGTTAATTTGACTTAAACTTTTTATTTTGTATATTGGGTCTTTTTCAGAATTGCTGCACTCTAGAAGAAAGAATACAAGCTTCCATTGGTCTTTCTTAGCATTTTTCGTCTCACATCATTGCAATTATTGTGATTGATCTGTATGACGTTGTATAAAATTCATTTAATCAATATTAACCACTATTGTAGTTCATTGCTAAAAGACTGATTCAAACAAGCTGGTAGAAGGATTATTTTAATTGATTTATCTGTATTTTATTATGGATTTACATAGTAGTCATTTCTAAGGCAACATCATGAAATGCAGTTCAGAAAGATTGATTTGACTGTGATAAGCTACTGCTTACTGTCCTGTGATTGCATGGGACATGTTTCTTTGAGTGGAACTATTGGATTATTTGAAATATTTTGGTTTCGAAAGTTTAATTCATGAAATAACTCCCACTGAATTGTATGGAAAGTTGTTATTTACAGGGATTATTTACTTCCACATTGAAATACTATGAAAATTTTAATTTTCTTTAATAAGGTTTAGAAGTTAATGAACAGCCAAAGAAGATAAACAAGTTCTAAATAAACTATAGTCTGTGACTATAGTCACTCAATCTTCTCAATATTTAGAAGGAACTGGGGAGATCACATGCAGTCTAGTCATGAGAATTAGAGCTCAAGGGGCTCTTGGGCTGCTCACTATTTATGGGGTAAGATGATTGGCTCATAGTCATAGTATTTAGCAGTGTTATCAGTTCTGAGCAAGGTTTTGGGTGTAGTGGCCAGGTCAAAGGAGGAGGCTGGGAGCAGGGAGGAGAACACAATCATAGTTCCCAGTGCTAGGCAGCACTCTAAGTTCTAATTTCACTCAGCCTTACAGTTTTTAAGAGTCTCTAATTTTTCACTTTAAATATTTACTCTCTGGTTAGGGATATTACTACTTCATCCTCCTGAATTTCTATTAAATATTGTATACTTTTCAGATCAAATTCCTAAAGGATTGAAAGGCTGTCTAGACATTTTACAGTTGATTGTGCTGCTTAATTTGTACACATGTACTAGTCTTTCATACGCTCTGTTAACTTCTTCTTCTGCAAACAAATGCTGGTAGTTCACTGTCAGTTTTAGTGAGGGTAGCTATTATTTTAACTTCCTTTTTCACTTTTATACTGAAGGAAAAATACCAAGATGCAAAGATTTCTAGGGGAAAGAGAAAATCCAGCTACTAAAATCCAAATTCTTTCTATTGCAACAAGGGAGGTAATATCTGCTCCTTTTCTGTTCCACAACAGGAGCTATTGGTCTACCTTTTAAATAAAAATATTTTTACACTTTTTACAGTACAATAAACCTTATTTCTGTCTACTCCTTTGCAATTCCTTCACTAAACTCTAGCAACAGTCTAACCTATTCCCATTATACAAATTGTCCTCAAAATCATTAACTCAATAAATAAAATTATTTCCTGCCTAGGCTAAATCCAATACAGTTCATTCTAGAATGTACTGATATTTCTTTCTCTTTCACCCTCTCTTCAGTTTACTCACCTTTTTAAATTGTAATTTGTGCTAATACTAATCAGAGGATAACACCTCTCCTGCATGCTTTTGTACCCTTCATACTAAATTTATCCATCTGTAGCATTGCTCAAGGGATCATCAGTTGTTTTTTCTGATCTTTTATTATTACTGTGTGATTATTTGATTCAGGACCTATGAAAACAGTAGCAAGTCTTCAAGAATAATCTTTCCCCTATTGGCTTCTTTTTTTCACTAGAGATCAGTCAAAAACTAACTACTCCAGTGTTTGGTCAAATAATCCCCCTCAGACACATTTCTTTTCTGTGTTTAGTATTTATTTGGACTTGCCATCCTAATTTTTCATACTTAGTATTACATTTGTAGTTGTCAGCACGTTTCAAGCGATTAATGCTTTACTGACCATATGACAATTATACAGAACATGGTAGAAAATAAATGATGACCTTTTCTCCTCAATGCTAATATATTCTGTTTCATCTCTTTCATCAGAGTAGCAACCTTGTGTATCTTATTTATGCAGTCTTATTTTCGCTGTTTTGAAAGCCTTTATTTTATATTTGTTACCTCTTAGAAATGCCTTTATATCTGTTATTGACTCTATCCTCTATACAAATTTTGTAGAATATTTTATTCTCCATTTCTCATGACTTAATGCTTTTCTCTCTGCTATCATTTGTTATTTGTGTAACTATTAATCGTGTCAGGGGTACATTTCATATTTCAGTTTGTATGATATGTGCTCTGCGAAGTATAGTTGCTTTATGTCTCATAAAAGCACTCAGTAGTTGTCTTAGAATAGTGTAATTATATTTTGAAATAAGTTCCTGATTTGATACAAGTATATGATGCTACTGTTTGATATTAGAAATACATTGAACATACAGAAGTTTCTCCTTCAAAAATAGTCTTTTCCTCTTTTAATACTACCAGTCACCATCATTTATTTTGTTCCACAAAAGTAGAAGCAGTAAAGGAAAACACAGTTACTAATCCATGTAATGTGAAATACTTCAAAAAAGAATCTGCATATCCTTTGAAGTAAGTAACTTATTTTTCTAAAAGAGAGAAAGAAAGGAAAGGAAATGAAATGAAGTAAAAGAAATGAAAAGAGTAAGTGAATTACTAGTGAAGGAACTGAGGAACATATAGAACCTTAAAGCATTGTTTACAGGCATACAAAGGAGAATTCAAACCAGTAACCAGTGTCGTCAAAGAGTTTACAAGGCCTGAGCAGTTCTTTGTCTCTTCTCGACACACCCTATTATAAAGTTTACTGGTTTTGCTATATAAAGTGATAGAGGACTTTAGCTATAGAAATATGAGTCTACAATTAACAGTAAATGAACTTTGAAAACAGGAAAATAGATTTATGTCTAAATGGCTTACGCACAAGCTAAATTCTTGGGATAGAAGGAAGAGGGTTGTACATGGCAAAGAAAAAGGGGTTTCTATAGCAGTGAATCCTGCATGATCAGTAACTGGGTTTCTTTAAGCGAGAAAAAAAGAATGAAGCCAAATCTTGATCCTGACCCTCTGCCCTACTCTTATACCATAAAACATGGAACAATTTTCTTTATATAAAATGCACAGTAAACTGATGCAGGTCTGTAATAGTCCATTCTGTAGGCTAAACCCTCTATAAAACAAATGAATTTTTAAAAGA
>VXAV01010325.1:0-22461 GCA_013399715.1 Alectura lathami
GATTGTGCTGTGCTTCTGACAGGAGCAGAAGTCTGCCAGATCCAAAATGGTCACTCCTTGAAGGGTCACACAAGGTGCCCTACATGTAAGATTTGGGCATTGGAGAGCAGGTCAGTTACCAGCGTCTGGCCAGTCCTCGTGCTGGCAGGTGCATCAAGGGGCCTGCTGCTGTGACCATTTTGTAGTACGGACTCATGGGGATAAAACCCAAGGCAGTCATTTCACAAGGGCCCCTGGAAGCTTTTGAATTTCCCCTTATGGATCTGAGATCTTTTGCTGCAGAATACCAAGATGAACATGTCAGGTCTTTTTGTTTTCAGCCTGGAGCTGCTAGTGTTGTGCAGGTCATTGCTGGCTGGGAATCTTAAAAGCCTTGTGCCATTTCTTCGAAGTTTTGTTTTTATTTAGTGGTCTGGCTGGGTGCTCAGATGGCTTTATCTCAAAGCTTATGCAAAACACTCTAGAGACACATTTTTCAGAAGAATCTTGTGCTTGACTAGTCCTAAAGGTGACAGCAGTGATTACTGGCTAGTGTGTGCTTTCAGTGATGGGCACCACTGATGACTGGTACAGACCTTGTAACCATCCATTTAATGAGACTCTAGCCTGATGTATTTAGGGTTTGTTTTGTTTTGTTAATTTTTTTTTTNNNNATGAGATTCTAGCCTGTTTTATTTAGGGTTTGTTTTGTTTTTTTTTTTTTTTTTTTTTTTTTTTTAGGGGAAGAATTGAAGAAAGTTGTCTTCCTGAAGTCAGACCTCTTGTATATGCATTGGCCATGTTAGTTTGCAGAATGCATGTCATCTATAAAGCAGTCACATGGTATGTTCCTTGAGTCTAGATCACCATTTTTTGAGGAAACAAATCAAAGACAGACTAGATCCATAGCTGTTAAAAAATGGAGTTTGAAGCTAATCAGTTTTTACCAGCTAAGGACTTGACTCCTCTTCAAGAGCCTTCTTCTTTCTTTTTAGTATTTCTTGTGATGCAAGACAAGTAAAAAGAGAAAAGCCATCCAGCTGTTTTCATGTGTGACCCTTCCAAAATACAGCTGAAGGGTGAGAAGTTACAGTGTTTGGGTGGGAAAGCAGTAAAACGTTGTTGTATGTCTGTTTGCTATCGTTCTGTAACAGAGCAAGGGCTTTGAAACCTGCTACTGGTCAAAAGAAGTCCTGCTCACCTAGCCAGAATCAGCTGTGGTCTCATCACTGCGGATCGAGTCTCTAGGTACTTTGTCAAGGGTTAATGGGAATGCCACTGAGTACAGGGTACTCGTTGCTGTGTTTGGAGCTGCACCTGCAAGGAATGTCTAGTTTTTAGTGACTCGTTCAACCCACTTGATTTCTGAATGGCTGCTGTTCTTCTACAAATATAACATTTAATTGTTTAAAATATAATGGTATCAACATTCATTGATGTGCAGTTTGTACTCTGCACTTGTAACAAGCTGATGTGTACAGATGCCTGTGTGGTTAACTCGTGGGACTGGAGGCCAAGAGCCACAACCATTCCTCTGAGCATACAAAGGAGTCAATAATGGATTTTTCTGCTGAGGATCTTGAAGTTACAGTAAGGTTTAATGGGTTCCAGTCATGTGGTATCTATCCTACAACTGCACATCGTTGCCTTTGGGTCGATAGGACCACCTGAGGCACTCCATTTGCTAGTACGTACTGATACAGCCCTATGCCGTGCTGTGCATCAGCAGTAGAATGACCAATTGCTGGAGCCAGCTGGCTGGTTGGTGAAGTGTTACCTGCCTTCCTAGCACTGCCATGGGTTGCTTTGTTAGCAGTCTTCAGGATCATAATGCAATGATCTAAATTTCATTTTCTCTCTTATTGTGCAACTTGTGGTTCCGATCTAGTACCTCAGGAGCTTAGTGTCTCGTGACCAAATGTCTGACTTCTTTTAAAACCAAACCATCCTTCAGTCATTTCTCTCTAGCTAGAATTTTATTATTGTGTCAAGTATGTGTTCTGGGGAATGAAAGGCAGGATCCTGACACAGCTAGTCTGGTTCCTGTTTTGCTGAAAACTATGCTTCCACCAGAACTCCTGCGGCTTGCATTGTATTACTGTCCTGTGGGCAGACTCGGATGAAAGTCCTGCTAATGTATACAAACGGAAGAGGAACTGCCTGGTCCCACAACACAGAGGAGTAGAAGCATAAGTTTTTTCACTGGTGCTGTTCAGGAACTGAAATCTTACTACATGTGTGTACATTGTCTACTAAAGATGATGCTGAAGTGCTGTTGAGTGATATTCATCCCATGACAGAAAGAAATTCGAAATGAAGCATAAACTTTTATTCAGGCGAGTATCACAAATGAGAGGAAAAGCTGTGTACAGCGATCAACTTGCTGAAGTTCTGCTGAGCCACACAGAGAAATAAATTCTGGAGTTGCAAACTGTCTTATAATTGTACCAAGTAATGTTTGGTATCATTTATCATTCAAACGCTTGTTTCATTCACTTTTTTAGTCAGTGGAGCTTTATAAATTTGGAGCTTCTGCACAGCCCCACAGGGTACCTTCTGTTGGCTTGGTACTTTACCTGCTCCATGACCCTACCTCTAATTCCTTAGTCAGGAGCCAGTAACCAATGGGACATGTCTGGGAAGACATAGTATGCCCAAGGAGCGTGTTGTTGGCCTTAACCTCTAGCGTTCCCCTTTTTCAGAAGGTCTTACGTTTAAATAGGAGATCAGAGAGACTGAAAATTTGCAAAATACCAAGCAAGAGGCCTGATGGGAAGGAGTGGTCAGCATGACCTCTATGCTGCCTGTCTTAGGGTTTTAAACGTAGCCAGTCTGGCTGGTTTGCACTGCAGTTGTCAGAACTCCGGGACTGGCTGTGATGAATTAAAAAGTCTGATTTTCGGAGTTGTTTGTTCTGAGGTGGTTAAGTGGAAATTTGCCACTGTTCACATCCTTTAAGTCTGAAACTTGATTGTGAAGTCGGTTTAGGCTCTCCCATTAGAAATGACATGAAAAGTTAACACTGATTTCTCAGCCAGTCCTCATATATTTTACAGATTTGTATGGCTTTTCCAACTCTTTGGAGAAGAGACTGTCATCTCTATTCTTAGTGGTAAAGTTGTGAGGAAGATTAAGGCAAGAATTCAGTGTGACATTTCAGATTTTTTTTGAGGTTCAAATGACTTATTCATTTCTGTTGAAACTTCATCTTCCCTGGAATATGATCCACATTCAGTATCTTGGAGAATTATGCAACTGTACATTGTTGTGGGCACTGACACTTTTCATGTTTTATGAATTTGTGTGGTTATCTATGCCAGAGCAGACTGGTTGGCCCCAGAATAGCAAACGAACCCCTTCATGGTTTCATCCTTGCCCCGAATTGCTCTGAATTCCACACGTAGTGATAATACCCAATAGTCACAAACTGTATTATGGTGGCCAATGTGAAATGAGTTGGTGTTTTCAGTCCAGTCTGAATGGGCTGGCACATAGACGTCCCCTGTGGGCCTTTGATGGGAGTTGCTGTGACGTGCGTAAAGGTCCGCTTCCAGTACAGATTTTCAAAGCCACTCTTGTCTTTCTTTTGCTTACATTTCCCATCTGCAGAGTGAGGGGAGCAACCCTGCTTACAGGTTGTACAGGCCCAAAGCAGAGTCAGAAATGGCAGATCTTGGTCCAGGCATTGGGTGCCAGAGGTAATTACGGTAAAGGAGCCTTCACTACGTCTGCCTTTTTGTGGGCCCCATCTCTTCACAGAGACTAGTGTTTTTCATTCAGGAAGTAAATCCTGCATAACACATCCCAGGCTTGTTTATATTGCTGCTTCTGCCTTGTACATTTTCTGATGATCAGAGGGTTTTAGCTTCTCAAATTCTTCATCATCCCTACAGTTTGCTTGGTACGAGCTGGGAGCCAAAGGCGGGAGCTTTATGTGGACAGGCCACTAAAGCTTGCAGGAGTTTGTAACAACTGTCTGTGAGAGGGTCTGGTTCTCACAAGTGAAAGCACAGCTAGCTAAAGAGCACAGCAGCCTTGTGGCCAGGAAATACCATTTCTTCACAGTGTGAAGTATGTGGTAAGGTGGGGAAAATACATACATGGAAGGCAAGAGTTAGCTGAGTGGAGGGATGGAGAGCGTGGGGAGGGGTTTGTGTTAAGTGCATGGGTAAGAAAGGGTTTGTGTGCAAGGCAGGTCGTGAGAAGGCTGTGAGGTAGTGAAGGAAAGAGTGGGCTCTGCTTTGTGTGCTTAGTAATATTCTGGCTTGCAGAGGAGGAGAATTGTGGAGAGAATAATGGTGTCATAATGCTTTTCTGAGGTAAAAATTAACCAGTGCTTTGAGACTTACTCATAACCATGGGTGGTTGTCTGAATGGTTGGAGTGCAGAAATATGCATGCTGGTCCAGTTTCCTTCCCTTTCAACTAGTATCTGTGGTTTTTAAACAGTGGCATGGGGTAAAGCCTTTGTGTTGAACCATCATGGGCAGATTGAAACATTGAACCCAAATCACGCACAATACTTCCTTAGCATCTGGGCTATTGAGAATCATAGGATCACAGAATGGCTGGGGTTGGAAGGGACTTTAAAGCCCACCCAGTCCCAACCCCCTCCCGTGGGCTGGGTGCCACCCACTGAATCAGGCTGCCCAGGGCCCACCCAGCCTGGCCTTGAGCACCTCCAGGGATGGGGCATCCACAGCTGCTCTGGACATAGAGAATGTTCTCTGAAACATGGGGCTTCCAGAGGTTACTAGACAGTTCTTGGGTTCTCTGTAGTTGTTTTTGGGCTAAAAAAACAGCAACAACAACAACAACAAAAAAAACCACCACCACCTTGTCTTGCATTTTTCAGAGGTCCTTTTTGTGAGCTGTAGTTGGGATGTCTGTGTTCTAGGACAGCTACACCTCATTGGCTTCAGACATTGGTCTGGCTGGGCAGTCTGTATGGTTTAGCAACATCTCTTTTCCTGTTAATTTTGCAGTACCCAGTGCTGGAGAATATTGGGACTCTGAGAGCATAATAACACAAGTACAATGTAAGGCAGGTCAGATGGAACGTTTACTAAATGTCATCACAGTGAGAGAACATTTGGGCAGCATTTCCCCCTCTGCTTTCCTGTTCTCTGCCAAGTGATTGCAGGCACCTGAATTTCAAGAAAAGAAAGAGGTGAGGAAAAAAGTCATTTTAATGTTAACAAAGCCAGGTGTCCATCCGTGGGAGGGATGGATTCCAGGTGATCCTTTATGTGTTGACAAGGCCCAGTGCCCGTGTGTGGGAGAGATGGGCTCCTTGTCCCATCCCCACTTGTGAACCACCACTGTTGACAACATAGGGAAATGGCTGTCCAGGGTGAGCCTGTAGAAGTGGCACATCCAGTGTTATCTTAGTGTAGGGCCTCTAAACAATCAAAAGCAACGACGTTTTAGTCAAAAGCAGTGTTTCTTTTCTTAGGATGCATTTCTTAGTCAGATCTCTCAAACCTTAAATATTAACAATTTTACCACCTCACCATAGTTCAAAAGGCAAGTATGGCACTGATGAAGTGCTACCTGGAGTCACCCTATCGCTGAAAACTCAGACTAAAGAGCAAATAGCAGAGTTTATTGCTGCTAACTGCAAAACCTAATGTTTGTTTCCATTTCTTTATGAAGAATAAGTAAAGATGCCTGTGAGGTTTTATTTTTATTTGAAAATCAAATAATCCTTGCCAGCTGGGTTAAATCCTGTTACCTGCCAAGAAATGCCTTGTTCCTACAAGACTACAGGCATACATGTTTAGCTGGCAACATTCAGAGGCATCAGTGGTGCTTCCTGTTTGGAGGTATTTACCTCATTGCAGACACTTTGCGAGTCCCCAGAATGCAGCCTGTGGAAGCCATCTTGTAAACTCAAATTAGAAGAACTTCAGGCAGATAGCTCTTCTGAAAGAAATGTCCTTGTACTTTCTGGGCAAAGGACACTGAAAATCCGTGGTGGGGACAAATTCAGATGTGCTTTTTAAGGACAAGTCGATACGATCCTGCCAGCTTCACTGTGGGAACTGCAGTGGTGACCCCTCTCTGTATCTCTTTGCCTTTCTCACTAGCTTTTGGGCTTCTGATTCCAAGTAGGTCTGAGACAAGCCCCTAGGCCTTTGTTACTGCCGACTTTCTCTTTGGTTAGAGAACAAAACAGCAATAACCCTTCCAAAGGATGCATGGAGGAATGCATCGGTTTGGTCTGTGCTGCATTGCACTGGTGTAGAGCCGTGCAGGGGGAAAGTGTGATGGCTCCGTCTATAACGGTGAGCAGTGTAAAAGCAAGACTTCAGAAAGAGATTGTTACAGGCACTTCTGAGTCCTTATTTTTATAGCACGTTCCCAGGGTTTGTGGATAAAGGACAGTGATTCGATGTGAGGGTGAAACAGAAATTCCTAGCTAACAGGCTTTCAGTTCTGCTGATAGACACTACCGAAGATACGGCACCTTTGGCTCTGTTTCAGGTGATCTAGTTTTATTGTAACTGGTTGTTATTGTAGGCATGGGAAACCAGGGAGCAGCTGCAGGCTTTGTTTGCTTTGATTTTGAATTTAACTTTTGGCAAAGGCAATTCTGTATGCAGGATCAGTCATTGCTTTTCCGTCTATTTGTTATAAAGCCAGAGAAATAAAAGTCTGCCAGCGCAGAGGTTGGAGGCACGGAATCATACCATTGGATGAAAAGCCAAAGGCAATGAAATGACCTAGACACCATACTCAATAACCCTCTCCCATCCATTATGATGTGACAGCATATTGCCTGCCCTGCCACTGAAATGGTTTGTGTTTCTCTGTTGTATAAGGTGTTATCATCTTCTCTGACTTAAATCACATTTTTCTGTCCATCCCTGGCCTTACTTCTTCTGAGAAACCCTTTTATCCTTGTAGTCCCCAGGTCCTGGTCTTATGTCTAAACTTCTGTCTAGGTTGGATCTGGAGTCAGTGAGAGAGGATAAATTTAGGACCAATGGTACCATCACTTTTTTTGAAAAGACCTTTTTTATCAAGAAACAGAAAAGGGGAAAAGAGTGGAGTGAATGCATGATGGTAGGACCCATGTAGCAAGCATTTCTTTGCTAGAAAAGGCCTGAGCTGCATTTTGATCAGGTGAAATACTAAGGTGGTTGTTTATGTATGTGACTGAAAGTATTTAACTTGTGTTGGTGTGTTGGGATGTAACCTCTGCTACATAGCTGCTGGCAAGGTACGTGGTTGTCTTACGAGCACTTCTGTTCACAGGAGGTACCATGCACTGTGGGAGCTAAGAAGGAAAGACAGGTAATTGAAAATATCTTTTTTTTTTTGCTCATCAAGCCTCATTTCAGCCCACAATGAATGGTCTGAATTCTGGGCTATGTGAAGATCCTTAGCCCCGTACTAGACCTTCCCACACTCAGCCTTGGAATAGGCTTTTCAACGTTCCGCTTGTGGTCCACATGAGATGTACTTTGTGTGTCTGTTTGGCTCTGCAAATCCTCTGCTGTGTGCGCTTGGCCTTTCAAGCCTCTTTCAGTTCAAACTAATGACTTGTGGACCTAGGTAATTCTCTCTCAAGAGGTTTCCTGGAAGTGAATCAATTGACTTTAATAACCAGTAGGAAAATAATCATGGAGGACTAAAGGCAGCGTAAAAAAGTGGGTATGCGAGGTAGATACATCTTTCAGGAAATGCACTTTGGGAACTTTTTCTTCTTCTGGCAACTAATCTATTCTTTTGAAAGCCCAAGTCTGAAAAATCTGTAAGAATACCTCCAAAATTAAACAGGATATGCCTTTTTAGACTGAGCAATGTGGCAGTCTGTAATGCAGCACAATTCAGACTTTGTTCCTTTAGGGACATGGCTTGATTTTAACGTGCACAGCAAGGACAGGGACTAGTTTGGAAACATCTCACCACAATGTGAAACTTTCACAATCTGAACTTTGCTGGGAATCTGTCACACAACTGGGTTATCACCTCGAAACATGTCCTCGGTTCAGAAATAAAAAATCCTCCACTTGCATTTGGTGAAGCAGTTCAGGCTGACCGTGAAGCAGAAGTGACATATCAATGGCAGCTTCTGCAGATGGGTAACGAGGATGGCTAAAAATATTCATACGGTATAATCATGAAGAGGCAATTCCTAGTAGCCAGTCTATTTATAGACGAGACTAACGACTCGTCTGGTAGGTTTACATCTTCAATATATTGTAAGCACTTTTCAAGGCAGAGGTACTGTGGCCAGGATGTTGAAGCAAAGAACTGGGAAGTGAGGACTGTTTTCAGGCTCTGAGACCTGGTTCATGGGACTTGCAGTTATCACAGCCATGGGTTTGGTGGATCTTGCGGAACAGTGGTACTATTTTCAGCCTTCAGCAGTTTCAAAATTCAGTCAGTTAAGATGGGAAGGACATTTTAAAATGCAGTTCCCCAGCAGAAGAGGGGAAATGGTTGTCTTGACAGTGGTTTACAGCCCCCCTTACTAAAAGGGAAATAAAATGCTCTGGTGTACATACTGCTGCTTTACCCTATAAGGCGTTTCTAGGCGTGGTTCATCTGACCCAGTGTGGGTGCCTGGGGTTTGTCTCTTTGTTAGACAGAGAACTGTAGCCACATCAGTGGTTCGTTTTCTGCTTTCCTAAAGTAGTTCTCCAAAGCCAGGCAGCTGAATGACAAACAGAAGTGCTTGTTTCCCCTGTGCTGAGTTATAAAAGGGACCCTGAGAGGAGTAGCAGAGATGTCTCCACCTTCACTGGAGGATCAAAAAGGCAGATGAAGCAAGTCCCACACTTTTCTGTCACTGCATACTTGCAGATGTGGCAAGTATGGGGGAAGCACTGCTGCCTACTGGACTGAAAGATGAGTGAGGGCCCTTCTTTGCCTTTGGAAATGTGAAAGACTTGGGAGAAGTCCTTTTGCTTCACCGTCTGCCTCCTCTTCAACAACCTCAGGAGCACAGGGTTGCCTTGCCCATAGCACAGGGCTCCCACTGCAGGCAGGGTTCCTGTGTGCTGCGGGTTGCCTAGTCTGTCTCCTCAGCGTCACGGATGCTCCAGCTCTGTGGTTGGAGCTGTGGCAGACTCAGAATCGTTTCCACACCTACTCCCTACTCTAAACAGCTTTCACTTTAACTCATGAGAATGTACGAATGTTTGGGGGGCTTCAGGTGGGGTTTTTGGATGCAGTGTTTAGCTTTGTACAGCTACTGTCTGTTATGATGCCTAAACGGAACCAGTGATGTCAGTTCGGGTAGTTCTTCATCTTTAAACAGATATTGCTGAGAGATTCAGGGCTTGACTCAACCCACAGCCAAAACTAATAGCAAAGTTCTGAGATTCAGTGGCAATGGTTGAGTATCAGGATTCAGTCAACAAATCCGGATGAGCTCCTGTATTCAAAGTTTCCAGCAAAAGTGTTTGCAATTACAGTTTAGTGGGAAGCTGCTTAGTTGTAAAAAGTATATATAAAATAAAGCTCCCAGTCTGCAGTTCTAAAGGCTGTCCAAGTTATGTACTTCTCTGATCTTTGTTAACACTAACTTAACAGGTCACAAGTTACTGTAACCTAGGTCACTGACTGTCTGATGGGAGGAAGAGAGGCAAAGGTGAGAATGGGCAACATACACCTGCCAAAATATATCTGACTTCTCAAATATTGTAGAGGCTTCCTGCTTCCTTTGTAGCATGTAAAAATGTGGTTTTACTTGCAAGCAGCTCATGGTGAGAACTCAGATACCCGTTTGTGTTTAGATATTGCTATTCTGTATTCCAAATTTCTCATTCTGTAGAAGTGATTGACAGTAAGTTCCTCTAATGGTCCTTCAGGCTTTCAGTAAAGGTTGATTTTGTTCCTATATAAGCATACACACACATGCGATGCAGATGCAATGTCAGTGCATGACAAATGTTCCTGGTTTGGGATGAATGTTCTTTTGGAAGGATAAATCTTTCCAAGTGTCATTGCAGAAGGTGGAATAGTCACTTTAGATAGAAGTAAAGCATGCCAAATAGGCAAGGAGTTGGTTTCAATTGCCAAGACTAAGAGACCCTTGACCTTTTATTGCAATTATAACCTTTTTTTTTTTTAGTAAGGTCCAATTGAGAAGCTGGACTTCTTTTTTCTAAGGTCAGAGGTCCAGCTGAAAAGCTTGTAGAGTCCTTCCCATCCTCTCTAGATAAGAACTCTGGCTAGATACCTTGTGGAAGGTGTTTTGCCAGTTGTTAGTTCTCCAGCATTTCACAGTTCTACTAAAGCTGAAAAAAAACCAAACCACTTTTCACTGGGAAATAAGAGTTCAGCAGGAACTGTGAAAGAAATATGCTGCAGTTTCATGGTGGGAAGGTTATTTTTCTTATAAACTGTGATATAATAGTTCTTTGAGCTTTATGTCATTCATCTCCCAGCCAGGACAGAGTTGCTCTTTGAGGCATGAATTCCTTGGTTCTGCCAGGACAGCTCTGAATGAGAAGCGAAGGTGTGATTTAGGAGCTGAGCTGAGAGCCAGGAGTGCTGCATTCAGTCCCGCGATCTGTTTACTTGAGCAGGTCACGCCTTGGTTTCGTGCCACACATGAAACAGGCTGAGACACACTCACTTGCTGTTCGTCTCCTCTCTGTGGATTGTGGACCATATGGTGCATGAATCGCCTGTTGGCACCTGGGACACTGGGGACCCAGATTGTGCTTGTGACTTCCAGTGCAAGTGGTAAAAAATAACAGGAGATGAGTGGGTTTTGTTTTGTCTTGCCTGCATTTTGGGGTGACCTTGTTCACAATGTCTTTGTGCTCCTGCACTTAACCTGTATAGAGAATCAGCTAATTCCTAGATGGGGACCAGCCACTCTAAAGGTGAAAGGAGTATGACCAGGGTTGTTGTCCTGCTACGAGAAGCTTCTCCTTAGCTGATCCTGCTGTCCAGGCAAGACTCCTCACTTTTGTTCCTGAGACTGAGCCCTGACTCATGAGCCAGCAAGGAGGGAGGCTATTTACACAGAAGAGGGGAGCCAGTAAATGGATGCGGTGAGAGTGAGGAAATGGATGCATGAGCAGCATAAGTGGTGACGCAGGGGAGGATGGTTAGCAGCACGGGAGCACAAAGAGGACAGGCAGGAATCACATGCAGAGGACAGGAAAATTTTGGAGAAAGTGACTATGTGTAGTGTGACAGTCCTGTACAGGGTGAAGTAAGAGCTGCAGAGTCATGTAGCTTGGTCTGCTACTGGCACAGTAGTAACTTCACTGAAAATTTCCACAGGAAAATGCTGTCTTTGAATTCAAAAAGAAGAAAAGAAAAAGAAAAAGAAAAAAAAAGCTTTTCTTCAGAGGAAAAGCTTCCTGAAAATTTACAGGATAAATCGATATTGTGAATTGATGATTTTTATTTCCCTTTTTCTTAAAATAGTTTTGTTTTCCTTATTTTTGAATTAAAAATATAAAGCACATTTCTGTTTTAAACTGAAGTGGGGCAAAAGTCTTTGTTTTGCATTAGAAGTGTAAGATTTAAATGAGTTTTTTTTCTTTCTGTTAACAATTATTTGGCATAGTAGTCAGCAATGGTAGAGATTTTCTCACTTGGATTTATTACTAGCAAAGAAAGAATCTTTTTCTTCAGCTCATTTATAACTATTAGTAAGTCACACGGTAATGTCTAGGCATAGATAACACTTAATGACCTTTGAGATGATGAAATGTCTTGTTGGGTGCGAATGGCTGCAGTGCTACACAGCTATGACTGCTCAGCTCATGAAACAGGACACTGAGGAACGGGCGGCCTCCCAGTGCTGCAGAAACCCTGCGTCACCATCGCCTGCCTTTACTTGCAGGGCCAGCGGCAGGCGCGAGAAGTGGGCGGCTGCCCCAGGGAAGTCGGCTGCTCTAGGCAGGAAGGGGGCTGCCTGCGCCAAGGCCTGCGAGGCCGGGCTGCTGCTGCCGCTGCCAGAGGCGTGAGCCCTGACCCGTCGTGCCACCAGCCGCGCAGCAGCCAGGCCTCACATCCCACAGCTCTTCATCCCAGCTCCTTCCCTTCCTCCTCCCCACCCCCTGCCCTGGCAGGAGCAGCGTGTCGCTGGTCTCTCATCCTTGTGCACCCGAGCTGCGGCAGTGGTAGCTCTGCTTGGCTGTGCGGTGAGAGTCTCCAGAGTTTGCTTCTCACTGCGCTAAGCGGCACTGGGGTGTTCATCACCGGCAGCTGCTGATTGAAGAGGAGGGGGACTTTTCCTTGAAATACCTCCCTGCAGATTAAGCGGTGCACGCTGCCTGAGTCGATCTAATTTTTAGCAGAATGCCATCATCTGTGAGGCTTTCTCTTTTTAGAACAGTATCTGCAGCTTTCCTTTTAAGATAAAAAGCTAGAAGAAAGTCAGGCTGACAGTAAAAATTATTCCTTATATGTACATATAGTTTGCATAAAATACATTCCAGCAATGTTTGCTCTGTCAACTGGAAAATAGAACTTTATTTTTCATTTACACTTCTGTTTTTTTTGGGTTGCGACTTCCCAGGAAGAGAGTGGGAGCCTGGCTGACTCTGGATTGAAGCAGTATATAAATGGTTCCATTTTTGGTGCAGATCTAACATCAGAATGGACATCTTTGAGATGCCAGAACATAAACTAATTATGGTCATGGGTTTCGAACTGCCACGCTCTCTTGACAAATGGCTTGGGTAATTGGAAGCGGTAGAAGAATCCTTGCACTCTCTAATCTTGCTGGGGGAAAAATGTCATCTATCATCAAATAAATCTTTTCTCTTGCCACGTGAATGTTGAAATGAGCATTCTCTAGCATTTTCTCCAGACCGTATGGAAATAATAATCCAAAACACTGGCAAAACAACTTATTGTGTTAGCATTCTATTTGTGCGGGAAGCTGCAAAGTATCCGAGAAGAGGAATTAAAGTTCAAAAAGCAAGCTAGCATTTGGAGCTCAGAGAATTATGTTGTCTTCGTTTTCTGGCTGTCAGGAACAAAGGTCACGTTTGTCTGGGCTGTCTTTGACCTTAAAAACTGTCCGTGTGCACTCGAGTAGGAGCCTTCTCGCCGACATCTCTGGCAGTGCAGGTGATGACTTGCTTTCTCTCTGAACCAACCCCAGCCTGATGCAAAGGGGGTTTTTAGACTTCGTGTGTGGCAGGAAATGCCATTCTACAAGTAAGACCTGAAATTGAAGACGTAGCTATACTTTTTATCATTGTATTCCCGCCAGATTTTTGTATTTGCTGTACTTTTGATACTTTTGTTTCTTGCTGCGGCAAGATTTGGTTTGCCTGAAATCTCTTGTTTCTTCTTTTCAGGCTCTGTTTTGGACATGAGTTGTGAATACTTCTAAATTCAAGATTCTCTTTCTGGTGCTCTTACTATCTCTGTATTAAGCACAAGCATGTCTGTTTAAAGAAGTCCCATCTGGAATCAAATGTAACAAGCGCTTTGGATGTGTGAGGCACTTCCTAGACAATGGCTTAAGCTGGAGCGGTGTCCTCATGAATTTAGTGCCTTCTGTTACTGATCATAGTGCTACAGTAGCAGTTGCACATGGAGATCTGAGCCTTATTGCAGCACCAGAAGCTTCATCTCCGGTGGAGAGAGACCTGATCCTGGGAGAGTCCTTGCTCCTTGGCACTTCAAAGAGTAAAGGCAGAAAGGGCAGCAGGCGGGCATGGTGCCTGGCTCAGTGCTGCAGGGCAGAGCCAGACTGTCAGGGGCAGGGTCATGAAGGGGAGAAGCACATCGTGTTCTGCCCACGCACACGAGCTCCATTAAGAGATGTACTGAAGGGGACCAAAATGGACAGTAACTCTAAGTTTTGCATTTAATGGTTGTTCATTCTCTGATTCATGTTTTAGTGATTTTTAAGTTTTAAAGAAGCACTTAGAAAAATCATTAATGCTAAGTGGACAGTCTGCATTAATTGTCCTCGTCAGAGCTTGCTCTGCAAAACTTATGGGGCTTTTTACTGATTCAGCTTTAGAGCTGGTGACTTTGAGTACAGATTCTTTTGCCTTTAACAGCAGAGATCCTACTCCACTGAAGTGTGTCGAGCATGCTGTATTTTTAGACTCCTAGGTCCCACATCTTTATAGGCCGAGCCTTGTTTGGAAGACTTGAAGCATAAGCAGCATATCTCTCTGCCTTTGTACACCTCAGCCTCCTTCAGACTTTGATGGAGGCTTGGAGCGCACTCTGTGATCCAGCTTTGACTCCTGGGTGGTTTCTGTCCCACTGTAGCCCAAAGGAAGGTTTCTAACATCAGAATTTAAAGTGATTTGCTCAAGTTATCAATAAACTTTTCATTGCAGAGCCCCTTCTAATTCTCCTCCTTCTGCATGTAATGTTACTTATCGTTTTAATCTCATTTAGGACATTTTAAAACCTTTCTCACTCTGTGTCTGGTATGATGGCTGTAGGAAAGTTGTCAACAATGAAGAGTAAGGAACTGGGAACAGATGCATAGTCCATAAAGAGGGCGAAAGGACCACAGATACACTGTCCAGGAAAAATAGTCACCTCTTCAGTGTGATCTTGGTAACATGACTCAAAAGTCTGTCTTGGGACAGACTTTTTTGGTGATATATATCATACTTTCTGACCAATAGCACTAGGAAGTGACTTTTCATGACCTTCCACTGAAATGCAACTGGAAAATTTCTGACTCCAGGATGTATATTATTCTTTCAGTGAAAATATGAAGTAAGAGTTCATGCAGAATGGCTCCTTCCTCATAAATTCCTACTTTGCACAGGAATAAATAGAAGCTGAAATTCATTATTACAGTGATACTTCTGTTGCTGCTTTGCATTTGGAAGAGTATCTTTTAAAAGCCAGTGAGTATTGAGCCAGAAAGTCAGGTCTAGAAGTGTACCCAGGAATACAATTCACAGAGATTTTTTCCACATGGCTGTTGCAAAGGGAGCTGGGGCATCTGTTTCCCAGCCCTGCTCTTTTATTCCTGGCTCTCAGGGCTCTAGCAAATAAGCTCTGGTAAATCATGCTGCAGAGATAATATGTCACCTTTCCCTGGATGTCCACCAGCTGTAATTTGCTGGCCTTCACGGTCATGTAACAGTACTGGCAGATGGGTATATGTGCCTTTTTGTCTCAGCGTGGCATATGTATGGTTCATTCATATATGGTTCAGGGAACCAAGCTTTGATTTGTTGTTTACATAGCAGTATTAAAGTACTAGGTCTTTCCCCACCAAAAAAAAAAAAAAAAAAAAAAAACAACAANTCTTCGTCTCTAGCGATGTTCATACAGCTCTTGAAATCAGAGAAGCATCCCTGGTGATAGAAGCCCAGAGCCTTCAAAGTTCTTCCTGGGATCTGTTCTATAACCTTATCTCTGTAGGTTTATATATGCCTGCATATTCTTAAACGTACGCCTAAATTTTGTGCTGGCTCAGAAAAGATGGGGAGTTGGAGAACAGTGTGCAGGGTTGGATTTTTTCTGGGGGTCCTGGGGTGGCACTACTTTATGTAGTCACATGTGGTCACATCTCAATGACAGAACAAATGGCCATTGCTAGGCCATGCTCTGCTGTTTTCCCATGCCAAGATTTGCTTTGTTTTTTTTTTTGTGCGTGTGTTTTTTTTTTG
Source organism: Alectura lathami (assembly GCA_013399715.1). Classification (NCBI taxonomy): domain Eukaryota; kingdom Metazoa; phylum Chordata; class Aves; order Galliformes; family Megapodiidae; genus Alectura; species Alectura lathami. The sequence continues at coordinate 15,566 of VXAV01010325.1, forward strand.
TTGTTGTTGTTCTTTTGCCTTTATAGACTTAGGAAGGATCCTATGGGACTTGTCTGGACAACTTAGAATGATTTACCTAGAGACATTACATTAATGAAGAAGTGCTGTTTTCCTCTGGAGAATGTAGTTTGATGTTCTACTGGTTTTATCTGTTCTTCCGTCTGTAGGATTTATCAAAGAAAGTACCAAGCATAAAGATGAACAGGTGAAACTGAATCCGAAGGCTGCTTCAGGGATGAGCTCACCTGCTCAGTCTTACTTCTGGCTCCACTGAGGTAAATGGACGCACATTCCATGTAGATGACACTCCATGGTTGCACTTCAGTATGCTGTCCAACCCTTCTCTACTCACAACCCTGAGTACTGTGTATGGGTGCATAGCTTTGTTAATAAACTAGGCTGGCACAGGACGTGTTCTACTGTAGGGTTCACTGCTTTAATACAGACAAAGCAGTCTGCACATTGCTGAAGGCTGAGATCCTGGCTGCCCCGCATCAGGAGCGATCACCTTTTAGCCACGCTCTGCAGTAGGCTGGGTTTGGCTCGTACGTGGCTCCTGGCAGTGTGGGTTCCTGTGTCCTTCACAGCTCACTTGGGGTCATGCTGCCTTGCAGGAAGCTATGTTACTTCATGTACCCTTGCTCTTAGGATGTGTTCTGCAGCACACAAGGATCTCTGCTGGTTGCTTAGATAAGCGGTGCAACAGGCTTGTCCTGGTCTCTTAGGGGCAAGGGGAAGGCAGTGTACACTGTCTGTGGCAGACAAACAGGCCATCAGGACTGAATGCAGCTACGGGATAGTTTGGATAGCGTGAGGAGAGCTAAGCACCCCTCCTGCTTTGTGCTTTGAGTGTGGGTAGTGAGATGGCTCCAGCTCCCACTGTGCTTGCTTTTCCTTCTCCTTCCACCTGGTTAATCTGTTCTGTAACACTTAGCCACTTAGCGCTGCTTGAGGAAAGGGACAGTTGCCAGGAGAGAACAAGGGACAAATAAAAAACTAATACTGGGATGTAGCCACGCTTACAGCATCTCATCAGCAGCAGAGCACAAGCTCAGCTCCTGTGAGAGAAAATGATATGGCCTTCTTGGAGATTGAAGAGAGATGCTCATCTCCAGTACAGGCCAGAGGTTTGGCAAAGGAAAAGTACCAAGTCAGCACTCTAAGCTGCTGCTATTTTTCGGTCCCACTTAACGCTCTAAAACCTTTTTAATATTGGGAAAAACCCTGCATTTTTAATAGGCTTTTATCTATCATAAGATCATAAAAGCTTTCAGTGAACATGTGCTGCCTCTGGGAAGGCTGGAGGGACTGACCTTCAGACCTAGGATGAGGAATCTGCTGACACGGCTTTAAAATAAGTCACAGAAGAGCAGACATGCTTGTGAACCTGAAGTAGACTGCCACGAGAAAAAACCCTTGGCTACTCACTGGAAAAGCTCAAGATGAAAAGCTTGGTTATCACTGTGCAGCTGAGAAGCTCATTCAACTCCTTTGTGGAAAGTTAAGCTGGAATGTCAGCAACAAGGGGATCTTAGCTAGTCTGTTTACAGATCTGTTATATAGGTACACGTTGTGGGCTGGTTTACAGTTACAAGGAGTTACTGCTGTACCCCCTTCTGGCAGTGCACTGTGGCAAGAATCTTGCCATGTATATATGATGTGTGTAAAATTTCTGTAGCTATTTATATAAAATGAAGAGGTTGAAACGGTGCTGGTTATTTCTGAAAACTCCTTTGAAACAAATATCTGTGCTTCTGTCTGTATAGCATGTATCTAATACACAGTTAGTTTTGAACGTTTTTTCAGAAATAGCTGACACTCCAAAAAGACTGCCCTCAATGAGGATGGAGCTGATGCCTTGGAGCCACCAAATATCGATGTTTTCAGTTGCAATTTGGTTGTGTCATCTGAGATGGAATGTTCAGTTTCTGAAAGCACGTATGTAAGGACAGAAGGAGAGATTTCAGTGGTGTAAGCAACTTTATGTACTAGACAATATTTCTTGAGCTTTCTACCTAAACAATGTAGTAGGACTTGCTACAACATTTCAGAGATTCTGAAAGCTTCCTTTGTCATGTGATTCCTTTAGGCTTGTCACCTTAGAAATAAACATAAAACAAAAAGCAGTTAGCCACACTGGCTAGAGGTGGTCGGCATGTTTAGTGAATGCACTACTGACCTAAAAAAAAAAAAAAAAAAAAAAAAAGTTTATCACATTTTTGTGCCCTTTCCTTCTTTCCAAATTTTAAATCTTAAAAAAAAAAAAAAAAAAAACAAAAAACAACTGATTGATTTGCAGGATTAAAAAACTGTAGTGAAAAGCTTTGAAAACACTTCTCTTGCTCAGAACCTCCCTCTCCACCCTCAGAAATGAGTTCTAGTGCAAAACGAGTGCTAGACACCACAGAATCAGAACACAGCTTTATGACTGATTCACGTGGGACTCCAGTTCTACCTAACAACATTCACCCTATGTTCGGGATTATAATGAACCAAAGCACAGAACAATGGAGAATCAACTTCATTGTCAGTCTCACAATCAAACATTTTGCATTCTTTCTAATGTTATACGCCTTGGTTCGTCATTTGTTTGTTTGTTTGTTTTTTAGATACAGAAAATGTTTCTAGCCTCTGATGTGAATGTACAAACAAAACTCTGTGAAAAGTACATAAAATGGATGCATATGGGATGGACAGCAATAAGAAAATTCTTGCATTTCAGATGTATTAGAGATCTCCAGCAGATCTCTTCTGGAGGTGACTGAGGCTTGACATATGTTCAGAGAATCCACTAAACAGTAAGTAAGCAACAGATGACTTATCCTACTTGAAACTCTTGAGTAGTGCTTAAGATATTTTTAATTAGCTGGATTGCTATATAAAACTGTAATGAAGACAAGAATCTGCAGATTAGAGTGTTTTCCAAGACTCTTGAGAAGGAACAAAAACTCTTGACCTAGCTCTAGTGCTCACTAGTAGTTTAGCTACAGATATGCCACTCAAATTCTGTCTCATTTTACTCATTACATGATGGACATATGAAATTTATCAGTGCCTAACAGGTACGTTGCCATAAAGTCTTAATAGACATTCATCATGCAACATGATTCACTCAGGTAGGAAAGGCTATGAAAGTGTTACAAGGTTTTGCAGCTAGGGGGAGTAGAAACTCAACATTATTGACTCATGGGAAATAATAAAATTAAGGAAAAAATGGGTTCTGTTTCTCTTTGGAAACAGGAAAAAGAAAAAAAAAAGAAAACAACCAGCTCACCCTTCAACTTTCCTTACAGCTGAACATTTTTCTGTCCTGAGGGGAAAAACCTGAGCCATATTGTTTTAAGCACATCCTAGCTTTAGTTCTAGGGATTTTCCATGCTCCTGCCAAGAATATAAGGGCAAATGGCATGCCTTGGTAAGGAGGGTGGACGTGGTGAACCGTGATCATGCTGACTTGAGCAAGGATTCTTTGGGCTTTCAGGGTCTTAATGTTAAAGTCCACGTGTCCAGCATCCCATTTCTTTGGAGGAATGCGGCAATATCTGCTTCACTGGTGCCAGAGACCGCAAAAATTTCATAATCTGGAACTGTGGGTTTTCAAAGCACACTACTTGAAGAAAATGATGGAATATGGGCTGTCATGGGGCTGCATGCAACTTGTGCATGACCTGCTGAGCCAGAAACACAGATGCTCTGAAGAGTCACTGTCTTCCCTGCTGTCCCCATGGCATGGACAACAGAAGCTCTGAGAAAACAGATTTAGGCCACAAGTGTCTGCACTTCCCCTGTCTTGCAGCAGCATGTCCCACTGAGCTTCTGGTGCTGTGTGGACTCCTGTTAAACTCTGGGCAGTCTGAGCTTGAGAGAGATTTGTGGAACCCTGTAGGAGTCCTTGTGGAGTCTCTTGAGAGCCTTGTTGGCTGGTGGGAAGGAACCAGGCAATCAAGAAAAACTCTTTCAAACTTTTTCTTTACTGTTAGGTTGATGAGACACAGGTTGCCTAGAGAACCTCCTAGCAGTGTCCAAGGCCAGGCTGGATGGGGCTCTGAGCAACCTGGTCTAGTGGGAGGTGCCCCTGGCCATGGGGGGTTGGAACCAGATGATCTTTAAGGTCCCTTCCAACCTGAAAGATTCTATGATTCTATGAAACAGTGGCATTTCCACATTGAATTTTGATCTTAGTGGATCATGGTTTTCTGTGTTAGAAAAGTCATGCTAAGCTCTAATTATATTTTTGGAATAGAGCAGCTTCAAGTCAGCACCAGTCTCTATTGGACTGACTTGAAGACAACACTGCTAGCACTCCCCAGCTCACCAGCAAACCCTTAGCATTTTCCTCTCTATGCTCAATTGTTGAAGAGTGTTGCTGGAGAACAGTTGCACACAGCTGCTGAATTTCAGTGCGCCTATAATTCTTTGTGCATTTGTATGGGAGAAGTAAGCCTTTACTTCATTAGGATTTGTAAGGCTTCGTCTGGTTGGAGGTGCTTTGTGTGAAAGACTGTGGAGGTACAAAATAAAAGTAATGAAGTTCTGTCGTACTAGAACTCATAGCAAAGGAATATTGGTGTAATTCTTCCGTTTACTGTGCTCTGCTAAACCACGGGTAATATAAGGATATAAAGAAAAACAAAGGGCAGTCTTGAATTGGAAATGAGAGAGAAACAAGCTCATCTTAGCATTGATTACATAAATAAATGTGGAGAAAGGCCTTATCTGCCTCTGGCAAATAGCTGAAATGCGTATTTCAAAATGAAACCTCTTTTTCTTCTCAGCAGCAAGCATCCTATTTATGTTGTTAGCTTGGCTTCTCTCTGATGCTCATCATATTGTTTAGAAGGAAGAGAGCATTATGTTTTCAGTCACCTGAGCATAGCTGGAAAGTGCATTACACTCACAAAACAAGCACAGATTGAATTTTCATCCTTGCATATACCATCCTACCTTCTCAGCTGTAAAAGGGATGGGCTTGTGAGGATTGCTATAGAAACACTGTTGGCACCTTTACTGTCACAGCCTGTTAGTCACAAGCTGGTGACCACAGAGGCTATTTTCCATTTCATTTTATAATTGAACAGAGTGGTACTGAGATGATCCAGACTCACAGGCCTAGAACATGATCTACTCTTTTTACAGAGTGCCTACAGCCTGAACACCTTCAAACCTAGCCTCCCTTCTCCGGATTCACAGCACTGCTTAGTCCATACCAGCTGAAGGAGCAAGAAGGGAGATTACCTATAAAAACTGGATCCATGCTGTCCAAAACAAGCTGCAAAAGCACCCAGAGGAGGTTGTGAAGCATAGACAAAGCTGAGAGACAGCAGCTCAGGTCATCCAGAGGTTGTGTGGAAAGGTCAGTTCTAGGTCCTTGAGCTAGCTCCAGACCTTCCAGTGATGTCCAAAAGCAGTGTTGGTGTGGATAGCTGTCCATCAGCTGGCCAAAAGCACGTCCTTCATGGCTGACAGGCTGCCAAAATTTTTCACAAAGCCATTACTTATCTACGGAAGGTATGGTCATACCACTGATAAGGGAGAAGGATGATCCTTTTAGCCTGTTACCAGTCCCTCATCCGTCAAACAAGCCTCATGTATCATGCTGAACAGAAGTCTTACGGTTTTCAGGTGTGGATTGTATAGTTTAATTGTTATAAAGGATTCTTTCTTGTTACTAGTAGGAACTCAAGATGACTTCATGTCCAAATCATTGATTATCGGCGCACAACACACTCAGATGCCGGCTGTGTATCCCTTATCACCTCACATATGGGACCTGCTGTTTTTTCAGTGGAAAACTCCCTGCTGTGTAGTTTAGAACAACAACAACAACAACAAATTAAAAAAAAAAAAAAAAAAGCTTTGATGACACAGGGACCATTTGTGGTTTTGTAAGTAAGGAGGAGAATTTTGCTTATGCTTAACTTAGCAAAGGATTGTCTCTAGCATAATCATGGCTGTGTAGAGGCCCTGATGAAAGGACTGTGCCACCCTCCATCCCAGAGGAGGCACAGGAGACCTGGATAGTCTCTGGGCCTCCCAAAAGCCCACTGCTTTTTCCCACAGAAATGTTGAGCACCACTAGTGATTTGAAGTGGTGGAGTGTGCCTGCAGGAGTCTGTGTGTGTGCTTGGACTGTCTTCTTGACCTGTAAGCTTAGTGTCAGTTCAGCAAATGTTTTCAGAGTTAAGAACAGAAAGGAATGGAGCAGTTACGATTGTAATCTGTGAATTTAAGCTGCAGGACTATTTTCTGTCAGCTGAGTTGAAAGTTAATGGGGCATCCATGATTTACACCAAAGAATCTGGCCTACAGTAAGAGGGATGTTGCTTTGCATGTCTGGAATATGTTTATAACTGGGTTACAGTTAGCTCTTTGTAACTCTAGCTGACTTAATCTGAGGCTGGGAAGAGAGATGGAGCAGCTCACATAAAAATGCAGTCTCATGCAGTATTACTTAATTCTTGGCAGTTCTTTTGCATTCTTACCTTACGTAGCTGTATGGGGAGGATCACTGGCTCCTTGCTGACTGTACCAGCTTGCATCTGGAGACCTGGAAGAATGGATCTGACTGCAGGAAACATGAATCTTGCACAGCTGTGGTGGTACATACTACCCAGGAGTAGAAGCAAAAGGCAGTCATTTAGACAGTGCAGAGAGAAGGGGCTAAAGGTTAGTTGGTCCGAATAATCTCAAACTAGCACCACTCTCCTATCCCCTACCCCATAAGATCTGAATCACTTCTGAAGTGTGGGAACACTTTCCCATATCCACTTGAGCAACAGTGAAAAGAATTCCCATAGGACCAATCAGCTGAAGCAATCATGATTTTGGCGAGTGTGAACTACTGGGCAGAATTCAGCAAGTTCTTCATCTGTGTTCTTCTAAATTGGTGCTGGCAT
>VXAV01010325.1:29213-60052 GCA_013399715.1 Alectura lathami
AAATCCAGACCTTTCAGTTAGAAGAATTTATCAATTTTAAAACTACAATAGACATTTACAAATGCTTAGTTCTCTTGGCAGGGAATTCATATGAGTTTGTGAAGTAGAGGCTCCAGCCGTGTTTTGTTCTTGGTTATTCAGAGAAAAACAGAGGACAAAAGCCCCAACCACCTTTTTTTTTTTTTTTTCCAATTCTGTTTCAAATGAAGTTGAAAGTGAAGTAACTTCACAGAAGTCAGTGAGTAGGATAAGTTTTCCAAAGTACAAGTCTGAATAGGGCTACATTCTTAAAGCTGCTATAAATTACTCCAGGTCATCCGTTGGTGAGAGAATCCATACATCATAGTGACCTGAGGCTAAAGTCAGAACTAATAGTGCAATAGTACGTACGAAAAATAGAAGGCCCAAGGATCTGTTTCTGAATATTGCACTGATCGGGCAACAGATAGCCTGAAGCATGAGATCAGCTTACTTATAGTTTATTTAGGTATGAGTAACCATAAAATTATATGGAACCTTTTGAACCTCACACTCAATGTAGAACACTGACCTCCATCTCCATGGGAGGTAATCTTCGTTCCTATGGCATGTGAAACAATCTGCTGTTCACCCTTAAATTCTGTACTAGTCAGGACAGCAAGGGTGAGAAGACACGTACATTCAGTTGCAAATAAATATTAACAAGCATTTCAGAAATCAGAGTCCAGCTGTAGTATGAAGAAGTCAGCAGGCTTTCAACCAGTGATTAATAGATTCTGATGAGTTCATGTTTGTTCAGAGAATTTATTGCCAATGGGGATTACAAGCAGATTCTAAGGCTTTCTTCCCTGGTGTGGGCAGCTCTGATGATGATTCTGTTTTGCTGGCCTTAGATGCTTGCCTAGGACAGAATTATTTTCTTCTGGTGGTACGTCTTTTGTCTATTCTCCTCATTGCAGTCTGCACCCACTTCTGTTCAGGGTGTACGCAGATCCTGATACCTTTTGCAGTGATAAACCTGCAGGAAGATGCAAGGCCAGGCAGCCATTAAATTCTAGTCTCTGAAGCCAGGTTTGCTGTTCTATTTTTATGCAGAGCATGAGGACCATGTGGTGAAACCATTTCACATGCTAGAGTTTGTAATAGTTACTTGGAATAACAGCAATTAGCAATCTCAATTCCCTATTCATGGCATAGGTATTCATGTAATACATGTGGTCATGAGCATGTATGCTGATATTTAATTTAAAAAGTAGCATACCTTGTAATCTGAGATTTTATACAAAATCATGGTGCACAATTTTTTCTTAGGAACAGGTCCCTGATTCAATTATAAAATGCATGCAAGGCCAAGAGACTAAACACATCTCCTAGCAGGAGTCATAGTTATCCCCAGCTCTTCCACATGATCCCTAGGCTCAGTTCACTGCCCTGGGCTTCTGGTGCTGCCGATACCCCTCACTGAGATTTCTTCAGCTTTCTGGGCTGAAGGATGTAGCTGTTCAGTGAAACTTCTGCCAACTTGGGTGAGCAACATGAGTTTTCAGGCTCTCTGAGAACCCTCCTTTCCCCCTCACCTCCTCAGGCGCTGATTGACTGTTTCACAGGGAACTGGGAGGGTAACCTGATCTACCCTGATCCAGCATATTGGGCTCTGAAGTGCCTTCTGATGCCCTTTCCCTTTCTGGTGGTCGCTTGTTAGCATAGATGAGTCTGGAACTGGAGTGTGCACCAGATACTTACATGATAGCTTCTAATGGAACTTGTTGCTTTTCATAGCTGACAAGCTGTCTGATGTCCAGTTTCTTTGTAGACAGACTTACACAAGAGAGTTTGGGCATTCGCTGGCTTCCAATGCTCCCTACAAGGGGAAGAATAGGTGAATGACAAAGACAGCCAATACTATATTCACACCTAACTATAAAAATTGCTTCTATGTAATGAATTCCGGCTGATTACCAGCTATGGTTAGAACATGGGTGTGCAGACAGAATACCAGTTGTACCAGAGAGCTCCTTCTGTCTCTAAGGTGTCATTGGCATCATCACCATCATGATTAGGTCTGTATCGTATATATGTAAGTGCCCATCTGGAGTAGTGCACCATTACTAGGTAGGCTTCAAAATGTCATCGAAATGTGGATCAACATCCTTGTCCCTGCTTTCCAAGGAAAAGAAAGCAAAGCTACTTTGTCTCACAATGGGCATCCAAAACTAGCCTTAAAACAAAACGAAACCAAACCACTGTTGAAATATAACTGCCAGAATGCTAAGATCTTGCACAGTGTTGCCACAAATCTAGTATCAGAGCCAATGGAGTGCTACCTAATCCTCTTTTTCCTCTGACATTTGCAAACATTTCAGGGAAACACCATGGTAATTAACAAGGAGGCAATAGTAATACAAATTTCTCTGTCAGCTGTCACGTTACATAGTAATAATGACGAACAGCAGCTTAAGTGATGTGGAGTACACGTGTGAACTACTGGAAGCCTCTGCTTGCTAATTTCTGGTTTTCTCCACCCATCAAAGATAGGTTTGGAAAGGAACAATGGGGACAAACAGAATACTGCTATGTTGTGAGGTTTGTTTCTGAGGACTTTGTAGAGAAACTGGCTTGAGAAGTCCAAGAGCAATTCAGGTACAATTTGCCAATCATAAAACCTGCTTCACATAATCTTGTTATCTGCAAGATTTTCTTTGTTTGAAGTAATTGCAACAGCTGAAGCAAACATGCATCAGCCAGTGGAGAAGTTGCGGCGTGGCCAGTGCATGGCTACCTGCAGAGCTGCTAACTCCTGGAGTTTGTTTGCTTGAAGGAATATCTCTTCTGAGGTATTATTGCATTAGTCACAAGCAGTGCAAATACATATCTACTGCATCACTCACATTGTTTCTTCAAAATGTGGTACTAAAGAGCTCAAAGATAGTTGAACAATCCCTTCTATGAAATGTCCCTTCTGCTAAACCATTTCCAGGGAATGCACACAAGGAATACCAGCTGAACTGCTCTAAAACTGAGACAACACCAAACTCTTCCCTGGGACAAAATCTGTACCTGGAAGCGCTCTTTTTTTTTTTTTTTTTTTTTTTCCATTCTTCCCCCATCTTCTGTCATTTCTGTTTCTAATCCTTTTTCTATCCCTTGCACAGCAAACTGGGGTAATATTTATGATAAATAAGACATCCTAGAGCATTTCAGTACAAGCTGCCAGTCTGGTACTGAGCCACGTGTTGCTGAGAGGAACAGCAGCAGCATTAATTGACGTATGAGTATGTAGCACGGTCTAGCACTGAGGCAACATACTCAGCGTGTGGCTATATCCTTTCGTGAACGTTTAGCAGGTCTCATTTTGGTTTTGGTGTGGTTTTGCAAAGATGCCTTTTCTGTGTGTTTATATATGCATGTTTTTGTGGGTTTGCGCATGGCTTGCATATGAGTGTTTTCTGTGATTTTAGTGCTTGTGTGCATGAAGCTGACTGTACAATTGTGCATGTGTTTACTTGTGTATGTTCACACCTTTATATGATACAGATGGTCTAATCCAAAAGTCATAGACATAAGCATCACAACATAAAAACTCATTTAAAACATGGCTAATAAACATGGCTCCTTTAAGTGTTCATAAACGACCTCAAACAAGATGTTAAATCGTATTAAACCAGGAGAGAGACAAATGTGTGTACAATTCTTTGCTCTCCTTTGCACTTTGTCTTCTTAGTTTACCTGTCCATAGAAAATTCTTTGTCTGGAAACAAGCAAACAGGCAATATTGAGTACCTTACTCAAAGAACTTTTAACAGCTGGTAACACTGAATTGATTATGGCTATATGGTTTGAGAAGGTAAAATAAAATTAGTAAAAAAGTATATAAAAGGAGTATATCTAGAAGAAGGGAAAGAATTAATCTGAAACTGTTTCAAAAATATATTTTTTAAAATGTTATTAACGTGTACGGCATCCATGACATTAAAGGACATTGCATCTTCAGGCTTTCACAGCTTTGATAGTTAAGACACAGAAACACTGTACGGGTTCCAAGGCATAGAAACTCTCCTGGCATTAAGGTAGAAGCCAAACATTAATTGATAGCACATCAGAGTAAATCTCCCTTTCTTGAGTAAAGCTCGAGCTGCTTTTGTTGCAGCTCTGATCTGGATTTCTTGCAAGTTTGATCTCATGAATCATCTCTGAGAACAAATCCTGTGTGAACTCATCAGACCACTAGTGCAATGTGGAGCAATTCCTGCCTTCCTCTTAGGCTGTAAACTTACCTTTCACCGTGTGCACAGCGAAGAGGCCAAGCCAGAAGATGACCAGGATAACTGCGGCACGGAGCTTCATTGCTGGTGGCTGCTCTCTCAAGGCAGAGAAGAAAGTGGTTCTCGTGAGGCCTCTGTCGCAGAGTTTATATATTGTCATTCAGTGGTCAGTTCTTGTGTTCGCTGTTGGGGCGTCATGGTGGGGTTGAGTGCAAGCGGAAAAAATTGAGTGGCAGTACTTTTTCTGGTGACAGAACCTCCTCCTCTCCCCCACCCATCCTTCACTAGCCCCCCTGTGAAGGCTTTTCCTGCTCAAACCCAACTGTGGTTGCACTTGCTTATGTGTTGCAAGTTAGGTTTATTTCAAGCTGCAAAAAGTGAGAGCTCTTGTTCTATAGTGGAAACCTTTAATACATGTTCCTGTCCTTTCACACCTCAAGTTGCAGAGCTGCAGCTAAGCTTCACCACAGAGGTACAGAGTAACATTCAGAGTTACTTCTGACCAATGGACCGCATGAAAGGGGAATTGTGAGCTAATGGATGATGGAAACAGGAACAATTTGGCTTTTTTGGTAGCAGCTTTAGGTTGTTGGTCACTTTAACACGTAACTTCAGAAGCAGCTTTGGAGGGCCATGAGTCCCATCTCCTATGCGTGATGGAGCTTGCTAAACTTCTGTTTCCTCTGAAGTTTATGGTGAAAGCAGATACCACTGATGTGCTGGGAGAAGGAAGAACGAACATACTTTTATACACGGAGCCAGGTCCACTTACCCTTCTTCTAGTCATACATAAATATGTTACTGTGCTTTCAAAGAGGAATAAGAGTTCATAAAATATAATAATTTTCATATTACAGTCTCTCTAGTACAGGAAAGGGAGGTAAGAATGTAACCAGGCAATCAGAGAGGCACAATTCCTAGGAGAGAGGAAAAAACTTCTTTGCACTTCTGTGTGAACATGGTGTCAGCAAAAGGCCTGTCAGCTTGTTTTTCCAGTTGTGCCTGGTGTCCTTTTATGCAGCCTGTGTACTAGCCAGTTTTAGGCATCCTCCCTGTGCTGTAGTAAGGTGGTCTGGGTCACCGGACAGGATTGTTGCATGCCAGAGGTTTTGCATCTGCAAATAACTTCCCAGCAAGCCGTGCAACTCCAGGCAACATGTGTAGCAGCACCTAAGATGGCGTCGTTGTCTGGAGCCTCTGAGGAGAAATCTCCACTCACGCCCAGTAGAAAATCCAGGCCTATGGAGGCCCAGCTGTGCCTAGTATCAATAGGAAAGCACCAGGCTGTCTGATGTGTGAGGCAGAAGGCAGTGGTGTAGAACAGTTGTCAGCACAAAGCCTGCAGCAGGTGCAAGTCTGTTGCATCTCCTGCTCTGATCTCTACACCTCACCTCAATGGCTAACTTCCAGCTTTTGCAATTCTTGATAACCTCGAAATAACTTGCCTTACCTGAGGAAGTGCAGCACATGGAAGTTACTTCCTTAAGATTACTCAGGAAAATTAAGATGCAGTGAAGAACAGAGCTCACATACCTGGCTCCTAGGCTGTAGTGGCTGACCTGTGAGCCCAGGAACAGTCTGTAGCTCTTACAGGTAGAGAACATGCCACTCAATTTACTTGTTTGTACACACTGTTTGTTCCTTATGATTTGATTCCTTCAGCTAACACATGCTATGCAGCCCAGGGAAAAGTAAGGGGAAAAGTAGACCGTAAGCAGGTGTCCGGTACTTGCTGCTCAGCTGGAATGGCTGATAAATCCACTTGCGACACCAACATAAATTGCACCAAAGTGGAAAATTGGACCTAAAGCTTTGAAGCCAAAGCTTCAACCCAGAGCACCTACAGTCAATGTCTGATGCCACACAGGGGAGCAGCTGACCTTAGCAGTGCTGCTGGGAAATTGAATGTTAAGTCTTTGTCCAAGCCCTACTGAATGCTGCCGGAAATAACTCTCTGGATGAGATATTCCAGCTTGTTGGTGTGTGGCAGCTTTGAGATGCAAGTCAGCAGCCCTGCCACTGATGACAGAAATTTACTCCATGTTGAGAGGAGAGACTCCCCCACTTCTCACTGATACGTGTATGTACAGACACACTGATACTGTACCCACAGCTTTGGGTGGAAGGGTCACCAGCTGTGCTGAATGTGAGCCAGCTCAGAAAAAGTCGTTCTTGCAGAAGCTCTTGCAGTTTGAAGATTCCCCCCTGAGGTGGTGTTCGAAGGCCTTTTGCTTCTTCATTTTTTTCACCATTCTTGAGGTGGGATGGAAAAATTGCTTTGTGGCACGTTTTTCCGGTCTTCATAGTTCTCGTTTGCTGCGGCCTCCAGGACCATCCTTCTGTGAAGCTGGTTTACGCCTAGTGGTCTGTTCAAGAGAAGAGTTTCATGGGCTGGAGTCCCAGAACCCTGTGAATATTTGGTGATCTCTGAGGATGCATTGTTTTATAAAGCTCACTTTTTGACATACCCTAACATTATTGTGCTATGGCAAAACTTAGTGCATGATGATCACATGTTTGGTCTGTCTGGTTTCTTGCTGCAAAAAGACCACTAACAGGTGCCCAGAGGACTTTTCCTATTACTGCTTCTCAGCTCTGGGTAAGTTGAATGCTAATGATACTTGTCCTGGGGCTTGACTGACTCTTGTGTGGCTCACCCATCACAGGAAGCATTCAAACCATGGTGGAGTGGAAAAATCATTTGCAGCCGTGGATAGTTTGATTTTGTAATTTTTTGATTGTATAGTCTGAATTATAGATAAAGATTAACTTAACCACGATGCTTCCCAAGGTCTTGGCTACAGGACTGACATTTTGAGTGCCACGATAGCTGCCCTTCTCTGCTGTATCTCATGGTTAAGTCATGTCCTCTTCACTTGAAAGCCAGTTTGAAACTTACTCTGCCTAAAGAGACTTGAGCCCCACTGCCTTTGTCTCTCCACAATGAAGTATTTGGGGTTAGAGGTTTTATGATGCTCTTTGATTTTCCAGTCTGAAATGTCACATATTTTGAATGGAATAAGTCAGTAAAGATTAACTGAAGAAGAAAGCAATGTACAACTGGGTCACACTCTCATGTGGAAGACAGAAGATGTCATAGAATCATAGAATGGCTTGGGCTGGAAGGGATCTCAAAGGTCATCCAGCCCCAGACCCTGCCGTGGGCTGGCTGCCACCCACTAGATCAGGCTGCCCAGGGCCCATCCAGCCCGTCCTTGAGCACCTCCAGGGATGGGGTACCCACAGCTGCTCTTGGCAGCCTGTCCCAGGGCCTCACCACCCTCTGAGTGAAGAATTTCTTCCTAACATCCAACATAAACCTCCTCTCTTTCAGTTTAAATCCATTCCCCCTTGTCCTATCACATCTCCAGTCCCTTTTCCAATTGGTGCTGGCTGTAAAAAATTTACCATGGACTGTGCTAGCTCTGCCAGCAGATGCAACAATCCAGACTAAACACAGCCCTGGGAGAGGAAAGCAACAGCAAACTGCTGCTTGAGATGCTCCAGGGCTCTCCAAAGCCCTTCAGCCCCTGTTCACTCAGAGCAGCCTGCCTCCACTTCACAAATAAACCAACTGAGGCACAGAGGGGTGAGAGGGACACGTGAGAACTGACATGCACGGCAGGAGGCAAAGTCAGAGCCTGCTCTAGCACAGTTCCTAACCAACCGGTGAATGCAATAGTTTTCTTAATTTTTAAAAAGGCCATGCCATTTAAACCGAAATAATTGTTGTACATACCCTGCTTCATGTCAACAAACCCACTGAAGGAAAAAGAATATGCAGTAAGCAGCGTGTCGGGCCTGATATCAGAATTTCCTTACCAGGGTGAAGAGTCTGGCATATTGCATCTTTTCGTACTGTAGTTCTCTTTCAAAAAGACAGGCCAAGATCTTATCAAATAAGTAAATCATCTGCTCCTAGAAATGAGTGAATATTCGGCAGCTGCTTGAACCTGAAGATGTGCCAGCAGGTCACCGAGGCATTCAGTGACTGTAAGAAGGAACCTAAGGACATCAGTTTAGACACAAGGTTTTGAAAAATCTGGACTAGACATCCCAGTAAAGAAAAGATTTTGCCGCCTTTGTCTTTTCTCTGTGCATATGTATACCCTTTCCTCTTCTTCACTTGCACATTGGACAATGCTGTCTTTAAAGGTCTGTTGTAAAACTGCAGTTGTCTACTGCTTTTCACTGGCCTTTTTTGCTGTTGTTTATTAGCGTGACATTTCAATAAGCCAGCTCCCTCCATCTACTCTATTACTGCAGATGTGTGACTGAAAAGCAAATTATTGGGATTATATTTTTAATGACTTTTTTCAAAAGGTAGCCTTTAATTTTCAGTGTACTTTGGAATACTAAGTAAATGCTTTTCCTTCATCTCTACTTTCAGTTCAAGTAAACTGCGCCTACCATCAGTTTTCCCTATTGCTGCCTCATTCTTGGTTTTTGTATTTTCTCTTCTGAACGAATTATGTATTTTCTGGTATTGAACTATTGTGCGGTCTGATATATTGACTGTTTTGTTTAAAATATCCTTCATCTGTCTGTCATCTGCAGGATTTCTGCGTGATCTGCTCATCCTGTCCTACTGAACAGCATGGCAAAATACCTCCTGACTTTGTTCAGGGCAGATTCAAGTACTGCACAGCGTGCATGCTGCTTTCACTCTTCCAGTTTACTTGGTTCACGTATTCAGGGATCCATCCTCAGCTGCTGTGCTTTGGCACCTGTATGGCGACCAGAGCAGTGGTGGTATTTATACCTGTTGAACTGCTGCCTGAAATTCATGCATGTTCTCTCTCTGTCTCTGTTTCTGCATCTTTTCTTCTACAGGCCTGAACCAGATTACAATTCTTACTCAGCTCATTTAATCTTGACCAACCTATAGTTCATGAAGAAAAACACCCTACTTGAGGGACATCAGTATCTCGAACAACTGTTTTTAGGGTGGGAGATGTCATATCAGAGGGTATGTCACTCTGTCTGTTACCTGCAGATGCAACGCACACATATATATTATGCTGGAAACTGGAAGCAGGTAGATTAGTTGCGATGAATCTGACCCTAATCTCTTTTTGATGTTGCATGGTTTCTTAACAGTTAGAGAACCGGTTAAAGAATTTCCAGCAAGTGACATCCAGCTGTGATCTTTGCATGATTTCACTTCCCCTCCTTCTTCCCTTTGTTTTTCATCACTTTTGCTCTCAGATTTTATGCTGATTTCATAGGTATTTCCGGCATTTAATTTCACTTTCTTATTGAAATTGCTGTCGACTTTCTCTTTTTGCCTTTCCATCAGGTTTGTTAGATCTTGCTCCACAGTTCAGCATGAGTTGAAGTATTTACTTTAAACTCGCATCAGAATTTGTCACTGGTAAGCAGTCCAAAATAGGCATGTGATAAAAACCTCTGAAGTCAATATCTCACTTTGGTACTTGCTTAATTTTTTTGTTGGATTTTTGCATTGAAGTATGGTCACAGCTGATGACAGCATTATCATGATTTAGGAAGCTTCTGCCCCTCGCCTGGAAAAGGTAATTTGTATTCAGTCTTTTTAGTTCCTATGGAAAAGTAATGGAAACAAACATGGTCAGTGCTCACAGCTCAGCTGTGAGGCAATGACTTTTAAACTAGTTTGATCACTTAAATCATATCTTTATTTTGTGCTGGTTTCGGCAAAACTCCTCCTTTAGAAATGTAACCATATTTACAGTGCTGTTTCTTAAGCATGTTAAAGCTTTTCCTTGTAGGCCATCTGTTTCCCCTACCATGTTGCCAGCTTTTCCGCACTATTGCTAGCATGTTCCTTCCCTGATGTAGCATGTGCTCTTAAATAAGCTAGTTATTGCAAAATCTTCCCCTCAGTCAACCAGCTTGAAGCATTCAGATGTGTAAAGCCAGACTGAGAGTGGTTTGGTTGGAAAGGGACCTCAAACATACAAAGGCAGCTCTACAGACAGCTGCATGCAGTCATGTGCCTGTTTTGCTGATGTTTTAGGCTGACTTGACATGAATGTGGCATGTTCCATACAGCAGAGGTCTTTTGTGTCATTTGGCGTTTTTGAAAATAAGCAGTCACCCAAGAGTTTGCAGAAGGAAGTCTCTGATCCACAGCTCTGTAATCCTTAATCTTGTCTGTTGAAATCCTTCATGAGAAGATGCTTCATGAGGATGATGCTGCAGGGAATTGTAGAATGACTATGGCTCCTGTTTCAGCAAGTACAATATCGAAATACCTTCATAGAACTGGGCTAAAAACCTATGGGAATTTGTGTGGAATATTATTAGATCATGTTATTACTTTTTTTTTTTTTTTCCCTTTCTTTCTGTTGTTTGTGTTTCTGCTTTCTCTTCCTCAGTTCTCAAAGTAAAAAAAGATTTTACTTAGCATTTTTTTCCCTGTGTGCCTTATCTAGTAGCATCATGGGTATGGGAACCAAGTCTTAGTCTTCAGAAGAAGAGTCAAGGCTTTTGTGTGAAAAGCAAAAATACTTCTCGGCTGACCACAGATAGTCAATGTCTGTGGACACTGGAAACAGATCTGAACCAATGTGTTGCTTCTGGGTAAACCCAAGCTTTCCTCAGAAAACTGAAGAAACTCAAATTCTTAGGTTTGCTTAACGGTATGCCACACTCTGGAGAGCGTGAGTATGGCCAATCGCACCAGGAGCCTTGATTCCTTTGCTCCTTGGTGGCCACCACAGGGTGGTATGTATTAAACTAAGGTTGTTGGGGAATGGAGGAGTTAGAGGTATAAGGATGCAGATCACTGATACTTGTATGTCTCAGTCTCATCTGTTGCAGTATTATTTACAAGTACACAGGGTATTTCTTATCTCTACCAGGGAATCATATTGCAGTTTTTGCTGTTCTAATGAGTGTTTGGAGTCGAGGGATATGTAGAAAGAGAATTGTAAACACGACAGGCTCCTCACAGGAAAACAATAAGCAGAACCAGGAACTTTGGGGTGAACTGTCAGTGCCTTATCTGCTAAGTCCTCTTGCCTCCACCCAAGAATTACTCTGACTCCTCAGTGTGTGCTTTCAGCGGCCCAATAAAACCGTACATGCTCTCTGCACTCCAGTGGTTGTCCGGCTGGTGTGTGAAGACAGACCTGCTTCCCACTGCCAGGCAGAAAACACCCTCGTTCTACTGGCTTCTCCCCACAGTGGAGGCACCGTGTTGGGTCTTTCTCCTATTTAGGCACTACTTTTTTTCAGAAAACGTGTAAGGATTTCTTTCTTTTAATGTCAGTTGAAATTGGCCAGGGAATTTAAAAAAAAAAAAAAAAAAAGTGAAATTTTGTTTTTAAAAAGGTTACAGCCTCTGAAGGTTCCAAAAGGGAATCCTTGGGATATATTTCCTTTGGTTTTGCTCACATAGCTGGTTTCATTCACTTATTATTGGCATTTTTAATAACCAAATCTTCATGAGGTCCTATGACAGAGTTTAAAAAATTTGCTAAATCTTAATTTGCAGATATGTCTTCCAAGGAAAAAAAAAAAAAGGAGAGAAGGAGGTAGATTTCAGCATTTTTGCAAGAGAGACTTAGGGGATTTCTTTTTTAATAAGAATATTTTTTTTCTTCCTTCAGCCTTATGAAGAAGTACTTTTATAGTTCATCTCTCAGATGAAGAACTGTCACACTTTCTAACCACACCATTGCTGAGGTGCATTGCTTTTCTTCATGCTGGTTACTATAATCTGACAATTTTGGGCCACATCCTGTTCTACGAAGTGTTAAGGTATTTCTTAAAACTGATCACAACTTTTGATGGTGCTCATGCAGCTGTACCTTTGAAGTGATATCAACTGAGAAGGAGTATTTTCCTTTCATTTGTCTCTTCTACTCCCTTCTCCATTTGCTCAGTGAGCCAGTATCAGTGGCAGAGTGGCAGTGGCAGTGCAAATGAAGGCTTAAGTGACAGCGCTGAGGAAAAAAGAACTCAGCTCACACAGGCCTGCAGTAGACACCTACTCTTGACAATGTTCCACTCTGAACTTTCTGAAAGAATCCTTGGGGTTTATTAGTTCTCTGGGTTTTTCCCCTCATAATCACTATAAGTGTGAAAGCGTGTGTGAGAAAATCGGCCTATATTGTTCACCTGAGCTCACTGCAGTGAGTGATGCAATGTGGGAGGCAAGAGGGGATGGGAAAATTCCCCCCCTTCCTCAAATTAGCCTTCATTTTATGCTTTGTAATTTCAAAGAGCTGTGGCTGTTAAATGCTGTTTCACTTTTCCTTTGCAACCTAATTTTATCTCTCACTGAGGACTGCAGAAAACCCCACCATGTCTCAGGCAGCCATAAATTAAGAGCTCCCTCCCATGGCTATCACGTTTCTTGCACTTAATTCAGCTGATTTTGGCATGGCTGTGGGCCCCTTTATCGCTCTCATATGGCTCAGCATGGCCACATGTGAAGCACTCTGCCCAGTGTGGCAAAGCACGCCAGACCTGGCAGTGGTCTGACCCTCACTCTCCTCTCATACACAAACCCACCCCAAACTGGCCACGTGTCCCAGGGGCCAGTAAGCCTACCTGCTTGTGCACGGTCTAACTTCTACTTAACAATTTGCTGTATGTGTACTAGCTTATTTATTGGCATAGGACACGTTTTTTTTCCATCCCCTGTACTCCCTTTTTTGAGATAAACCTATTTTAAACACCGAATGGAAAGAAGGCTGCCAATTTCATAATTTAAGCTGTGCACAGGAATAGATATCCTGATCTCTGCTTGATGGGGCAGTTCGTGCTTCCAAACTAAACAGGCTTTGGTGCAGCCCCAAACTAAATAGGACCAGTGTCAGCTGTTTGCTAGTTAGAAAATTCGAGTACTGTCCTATCTTGTTCCAGCTCTTCTTGTTGTCAGTTCTCCCGTGAGATATGTTGCCTTCTCTCACCATGTGAAACCAGCAAATTCATCTTGTGTAATGATAATGTTTTGCGTAGTGCTTCTCTCCTAAGGTTATCAAAATTTCGTAAGAATATTGGAAAGCATAATTAGCATCACCAATTGCAAAAGAAGAAACAAGCCTGGTAAAACAGAGAACTAGTTCTGCAGCAGTGCACTGTTCCTCAAATTGTCTATGGATAGGGTGTCATTGCCTGACAGCTACACCTCTCTTTGCTGGACTCCTCTGCTCTGTCAGGGTGTAAGGCTCTGTTTTTCAATTAGAAGTAAGATAAGCTCAACAGCCTTCTTTCAAAGGCTTTAGGAGATAGCTATTGTGAAATAAGTAGAAGCTGGATCCACGCCTTGACTGAGCAATATCATTTCTCAGTGGCAATCACCTGTGGCTTTTAACACTTAGGTAAGGCTTGTATGTATGTTTTTGTTGTTTGGTAACGGAGCCCACAGGAGATGTGCAGATCTGGTGCTCCTTACAGAACTGTGGGAGTTCCCTCATGGGGAACTGGAGCTGGGAAGTCAGCAAACTTTTTGTCTCTGTCTCCAGATTTGTAGCTTGACCCTTCCATCAGCCACTTGACTGAGCCTCGCAATCATGATTTGTTGTTCAGCCTTCAAGCACTCATGCTCCCATCCCATCTCTCCTGTGCTCTCTGATTAAGTATATCTCATTCCTGGGGATCTTCTTCATGAGGGAGCACAGCTTTTGTTGGAAATCAGTTTGGCTGGATTGGGACTGAGTAGGGTGGGACAGGTGAGTCCTGGAGGCTGCTGCTGTTCCCCACTCCCCCTTCCTTCAGACCATGGTGTGTGATGTAGATGGCTGTGCTGTGAGTATGGGCAATGTTGCAGTTCCATCGTGCTATTCTTCTCCAAGGACTCAGCACCTCGGTCTGTGGTAGGTAAGTACAAAGGAAAGAGAGGAAACATGATGTGTTCTGGGGCCATTGTAGGGGAAAGTGGCTGGAGGTAGCCGCCATCTGGTCCAGGCAAGTCGTAGTCTTCTGCTCCCTTATTACCTGTTCTCTGTTTGGTGATGTGAGCTTTGCCTTACGGAAAGAAAAGATTGAAGGGTGAGTCATAAACCATAAACCCAGGGCCTTAAACCTGGCGGAATTAGCTAGTGTGAGGATCCAGGGGACAATGGAGATTGCAGAGAGAAGGAATTGGCACGCAAGTGTTAAGCTTCGTCTCCCTGGTCAGAAGTGTTGGAGGGAGGAGGGAAGAGGAAGAAATTTCAAAGATTTAGAGGCTTAATTGCCTTGGGGAAATGCAACCTAATGAAAAGAATTTCAATGGTAACCTGAGTTGTCTGATTTTGTTGTGAGGAAAGAAGCCAAGAGTGGTGGCCGACTGTGACCACCCCTCATTCTTGCTGGTCAGGGACTAGAGATCTTGGACCTGCCCTGGCCTGCCAGTGCCTCACTGTACTTTAGGAGGAGGAGTCGTTGCAGCAGCTCTGCAGCATTCTTTGGCATGCAGGAGGTCAGGCCAGATGCTCTGCTGGTCCTTCCTGGCCTGAAAATCTGCTAAAACACATTTCCCTCCAGCAGAGCTTGCCATTGCAGCAGTCTGGTTTTAGCTGACTTTGGGCATGTTCTTGCGTGGGCACCTTCACAGGAGAGGAAAGGAAGATAGATGTCGAACAGGTGAGAATCAGGTTTGGGGCCTTCCTGATCCCGGTGGCAGCTGTGCTTTGGAGTCTCCCTGTGCTCAGCACGCTCTGTGTAGGCAGCCCTAGCTGAACCCCAGAGACGCAGGAACCTGGCAAAGCAGAACAGAGGTGGTTAAAAAATCAGTGGGGTGTCCCAGACAGATGTAACATGCCAGTCTCGCAGAAAGAAGCAAAACTGTCTCTCAGGGCTGGTTTTGCAAGGCCTTAATTTCACATAACAATGACTAGATATGAAAACTCTTTTTAGCAGCTCACTGTTGAGGAGCATCTCCATTTGAGTGCTGTTTGTACACTGTGTTTTAACTCTTATTTACAGGCATGTTTTGTGAAGGACAGAGTCCTGCTCTCCTTCTTACACTAGTAGGGCAGGATTGCAAGACTTTCCACAGACTTGGGCTGGTAGCTGCTCTATATGCTGCCAAAACCTGCTGAAGTGTAGTTCATCTGTTCTTGAAATTGGACTGGACTGCTCCCCAGCACTGCCATCAGCCCGCCTGCGCTACAGGCACGGGTAACGCACCACAGAGCAATGGGTGCTGTGGGAACAAGTGAACACTGGAACAGCACTTAGTGCATAAAGGGGGGGAGTGTGCTTCGTCATACTGTTTGTGCGACGTGTGGAATTGTCCCCATTTTACCTGACCATTAAAGGAGCTGGAGAGTAATGAAAGATATTCAGCTGAAGCAGAGCAGGGCAGAAGTAAAATATTTCTTAAGATCTTCTGTCCTCTTTGCTGTAATTGTTGAACACCCCATGTGGGTTAAGTAACTGGGTTCAAACTGACAACAGCTTGTGTATCCAGAGTTAACCGTTGTCATTTTTCATACATCTTGTCATTTCAAAATCCAGATCAGGATCAAGAGGACTTCTTTGCTGGCGATTTTGGAGGCTCAGAAATTAGACACATTGACTTGCCAAGCGTTTAAGCCCATTTAGAAGCTGATATGGATGCAGCTGTACAAACTTTCCAGAAATCAGCTATGGTCTGTATTACAAAGGAGTAAATAATATTCCCATCCAGAAGTATGAAATGGTGATGTAAATGAACCTCCTGACTTCGTGAGGATCACTTGGAACACTTCTAAAAGCCTTCTGCCTTTGTTCCCTCTGTTCTGTCTTCTTTCACACCTGGGGACTTGGCTTGTGTGTAGAGATCATACCTCTGCCCTCCACAGTGGGGCTATGCAGCAGATTTTTTCCAGGGGAGGTTCCGGTTTTCCTTTCTGTCTGATGGTGGTTTTTCTGAAGAAATTCGACTCCAGGTTATCATAGTTGTTCTTCTTGCAAAGGAAGAGGCTCATTTTTCCGGAAGGCACTAGAAAAATACTCAGAAATTCTGGGTTCCTGTCATGTACTCCAGATTTTTTCCTGTAATGTTCTGTGTATTGCTTGTGTTGGCTATGCCTGCCCAGTGAGTGTTTTTACTTTCTTTCTCTGTATTCTTTACTTTAAGCATATACTCAAATCTCTTAAGAACACACGGCATTCAACTTTTCCAGTGCTGATCTGTTAGAAGCTGAAGGCCCTTAGGACATGTTTAGATTAAAAAATCATGGCACTTTTTTAAAATCAAGGAACGAATTTGCTTTTCTGTGCTGAGAATTTTAAGTATTTAGGGACGTGGTCATGTGATACTGTCAAGGTCATCTTAAAAATCTAGTGGAAAAGATTTATTTCCCTGAATTGAAGACTGGTTATAGAGATAACAATGGAACAGTGTTGTGTCTGAGGAGTACTACTCCTCCACATCCTTAAAGGTAAAAGGAAAACCAAAAACCCCTCTAAACTTCCATTAAAAAATATATGCTCACCACATGAGAGAGTAGGATGGCAAAGTTAGGAAATGCAACTATCCTAGTTGTACTGGGAGTTCTGGTGACGCTGAAGGTCGGGTGACAAGTGCCTCAGGTGCTGTTCTGAAATTACACTGTTCTCATGGTTTTCCTCTGCTTCAGTTGGGCGTATGGTTCAAAGTAATGAAAACTGAGGAGCGTGTAACCCCGGCACCACCTTCTCTTGCTATTGTGCCTCTAACTTCATTTGTAAAATGACATAATGAGCATGGGTCTTGTGCATAAAACAGCTGGTTGGTTTGAAATGTACCAAAGCACCCCAGAGCAAAAATGTTCTCATGTGGCAGAAGCTGGACAGGCTTCACCGTTTTTCCTTTCATCACAGGGTATTTTCTTTGAGTGTAGGCTTCTCTCAGGCCTCTGGCAGGAAAGTGCATGCTCATGCACTTTGCGAGCACAGCAGGGTTCCTCCATGCTGTCTGGTTTTGCCTGTGCTTGCACCAGTGCAGAGTGGCAATTCCAGGAGGCAGAGCTTGTGGCTGTTTTTGTGCTTTCTAGAGAAAGTGCCTGGACTCCAAAGAGGCTGTGATCAAGGTGAGCTTCCTGCCCGTGCCTGCATTGCTGTTCTCCAGACAACGCGTGGACAGGGCCTCTCCAAGCTAGCTGGGCTTTGAGCTGCCCCAGCGCATGAGTGCAGCTTCCCGCAGGCTCTCCGAGTTCTGCTCCGACCCCACCTGACAGTGGCTGTGTCTGTTTTGCCTGGTAAACAGCGTGGTCACTGCTGAGTGTGGCCTTGGCTGCTTTTACCAGAGAGTGCAGACCTTGCCAGTGAATTTTGGGATCCTATTCTGAGAACGTGAAAGGCTGTCAGCTTATATAAAGTCTTATGCAAGAAATTATTCTAGGGAGAATTCAAAGCTGATTTTTCCTCCCACCTGTGGCTATCCATTACATTTTGCCTACGTGTTCTTTCCATGCCTTTTTTATACTTTAGTGAACTTAATACCTAAGCTGCTGAGCACATTAGTAATGCTTCATTGCAGCACCTAGCCCCTGCGCGTCGGTGGCACTGCTCTGTTATTCCAGGAGAGGGAACGTCCTTGGCCCCTCGCTTGGCTGCTCTGTGACCAGGAAACAACACCTCATTAATATCTTTTACTGACCGGTGATTGCTAGGTGCCGCTTTGTGGAATGAGAGAAGGAAAAGGCCCTGTTATGGCACTTGGCCTATCTCCTGGATATTTAAAGGTCTGCCCTGCCTATAAATAAACTCTTGATGGGAGCTGCCTCAGTGCGAGTTTGTGATGGGCCTGCTGTCGTGACAGAGAGGCCTCTGCTCTGAGCTGGTGCAGGCCTGTTGAAGGAACGAGGTCTAGGGCCTGTTGCACTGCTGACGTGGGACACTGGGAGCTGTGGGGGAGCAGACAGCTTGGGGAGAGCTGTGCTTCCATCCCGTGAAGCAAGGGACCCCGACGGCACACACTGCCAGGGCCCTGGGTGCAGAGCCGTGGGTATAGAGCTCATAGCAGGTGCAGGAGCACAGGAGTCACCCGCTGCTCTGTGCCTGCTCTCACTTACACCAGGAGTGGTTTCCCACGTTCTACTGGTTCTCATCTTTCTCGTATGCCATCCATTAGATTTTGACCTAATGTGGAGAAATTCCTCTTTCATGATATGCTTTTTCCTTTATGGAGAAACTGACTGGTGCCATACTGTAACAGTAAAGCACACAAGTGTAGGTGACAGCTTCTGAGTATGGGGATAGTACACAGTCCGATTTATATTCTTGCACATACTGCAAAGCTCTGTGGGATGCATTTTGATGAACAGTTTCTGTCCCTGATCTAGAAGGACCTTCCTTCTGGGATAATTAGTGACAGGACAGTATACTGCTTTATTCTGCACTTCGCTCAGAAAGAACTGCGGAGATTTTTATCCCAGTTGTCCACAAATATTATGTTTCTGCTGGGGAAAGGCAGACACCCCTGGGTTCAGTGCATCCTAATGGTCAGAAGTTGCACTTTAGTTTTTCAGTTTAGCGTAAAAACGTTAGTCCTGGTACTCTGAAAGAAAGAGATCTTTGCTCAGATTCGTGCACCACTGTTTCTGTTTGCCTCTTAAAGTTCTTCTGTCCAGCTGTTTGCCAGAGGCCTGCATAGTAAGTATCTAATAGGTAGGGAATACAAGTGGAAAAAAAACAGTGAATTCACACACGCAAACATTTCTACTGAAAACCTAAACCTAGGGCTTGTACTTATCTGGTATAGAAACAGAAAACTGCAGTATAACTTTCATAATGTGCCCAGCTGAAGCAGAGAAAATTCACCTTAAAATTTGATTTTGGATTCTCAGAACTGATCTATAGAGAATGCATTGTTGACCTGCAGTTATGAAAAAAATGTGCTTAATACAATAAGAAGCTATTTCACAAAGAATTCTCATATTAGAATGAAGGAACCTTCATCAGATTAAATAATTTTCTACTAGTTGATCTATTGGATCTATCAGGGACTGATTTTAAGTCACTTTTACAGATCACCAATTTGAAATTTGACTTTTGAATTCAGTGACTTCAGGTAGATATCTTTTGTTTATAGCTTTATTTTTCCACGTCATGAGTTCTTGCATTAGCTATAAAATATTTTGATTATTGTGATCAAAAATCTTACACAATTTTTATCATTTGTAAGAAGGCTGTTCTACAGCTATATATTCTTTAGCATATACTTTTTTCTCATTTCAATATTCCCCTTTTAGTAGATAGGAAGAGATGAATAATATTTTTCATATTTATGTCAGAATTAACTTCTTACCTACTATTTATGTCAAGCTGATTTTGGAAGGAGACTGGAATTCAGATTCATCCATTGAAAATTAACATTTTAAATTGTCTCTAATATGCCTTAATAGATTTTTCCACACTGAATAATTTTTTGAAATATTCAGTAAAAGTTGCACTCTACAGAATTTGGATAACAGCAGTGAATATGCCAATATAGAAACTCTGTAGGTGCTGACATTTGAATGAATAGAAACTTTCTTAATGCAGGATATAGTTTACTGTACTTGAATTATGAAGTGTGATATGGTAATTTAGTTAAAGATATTTCACCTCATTCTTTCCATAAAAAATTAGGCTTAACTACTTACAAAAGCTCACTGATTAAATAAATTACAGTTTTCAGTTTTGTAATTATTGTAATATGCTTAATTACCAGTATTTGTTGTTTTATGCTCATTTGTGATATAAAGTAGGTTCATTTTTTAAAGTAAGGAGAGTAAACTCATAAGTTAATCAGAGAGAGAGAGATCTAGCTAAAATGAAAACCTCCACTTCTACAGTTTTGAATAACTGATTTTCCTCTACCTTGTTTACTTACAATAAATTGAAATTGCAAAAAAAAGATGAGGCTCCCTCATTGAATATAAAGATTTGTGAAATCAAAGGAAAAAAAAAAGTAGTCAGTAGTGATTACAGCAAATTGCTGCGGGTGGTTTGCAGTAAGAGCTCAGGTTGCTAATAACCATACAGATCTGTTTTGCCTTCATGTTGAAACTAATTCAAGAGGTCTGTTTATTGCCTGCCTGTATTTTAAAGTACCAGAATGTATTTAAACTCTGTGCACGAGATGGGTGTTTAACTGGTGCTGGCCGTATGCATCCTCAGGATGGGGAATTCTCTCCTTCCTCTCAGTTTGTCTATGATGTGGGGCAGTGCCAACGGGGTGCTCGTTGCTAGTGGCAAATCCAGCTCTCTCCCCAGTTCTGAGGGATGCATTGTGTATGTAGAGTTGAGTAGATAGGGAAACATCTTAAAAACTGCTGAGATCTAACTCATAATTCTGTTTTTATGTTTTTATTTAATAGATTAGCCTGTGTTCTGTTCTGTGTTTGGCACTGGAGGTTGATTTAGCAGAAGGAAGTCTTGGGACATTGGTTTGTTTGCTTCATTTTATTCTTTTGCTTGTCTCTTACACTGTCACTCTGCCACTTTGATCATGAAACCTTTCTTCTTCAGCTGCTCTTAAAAAACCATGACTTCAGATCAACTGACTTGGTAAGCCTAGAGCACAGCTCCCTCCTGTCTGCAAGAAAGCCAGTGCTTCTCAGCGTGGAAATGTGCACCTCTTGAGTGAGGAATCCACAGCAGAGCTAGGAGGTTTGGTTCCTCTAAAAGAATTCTGCAAATTTTGTAAAATGATGTCAATAAAATTGTGGGTTTTTAAAAACTATTTAATATACATTTAACAGAAACGAAAACAGACTTTTTGCCTTCTCTTTGTAATGTAGGCATAGTGAAAATATGAGGTTGTATTGTGAAAAGATTTAAGAAAGAGCCCACCTCAACCTGACTGAAGTGCAGAAAGCGAGCAAACATTGGCTAATGACTCCATTTTACTGCCTTAGTTATAGCAAATTATCCTGAATCAGGCTCTATTTTACCAGTTGCCTTTGTTTTATCCCTTGCAAGAAAAATAATGATGCATCTAACATCTATGACAGTGATAGGATTAGATATGTTTGTTGGTCTTCATGTTTTATGACAAGGTGATGTATTTGTACTTTCTTTGCTTTCTTCATTCCTTCTCCAAATGGTGGTGAGTTGGCCTCAATTTCTCCTGTTGTCTTCAGGTTATCTGCTGTTGATGCTTAAGGGTGGAGTGAGATGACAAACTGGAGAAAGATACACAACGTTTCCATAGGATAATAAGAAAACCTGAATATGTATGTATTTAGTTTTAAGTGATTTGCCTATAGTTTTTCTAATCATAAACTTAAAATAGAATTATCACTGTGTCTTATACTCTGATCATTGACATGTGATATGAATTCATGATATTTTATCTTAATCTTGGGCTCAGGATGCTATCACATTAAGTAAATTATCTTTACAGTAAAAGACTGAATACTGACAGAAATACTCAAGTTACGTTGTGTATTAAGACCCTGCTTTTAAAAATTCTTCCCAATGTGAAGAATTTGTATTTGAAGATTGTTTATACCTTTTTTGTCCAGCAATTTATCACCTAATGGACAAGGAATTAAGGCATTTTTGTATGTCCCTCTAAATGTTTGATTTGTTGACTTGTAACCAAGGGAGAGTCAACAGATCACTTCTGATTCCAAGAGAGATGACATGGGCTGCGTAAGCTTGGAGAGAGGCGTTGACTTATTAGGTCTTTTCTTATACATGGCTTAGATCAATATAAGGTGATGCTTCCATTGCATTGCACATCTTATATTTTCTGTGTCTGTGGTTTCATCAATTATTCAAAGCTAACTGCCTCATGTAAATGTAATGATCACTTCAGTTGATAGCTTTAAAAAGGCTATTTTTGTCCTTAGGAAAAATTTTCTTTGTCATCACTTTAAGATCCAGGAACCTCAATCTTGCAACAAGAACCATTTTGGCAGATAATAAACATGTAAGAGAAGAACATTCTGTGAAGGGCAAGGCTACAACCTAAGTAAATCAGGTCCATACCAAACAGGCATCCAAAACCGTTTTCGAAAGAAGTGCCCTGAATAGAACACTGAGGTTGTCACTACATCAAATGATTTCTTGATGTGCTGTAGTTCTTCTGAACCACATTAATGTTTATTTATATGTATATTATAGACATTGTATGTGTTTCATATGAGATATCTCTTCACAGAGACATTTTTAGGTAAGGATGGTAAGTCGTCTGTGTGTCTTTTTAAGTATACAATATTAATATCTCTTTGTAACAGCACCAGCTAGATTATTTACAGAATGGAAGACCTGTTAGACCTTTCTCCTCCACTCTGCATGTCAGCTACGTAGGGAGGTAGTGCAATGCTCTCTTTTCAGGGCATTTCTGTTACAGAACATTCTGTGATCAGTGCTGACCTGACCAGAGTTCATTGGATTTCCTCTGTGTTTCCTTCTGTGTGCCTTTACTGCTCTTGCATGCAGAGAAAGGAATAGGGAAATAGTCAAGTAATTCTGAATCTAGTAACACAGAACAATAATTCTGAAGAAGTAAAAAACACTCATCTTGGAGAAGGCAAAGCTAGCTGAACGATCTGTTTTGTACAACCGAAGAACTTGGGGCTCTCAGTTACATTCATAAAACTTCTCTCCCAGCTGACATTTGATTAAAAGTTTAAATTAGTATACATGACAACTAAAAGAGAGTGCATGCTAACATTTGTAAGGATGGGCAGTGTTCATTCAAAATGGTGAAATGACATCATTAAGAATTAAATCCAACTAGATGAAAAATGAGAATAAATACCAACTGTCTGAGTAACAGTCAAATGCTTAAATATGTGGAGTAGGACAGAGTGCAAGGGAAATGTTACCCTTGTTTTACAGCTAAAGTACCCACAGGTAAAACCCACTGCAAGGCTAATACTGAGTGTCTGGCAGGGCGAGAGTTGAATTATCCTTATCCTTTCGAAAGTATAGAGAAATAAGAATTATTGCTTGTAGCAATAGGAGGGGCTGGAATTGTTATGCGACACACAAGAAAAATTGTCATAGTCTATGAACAAGGGAACTCCTAGAGAGCTGGCTCCATATGCTTAGGGGTTTTTTTGTTTTTTTTTTTTTTTTGGTACTTATTTGTTTGTTTCATTAATGTTGGCCTATGGTATAATGAGTGTATTTTGCATATTTCATTAGGCTTATTTCCAGCTGTGCTGTCCCTGGCTATGTTGTATAGCTGTGAATAATGAATATCTGAAGTTGCCACTGGCATCTGTGAGAAGCATGAGTAAAGGATCTCAAAAAGCAGGATCAGGTTTACAAGTGGATTCTCAGTTCTAATGTTACTCTCTTTGGATTTGTGCTTGGTGTCAGAGAGGGCAGAAATTTTGAAAGAAATAGTAACATCTTTTATTTTACTGACTGAAATATTCAGAATATAGGAAAAATATCAGAATCATGAGAGGCTTAACTGAAGCAAGAATAGAGTAAACCTGCCTCTAGCCTCTTTACGACTAAAATGAAACCCACAAATATTCAAGTTAAAGAAGTGGTCCTGTATAGCGTCCCGTCCATTCCACATTCTAATTTTGTGTCAAGGAGCTTATATTTCGAAATCGTTTCTCCTTTTTTTTTTTTNCAATAGCTACCTCATGAACACGCAGTCATAAGTCATCGTTTTAAGGCCTTCCAGGGCCACCTGTGTGTGAGTCTAAGGGATCATGGTTCATGCACCAAGAGCTGAAAGAAATTGGTGAGAGGATGACTATCCTGGATTCAGAAACCCTGCAGACTGTTGCCTTTCTGAAAGGACTTGTCTCTTCCAGGACCTCAGCATGTAAGTTATGCCATCATTGGCTCCAAGGACTGGGGTATGGCAGGCTATGAGTTAATTGCTGGAAAGAGGGCTGGTACCCTGTGAGTCAAAAAGTTAACATCACTTACTGGATGCATTGAGGGGAAAGAGACAGTTTTAGTGTCAGTGACTACCTCTGTACTAACAAGTTGAACAGTGCCAGGGCTTCCCAGCTGCCGAATATGATTTTATTTATACTGGTGTTGTGTTGTCAATGGCATGTTTTGCCCCCAGCCATGTAATGCTATCTCAGAAAATTCCCATACACAGCTTGAAAGTCAGCAAGAATCGAAATGGCAGATGAAGAGGGAGCCAGCCTGTGCTAGAGAACAAGCGTTGGGTACATTTACCTTCCTGGTATAGACATTAGGTATCCAGGGAGTAATGTTGTCTTGTCAGCAGTCCAAGGGGGGCGGCTGCGAAGCTGTTGCATGCCATGAGGTAACCAGGGCTGTAGTACAGACCTGGCGAAGGCTATTTTTGGACATCGTGTTTGGGTCTGACCAGAAAGTTTAGTGGATCCCAGTGGTACTTTCTTTTCAGAACAGGTCATCTTCTCCGTAACATGGAATGTGAATCATCATCCGTGTAAAAAAAAAAAAGATGACTTTTGATTTGGTTTCCTGTTACATATAGTTCTCCACATGGAGGTCACTCCTGGCCATTGTCTCGTTTCATATTTGAAAAGGCAGCAGATAAACAAAAATGGCCGTGGAAAAATGGGACTCCTTGTGAAATTTTGGGAAAACAAAACCAACACCAACACCTAACCATTACACTTCTGAAATGCCACCATAATCCCTGAAAAGAGTTTTATATCAGCTGCTTCAGTCTTCTAGTTGCTGGCTTGTTTTGGGGCTGCCTCCTTGAACTACATCTCCCATGATGCCCTGCAGCCTTGGCACTCCCCTCCCTGCAGGATGTCTGGTGCCTGCAGGCAGACACCTGCCTTTGCTGAATCATGCGTGATGGCATCCCCTAAGAAACGTTTTTGCAAGCAGACATTTTTATGCCAAGTATTTGGGTCAAAATCCTGTATTTGCAATCTGCCAAGTCCTTTGCGGTTTATGAAGAAAAGCCATGCAGCCCAAGGTGTAATGGCTTCAACTCTTCACTCAGCACTGAAAATGCTCTGCAGCATGGGGAAATTGCTGCTGCCCCCAGCTGATAGGTAGGGACACCAAGACATGTTATCTAATCCATGGTGAATAGCACAGCTTGGGAACTGAGCTCCGATCGGGTGCCCCCTACCAAGTTCACTACAATAGGTGACTTAGAGGTGAAAGGCTGCAGCTGTGAGACAGCCCTGTTTAGCAGCGATTAACATTCCTGAAAAGCCTGCCCAGGTAGTCATGATTTATTGCATGTGAGAGTCTTTATATAGGGCTTTACGTGCCAGCTTTAGCAAGTTCAGATGCCTCCAACTCTGAATTTTAATTTGTATTATTCCTGTCCTTGATTTAAATGAGAAAAATTCCTCAATGTTCTACAGGAACAACAGAGATATGTCATTTCTTCTGGAACAGGTGAACAGCCTGGTGCTATAAAACCTCACTAAGGCGCTGAACAGATCTGTTAAAGAAGAAAAAAAAAAAAAAAAATCAAAACCAGAACTGAAAATTCTAATTCAATTCCTTCCTGTGCTGGCACAATAGAGGACCAGCTGCTACTGCATCACCAAAGCTTCCCTGCCTGCAGTGGTTTTGCGGTCCTGCCTTCAGTGAGGAGGTACCTCCCCTTCTAACGCAGCAAAGCTAAATTTAGCCTCTGCAGAGTGCACATTTCCTATATTTAGTGTTGTGAAAGTCAGACTTCAGCAAGTATCTGGCTAACAGAGGTGCTCTGCAGTCCAGGAGACAGAAATAGAAATGCAGCTGAGTGCCTCCTTGGGTTTTCCCCCTCTGGCCAGGCAGCAGCGACAATGGAGGGGCCTGTGCGGGGCTGGACTTTTCAAAAATATGTATCAGGGTAGTTATCATGGGATTCCTGAACGTGAGCAGGAGGAGCTGCAGAGCCCAGTGCCGCTGGGGGGAGGCTGAGCATCGCTGCTGGCTCTGTGACAGAGGCAGGCTGCTCGCACAGCCCTGGCAGCCTTCTGGGGACGTGGCGGCGTTGGCTCTGGCCGGCTGGAGCACCATCCCCCAGGGCCCAGCCTGCTGCAGGGGCCGGTTAGGCTGCCTTTTACTCCTCTGCTCAACAGTTGTATGTCTGTATATCATATCTACGGAAATAGGTGCAAATGTGTGTATGTACAGCAAGGGCCTGACTCCCATCCACCCAAAGCTTGCCTTGTGTCACCTTGGCAAGATTTGAAAGGCCATGGAACAACATTTGCTAAGCCAGATAAGGTATTTGGTGGCACTCTGCATTGGGTAAGTGCAGGTGATGGCAGGTTGCAGGTACTACAGTAGGGCTGGAATAGCACCATGGCTTGCACTCCTTTGGCCCCCAACCATGTGAATGAGTGGGGTGGACATGGTGGCCCGCCCAACAGCAGCTGTGCTCCCTCTGCCCAGCTCTGCACCATCCCCCGAGCACGGTGTGCACCGCTAGAGGGCTCGCAGACTGTGTCTCATCACATCTGCAAGCAAACGTGCCTTCGAATTGTAAGATGTGCCGGCGCTGAATCCTTTTGTGCCACCGGGAGCGTTAGCAGGGTTAGTGCAAGTAGGCAGGTATTCAGTGATCTCTTCAGACCGCCTCTTGGGTACTGCAAGCCATCCGATTTAATTCCTCTGTGAATCAGAAAACATCTTTAAGGCAAACATCAAACTGATTTGGTCGAACAGATCACTGTTGTTTTTTCATTCAAGTCTGCGGAGTCTGCACCTTGAACAAGCTTGATCAGAAAGGCTGATACACTACAGAGACAGCTCTCCATCAGGGTGTTTGAAGAGCCCTGTGGGAACTTGTTTTCAGAAGAAATGTAAATGCTGTAGAAAAAGAAGTATGTAGGGCTAGAAAATTCTCAAAGTGATCCCTTGCTGTCCTAGCCATCAGGTCAGGAAATGGTCAAACTTCCCTAAGATGATCCCATTCTTACCTAAAAGTAACCACGTTTTTTCTATCTCCTGTATTCCTTCTGGAAGGCTATTCCAGAACAGCACAGGAAGAACCATTTTCTCATCTCCAGCTTAATTTTATTGTGGCTCATTTATTCCCATTTGTTCTTGTGCCATTTGTTCTTCATTAGTTTTTCTTCCTCCCTGATGCATCTCATCTATAAATATACCTGGGATAATCATATTTTGTGCCAGCCTTCACTTGGCTGGGCTAAATAAACAGAGCTCTTCAAATTGCAGATTTTGAAATAAGCTTAAGGCATAAATGGTCCTTTTTCACCTTCTTCTTCCCCTTTGTCCATTAGAGAGCATTGCACAATAGGGTTAATACAGCATGGGGGAAATTGGCTGTTATATCTTATTCTGAAGTTTGGCATCAGACCATTGCTCTGAGAGAACCATTGTTATGATGCAAATTGCCAGGCACTGGTCTAGATAGGCTGCTTATCTCTTCTAACACTTTGATTTCTAATTTTTTAAAATGCACAATAGGTTAGTTACTACAGAGAAAGTCATACTGTTACAAACCAAGGAGCCTGACCTCAGAAAGGGATTGAGAACAAAACAGCAAGAGCAGAGAAAAAAAGAGCAGAGCTTTCAGAGCACCTCAGGTTTTCTGTACAATGCCAGGATTATATTAAAGGTATTTAAAACAGCATTCAGATATTAGTTGCTTCTTGTACATGGGCTGGTCCTTGGAAAGGGAAAAATGTTCCTAGTGTTGTAGTGGTGTCCCAGACTGAAGTGAGCCTCATATTCCTTCTGCTTCTGTCTCCTGGCTGTGTCTCTGTGCGCATGATGAGTTGCTATTGATGGCTTTTGACCACTCCTTTAAGCTGGGTGCAAGCAGCAAGGAGCTGGCAGGGGCTGAACACTGAATCTATGTAAGAGTGGAAAAGAGGGAAAGCATCTCTGAAGAGCGAGACTGGGTCCATGCAGCAGTGCAGAGCTTGTGGCTGAGAACAAACTGATAAAGCAGTCAGTAACTGTTGTCATCTGTGGAACCACGAAACCTGAACTGTCCTGGGTCAGAAGGTGTTTGCTGCATGCTGCTGCCATGAATGACAGGCACAGAGGTAATCCTGTGCTGCTCCAGTTCCAATTTCACTTGCGTGTTACCCGTAAAGTGTACTCTGACTTGAGTGTTCATTCATATACACAAACATTAAATGTATCTGCAAAAGCGTATCTATCTTGACATCCTCTGGCCCCATGTTGAGGGCAATGTTTTTATTAAAGAAAAAGAAAAAAAGTCAGTGTGTTGGGGGAGAAGAGAGTGCATTATTCTAGCTGGATGCCCAAAGCTGCTAGAAGGGAATGGAAATGGAAGAGAATTCCATGCTGAAGGCAATTAGGGAAGGTGAAATACTGAAATGAAGTGAAGGCTCCACTGCGCTCAGAGTTAATGCTGAACTTCCCTGGTCTGGGAAAAAATGCTGAAATATCAATGCTCAATTTTCTGTTAATTTGTTTAATGTGCTACTAAATGACCCAGCACACGTTGTTGTGGGCATGGAATAGCAATGAATCAGCCGGTGTCCTAATGACTCCAGGCAAAGACTCAGTACAAAGAACACCAGCTCTGATGTGTGATCAGACAGCACGTGAATGATCTAATCTTACCTCCCTGGTAGATCCAAGACCCACAGGGAATGGAGGCCTTGTTTGGCAAACAGTGCTCTTCTCAATCAACCTGTACTTAAAGAAAGGTGGTGTAAGTAAGGTGCAGTACAGCCGCTTCTGCAGCAGCCGATTAATCCCAAGTGATTTCCTATGGCCTGGCTGTGTGGCCGTCACCAAGGTGATGTCTAACACCTGGGGTCCCAGCTGGGTATCACCCTCAACTGCATCACCTTAACTGCAAGGTGTGAGCAGAGCTGGGCCCCCTGCATAAGGCCAGCAGAGAGCTCTGTGTCACATGGAGAAAGGGTGCTCCAGGAGGTCTGGCCGGGGTGGGCCCCTGTAGGCAGTAACATGGCGTGGCCTCCGTCTGAGCCTCCAACCTGTAATGTGTCTCTGTATCACTTGGTGCCAAAGCTGCAGTGAAAACCAGCTCTGCTCAGGCCAGCAGGCAAATTCCCAGCGACTCTGAGGGCAGGACTGCCACCTTTCGAGCTACTCAGTAGTGCCATCCTTCTCGCAGCCATAGCCTAACTAGGCAGGAGATACAAAACTGTTAGTGATTTTTCCCTTTGTGCTCCTAGTTCACCTGCTAACTAGCAGCCGAGCGCCCATTTTCTGTCTCTCAGGTGCTTACTTCTGTTGCCAAAACGTCTCTTTCCCTCCCCAGCAGGCAGCATTAAGAGAGGATGACACCCCTCTCTCCTTCCCCAGATGGTCACTGCTGTCTCCTCAGCCACCAACTGCCGAATGTGAAAAGATTCATGACAGGAGAGTTGACATAGTGAGAGGCCGAGAAATTCCCTGGCTTGTAGTGCTGTCCTCAGCCCGACCTTCCTCTTCATCTACATTTTCGTTGCTGCTCAGGGTGGAGGAGGGAGGCCGTGAGTCATCCTGGGGGCTGATGACTCATATTTTCAGTCAGAGCCTGAAGTGTGCTCAGGGTGTCTTGAGGCTATGCCCAAGCTTCTCGCTAGGGAGCTCAGCAGAGGGGAGGACTCTCTCTGTCGGGGGTACGTGCACGGGTTTTCCTCACAGTGATTTCCAGCCCCCAATTGTCTTTTCTCTGTATCACTGTTTCCTCCCTTGCCAGCAGCTTTTTTCTCTCCCACGATCCACCTCTGCTTTGCAGTTCCGGCGTGAATCTCTGGAGCGCAGCGTGTATTTTCCATACACACTAACATTTTCATCTAACGTCCCCTACTCTTATGCTGCTCAGAGAGAACATACAAATATTTATTGTCTATATGAGATGCAGCTCTGTCATGGCTTGGAGAGCCTGCATCAGTATGCTTTGAGTTGTTCTAAGGAACACTTACCACCTTCTTTTGAGCTCAGTTGTTATTGAAGTTTATGTGCTGCTGTATGTCATCCCTCACAGATAGTATCACCGTGGGTTCTGACTTGTATCTGTAGGTCTTAAAATACCCCTCCTATCCGCAGTTGAGGTTTGCATATCAAGCATGGTGACTGGCTGAAGCAGCTGCTAGGCCCAAGAACTACTCGTCTCCTTCTCTTGTCTGAGCCTCATCTTCACATCAGACTACGGTCTTAAGCAGCATGCATGGGATCTTGGGGGAGAATGGCAGCTAAGAGGTTGTCCACAGCTGAGGGTGATCTGCTCCAAAAGGAGGTGATGAGAGACAGTCTTGAGATGGTTGGTGAGAAGTTGCAGGAAGGCTTGTGTTTGAAGCGATACTGGAGGGGGAGCAGAACGAGGAGGGTGCATGAGAGGTGCAGTACAATGCGGAAACTGGAAAAGAGGACAGTATTGGAAGGTAACAAGTAATTGAAGTAACCTTTCTTTCCTCCTTTGAACTGAGAAATGCGACATTCAAAGGCACCAAAGCAAAAGGAGAAACCAAACTATTTGTATCAACTGAAGTGTTGGCAGTGCTTCATTGTCACTCTGTGGCTTTTAACTGAGGTTACCCAGAAACAATAAGGGGCAGAAGTGTTTTACCATGACTGAGTTCTGACTAGGGGAGAGTTTGTTGGGGGGNAATGAAAAAAACAATGTGTTTTCCTCAGTCTTTTCAGTTTCTCCTTTACTCGTAGACTGTTTAACTAAAGCACACAAAGGGAAGTGATGCAGAGAGGTTACAGTCCGGTTCCATCATGTTCTTTCTCTGATTTCTTTCCTTTTCCCTAAACTGAAAATAAGAAGACAGAGAAGAGAAGGACATGTGGGGGTCCTCATTGGGGGGGGGAAAAAAAAAAAAAAAAAAA
>VXAV01010325.1:60109-73619 GCA_013399715.1 Alectura lathami
AAAAAAAAAAGTTTTTAATATTACTGCAAATACTTTTCATACGTTTTTTTAAGATAGCCAAAGATTCTTTGTTGGCGAAGCAAATAAGAACAATGTGAATTGAAACTTTCAACTAGTCTGTGCCTGACAGAAGGAAAAAGTGGCTCCTGATCTCTGCATACATCTTTGCTGCAGAAGATTTAAAGATGCAATATACACGAGAAGGATGTAACTACTACACCATTTCCCAGACTGCAGTGCATCACACATTTTGTGCGATAAGTTCAAAAACTTGTATTTCATCTGAGCCAGCTCATGACGGACAATAAAGAAAGGAGTTTTTAGCAGGTTATGGAGGAAGTGAAGTCATTCAGCTCCCTTTTCTAATCTTGAAGTTTAAAAAGAGTTATCAGGCCAAGAAGCATATATAGAGAGAAGTTCTCAGATCAAAGTGTCCCCTAGAAGAAAAGATTCACTGCAATGAAGTAGCTTCCAAAAAAGTCTGGATGGTTGCAGTGTTCCTGGAGCCAAGGCCTCTGGAAGCTGCCAGCTGTGTTGTGTGTCTTTTGGCACCTCTGCAACATACGCAAATAGCTGGAGACCTTTCTGCAGCCAGGAACAAGTGAGATGAGAAAAGGCCCTGTTTCTAAATTTGAAAAGAAAGCTGTAAACAACAGGCATGCTGATTGTAAGTATGCCAGGGGACTTCAGGAGTCTGCCCTTTGGTCCTCTGTGCAGGCAAGGTCAACTTCCTCTCTGTTTTTTTTGTAAACATAGACTGTGCGTGAGCATGGTCTGGGACTGCTCTTTTATCAGGACCAAATCCCAAACTGGTAAGAGGAAGCTTATCCCAGTGTGATCAGAATCCCCGAACTCACACCTTAGCTTTGATAAGGCAATTGCTTACAAATTGTCCGAAGTGGCCGCTTTAACAATACATGGCCCTTCTCTGCTTAATCTCACCTTTGTAAAGGGAAAATCAGAGCAATAAAGGCCTTAGGCCTTGGTTCTCTCTGCTAGGTGAAGTAAATGGCAGTTCACTACAATGTGAGTGATGAGAGTCCTCATGCTACCACTGTCCAGGACCACCAGGTTTTTGGCATCTGCCCAGGTGGATTTGTAACAGATGCTAGATGTCTTTGCTGTTCCCTAGTCCTATTCAAATGCCAGCCATATTTCCAGCCTCCATAAACTCTGCAAACTCCCCACGGTGGACCACGGATTCTGTTGATGATATAGTTTTAACCACCGCTAGTCCAGTCAAGAGACAGCAACATGGTTTACTGAGATGAGCAAAGCCAAATGTTGAGGAATCTTTTCCCAGATTTCCATTAGAGGTCGAGTCTCATTTTAGAATGGTGTTTATTCCTGTCTTAAAATTTCACTCTATTATTTTGCAGAGGTGTTTATGTAATTTCATGCTTCTAAAGAGAAGCATAATCCAGCAAGATAACTGAAGATTTTTCCAGCTACAGAGTTGTGTCAACAGCATTTTAGTTCATTTAGAAAAACAGGTTGTATACCGTTATAGGTGGTATTGTGCATCAGTGAAAACCGTAGCTGAGTAGGCAGCTGCACATGGTACATTTCACATCTCATCTACTCATAGGCACTAGAACAACTTTTTAGTTATTCCTTCCTGCAGGCAAGGTTGTGATCTCAGAGAAAATGTAAATTAATTCCTGGCTGTAGAACCATAGAATCATAGAATGTTTTGGGTTTAAAGGGGCCTCAAAGCCCACCCAGATCCAACCCCCTGCTGTGGGCTGGCTGCCACCCACTGGATCAGGCTGCCCAGGGCCCACCCAGCCTGGCCTTGAGCACCTCCAGGGGTGGGGCACCCACAGCTGCTCCGGGCAGCCTGGGCCAGGGCCTCACCGCCCTCTGGGTGAAGAATTTCCTCCTTATATCCAAATCTACCCTCTTTTAGTATAAAGCCATTACTGCTTGTCCTTCCACAACGCTACCTGACGAACAGTCCCTAGCTTTCCTGTAGGCCCCCTTCAGGTACCAGAAGGCCAGTAGTTTTCCAGAATCCACAGCCCCTTTATCACAAATGGTCCAGGAGTATTCAACCACATACACAAAGCTTGTTTTTCCCAGGTTACTTCTAGCCTGCTATAGTTTTTGCTTTTTCTCATCTTTTCTGTGGTGTTCTTGGGAATGTTATAATGCTGTTCAGTGATTGCACCTGTCACCACAATACACTCAACTTTATTAGTTGTATATAATAATGTTTAGTAACATCCTCAGCATCCTCAGGACAGCACAAATGAGATCAACTTCTCTGTTTCACAAGGGAGCACTGTTCTTCCTGTTTTATAGTCAGAGAACAGGGCCTTGAGGAGGCTATCAGGAAAACCCATGTCAAAACATGGTTTGTTTTCTGTCTTTTCTATTATTCTAGTCAGAGGACAGTGCTTCCTCGCTGGCATTCCTCTGGTGCGATGCATTACAGCTTGCTTAATTACCAAGTACTGGTGTTCTTCTCTGCGAGAATATTTTGTTCCCAAATCTTCATAACTTCAAGACACAAAAAATAACTGCATGGATGAAGGAGCTGTTACTTTAGAACAGCTGTTGAAATGCACATAAATACCCTGCTGAAATTGCTTTGACTGTTTTGCATATCGTTTACATTAGTAAGAGGCCTTAATAAAACTTTCTAGCATGAAACTTCAGGTCGTGCTTATAGCGAGTGCTGGTACAAGTTGGAGTAGATTAGAGCACTGACGGAATTCTGTTCAACTGAGTTATGTATTGCCCGCAGAAATGACAAAGGAGAAAATTGTCTTAGGGACAGGTAGTGGAAGATGCTTGTTTTCACCTCTTGCGTATTGACATTTCTCCATTCTATCCCCAAAAGTTCCTACTTCTAATGGCTTCCTAAGGTACTCTGTGCTAGGCATTTGAATGGCTTCAATTCCATTCCCAGTCAAGTGTTTCTGTAGCAGCATAGCTAATGCCCTGTTTATTTTTTCTCTGTCAGAATGCGGCAAGTATTAGGACAGTGGGGAGACAAAGCTGTTGTCTCAGTGTGGGGCTAGACTAAAAGCTCATTATGGTGAGGTGCGGAAGAAGAGAGGGCTGCCATCTCGGTGACACTGTTCTTACAGGTGGATGCTTTTTGTTCTCACACAATGAGTTGCTGAGTGACTGACATAAAAACACAGACATAGCAAAACAATATGTACAGCTGCATGTCAAGACATTTAGTACATCTACAGGGAAACTTATCAGCAGAAGTGGATGCAGGCATATACAAGTTGATCAGATCTTGAGTGGGTAAATTGCTCAGTGTGTTGACCTGCATGGAAGTATACCAATTAATTATAGCTGATGATTTTGCCAGAGGTTCTTTAATTTCTAACATAAAATGCTCCATTAAATGTGGATTTGATATCTGATGTTTTCTCTAAGTTATTATTTCTAAGGCAATTTAATTTCCTAAGTCTAGTAGTAAAACATGCAGCATTTAGCTGTCAGAAGAAATCTGAAAATCTCCTTGCTAACGTTACAGTAGCAGCACAGCTCTACTCTTTTCAATCTATGTCATAGATACAGAGTGGAAATTTTAAAAGTCTCATTTGCTAATGGCATTTTTTTTTTCTCCTCACCTTTCAGGCATTTTTTCAAATTTTCCAAACTTTTTTTTTCCAAACAGAAGATGACTCGCTGAACAAATACTGCAGATTGAAGACAGACCTTGAGTCCCAAGTAGTACTGGCAACTGAAAGCATTGTGATTTTGCCATGAGCTTCACGTAAGGCCCGGAACAAACCATCTCTCACTTTGCTGTGTCGTCATTCTTCTGAAATGGAGGGCAGTTGCACTGCCTTGTCACTGAGAGGCTTGAGCACATAGACATGCTTGGTGAGGCCGAAGGACAGCAAAAATGCTGCCATGTAAGTAAATAGTAAGTGTTGTCAACATAGGTTATTTATATGTTTTCTTCATGAGCTTGTGCATGCCTCCTGTCATGTCTGTTGTAACTATTTGTTGTGGGAGATGGTCCTTTACCTTCCAATACACTAACTCATGCTTTTTAGCTCTCCAAGTCATGGTATAGTCCCCAGAGAAAAACATTACCATCTGTCTTAGATTAATGTGGCAAGGTTTTGACAGTGTGTTACTGTAGGAGTGGCCTTTATGAGAAGAGGCCATGGGCAGCCCCATGCTGGACACTGTTGGTCCTAGCTGACTCCAAAACAGGCGCTGCAGGGTACAGCTGAGCTTGTCAGCAAAGCTGGAGACACCTCTTTGAAAACATTTTTAAGAAAGGTCAAAATGCTACACAACAGTGAGGATGCAACCCTGCAAGCACAAAGGTCAGAACAGAAGCAGGGAGAAGAGGTGCTCCAGGCACCAGAGCAGCGATCCCCTTTGCAGCCTGTAGAAGACACCATGGTGGAGCAGGTGGATGTTTCCCAAAGGAAGTGTGGCCGTGGGGAACTGACACTGGTGCAGTTTGTGAAGGACTGCAGCCCATGGGATGCACCCACATGGGAGCACAGGCAAAATGTGAGGAACAATTATATTTTCTCCCTCTGTCCTGTTGAGAATGGGGAGTAAGAAAGCAGCTGTGTGGATGTCTGACAGCCAGCTCGTGTTGACCTCTCACTGGATTTCAGAGTTTCCCAGCACATCACTGTGGCTTTTCTCTAGTTCCTTGACCTCTACATGTCAGGCAAGGCAGATTGCCTCACTGAGCAGCTGTGGCTGGCTTCTGGGCTCCTCTCTAATGGCAGCTCTTCATCATGTCTCTGCTCCTCTCAGCTGATG
This sequence comes from Alectura lathami, assembly GCA_013399715.1. Taxonomy (NCBI): domain Eukaryota; kingdom Metazoa; phylum Chordata; class Aves; order Galliformes; family Megapodiidae; genus Alectura; species Alectura lathami. Next base: position 64,871 of record VXAV01010325.1, read on the forward strand.
GTGTGGGAGGGGCAGCTGTGTCAGGTTACACGGCCGGCCGCGCAGCTGTGCAGCACCCACATTCTTGCCATGGCTGTGTCCACTCTTGGCAATAGCTTGCCCCCCTCTGAGCTTGCTTGGGCCACACCATTTGTAGACCTCAGCACTGCACTGAAGGGCAAGAGATTTCCATTTGAAAGCTTTTCTTCATGATCCTAAGAGATCACATTTTGAGACAAGATGTTGCAATCTAAAACTGTAGACTGCGGGGCGGCCATGCAATGGAGCTCATTCTTCCACTCCAAAACTGCTGCTAGCATCTGGAAGATAATCCCAGTTCAGAAACTGGGAGTCATCAAGGTTTGTGGGAGTAAAGGGGGATATAAATTTTGCAGCCAATAAGTGGGAAAGGGTGGTCATTCTTACGTGCCTGTCAGGTAGTTGTATGGTTGTATAAGTGCATACTGTGTTCTGATTGACCAAAAGCAGTGAAATAATGGTCTTCAGTCATTTTTGTGGTTACATTGCTTTATTCTATTTGCAGACTGATAGACAGTTATACAGAAAGAAAAAGATATATTTTCAGTTTGCTTTCTGAATGTGTATGTTGGCTTGGCAACCAGGGCCTCCCTGAGGAAGGACAGGTTTCAGTGAAGTGGTTGCTGATGCTGAGCCCCCATTCAAATGCTGGTACAGCCCATGGAGTAGTTCTGCAGCATCCCAAGACTATGGAATGAGCATTCTACATTTTAATAACTCAAAAAAGAAAACCAAAGTCACACTCAAAGAGTCTCTCTGGGCAGGCTGAACATGATAATTAGCAGTTTGGCAGAATGGGATGGAGGTTCACAGAAATCATAGAATCATTGAATGGCTTGGGTTGGAAGGGACCTCAGAGATCATCCAGTTCCCACCTGCCTGCCGTGGACAGGGCTGCCAACCACCAGCTCACTAGATCAAACTGCCCAGGAACCCATCCAGCCTGGCCTGGAACACAGCCAGGGATGGGGCATCCACAGCTTCTCTGGGCAGCCTAAGGAAAGTGGTTACCACCTGTGTCAAATGGAGAAGGTGGTGGGAGGATAAATTTGAAGGATGGAGGGCAAAGTTTTACCTGCCAAAGAACACTGAAGAAGAATAATCTTGTGCAATTTTGCTTTGATGATCTCTGACAAACTGACATGAAGGCATCTGTCTGGTTTACTTTAGAGCTAACAGTTAATCTCAGCAATCAGCCACTGATGCTGTGATGCATTACAGAGAGAGTCTGTGGTTTGAAAAATAAAAGTGATTTATTGAGAGCAAAACTACACAGTTCTCTGTCAAGACAGAAAGGGAACAAAGAGACTGGTGCATTTGCAACACCACATTTCCAGCAGCCTGATTACAGAACCTACCTGATTTAAGTGAAAGGTGTGACGTGTTTAAACACAATTAGATCCTCAAGGATGCATACAGGTGCCTCATGGCATTCTCAGAAGTGTCAATGCATCCTACTTCAGGGCAATAAGTAAAGTAACTTTATTTCCTTACTTGCATTTTACATGCTTAAATATTTTTTTTTTCTTTTCAGAGCCGATGCTAGGAGGTCAGATATGCCACAGCTTATGTTTAGTTCATGACAGGTGTGTACTTGTGGCATGAATATTGTTTACATATTTTGACCATATTAATTATAGCCATCATACAGCAGGGATATTTTAAAATTGGCTATGTAATTTTGAAGAAATTTGTAACATTATTCTCTCTCTGCCTTCCAGTTCTCATGTCAAATGCATAAACAATACAGAGTATTGTTTACATGGTGACATGTGAAGTGTTAATTGCTCTGAATCTGGAATTATTTCTCCCATGACACTTACTATGACTTCCTCTCTAAAGAATTCTAATTCTTTTCTGGAGAGATTTGATTTCCCAGACATTACTTGATCATGCTTCTTGTTGTAAATATTGGGCAAGACTAGGGAATGAAACCTCACATTTCACAGTCAGGCAGTCAACACACCAGCCGTATACGTTGCAGAATGCACAGGTTGAAATACATAGTAAATACAAGAAACCTCTTAGCTGAACAGTTCTCTTTTTTTTTTTTTTTTTTTTTTTTTTTTTTTTTTTTTTTTTTCTCGTTGCTACTTCCTTTGCTGTTCCTATCTCCCTCCCTTTCCTCCTTTGTATTCCCAGTTATTTCTCTTCGCCTTATTCCTCCCTGCTCTCTTCTCCTTTCTTATATATAGATCCACTTGACCTCTGGTGGGAAGCTACATTTTTAGACCCAATGCAGTGCAGTACTGTAACACAAACCTTACACCTATTGGTAGCTCAGGGTGGCAGGTCTTAACCGTCCCACCCCTTAGACATACAATTCAGGGGAAGGAATGGTAAGGAACAGGGGTTACATGGATACGAGGGGAAGAACCACCACTTTTTGTAGGCAACCGTCAGAAGTGCAGGATGTTTTCTGTGTAAAAGCACAGTATCAAATGCAGGTTGTTACCAAAGGCAATGAAGAAATCTGGTGAAAATCTCTGCTGAAAATCTGTCATAGGGGATCAATGAATTAAGAACTACCGTTGGTGTAGCAATTGCAGATATTAGTGTGAATTTAATTAAGATAAAAGTATATGCCTTAGGATACTGGAAAACTACTGTTTTAAATTATTCATCTGCAGGCTTGTTTACTTGTCAGACAAGAAAATCTATCTGCCTGAGTTTTCAAGCTGTGGACCCATTTTTTTCAGCAAATTTAAAACAAAATACAGTATCACAATGCTTGTTTAAAGGCTGCTCGTACACTTCACGTGTTTTGTTCTGAGGTGATGGCTTTGGAGTTTCTAATTCTTCTGCCTCCAGCCAAGGTTTCTCATGTTGCCAGTTTGGTTCTTACTTAGATGTTTATATTAAAGTTCTAGTTCTGCTGTGAGGCAAGTTGAAATGCTTATTGCTGTCACTCTCTGGCAGTTATGACGTATCTAGAATATAAATCCTATTGGCCAGAAGGGATATAACTGTGATGGTGTTCCTTAAGTGTGCAGGTTAGCTCTGGATGTTTGCCCATCGTTTATGTGGTCCCCCAGTGCAAAACCATCTCAAATCAAGCCATGCAACCTCTACAAAGTCTCCAGGGTGGATTACTCATATCATAGTAACAGCTAAAAGGGAACAAAATAAATTAAAAGGACCGAATAGGTTTGTGAAGGGTTATGGTGGCCACTAAGTGATCTGCAACACTTGATTGCTGATAGCTGCATACAGACAGAAATCACCAAGCAGCAAAGAAGCTGCTGCCACAAGGAAATGCCAGGCTTACACTGGAATTTTGTTTTTCCCGTTGGGTGCATTTGGATGTTATTTTGAGCTATGTAGTGCACCACGGAACTTTCTCTCATCTGATCATAGAACAGTGTTCAGGCTTTAGAATTTCAAAGAGAAGCAAAGGAAAATTTCCAGGAAACCAGGCAGGCCGCTTCCTTTCCTTACAGGACACAGGGCAGTAGGGTCTGGAGGTGACCCTGGCTCATCAGCCTGCTTGCAGCACAGAGAGGAACCCCTGCAGCCTCTTGTACTGGAGCTGCGCCTGGTGGTACTTGTCCTCCACCCACAGAGCTGGTTCCCAGAGAACAGCAGGGCAGCCAGGTTACCAGCCCCTCTGGGAGCTGCATTCCTGCTGCAGAACGCTGGAGACAGTCTTTGCAAAGTTGCCAGGGGCACCAATAAAATTAGCAGCTGTTGGCATGCTAACGGGCTTGGAAGGTTGTCCTGCAGGTAGTATCCTTAATCCATCAAATCGTAACTCAGTGGTGAGGAAGAGTGAGAATCTGTGGTGAAGCGTGAGCCAGGCTCCAGTACGAGCCTGGGAGGAGGCGAATGAACCTGAGAACAGGATTTGTATTATAATTAATGCCATTGAACTGTGCTGGATAATAGTTGTTCTTTCTGTAAAATCACTGTGGATGATGGCTTGAAAATGCAAATAGTGTCTGGCTAGCTGTCAAGAAAATGCAAGTAAAGGCAGCTGCACTCCACAGAGGGCACAGCAGTACCTGCCTGTATTACTGCTGCTTCGGCTCTTGGAGGAGAAACAGGGTGACACAGAAATCTGAGTGAAGGCAAAGAACGGGAGGCACACAGTACTGAGCTCTGTGAATGGACGCTGCAGGCTTACCCCTTCCTGCCTCAGTGATGGAGCTCTGACCGGTGTCCTCTTAGTGGAGCACAGAAGTGACACCGTCCACTCTTTCCAAGGTGGAGGCTCGTACAGATGGATGAGAGACAGCAGAACAACAGCCTGAGAACAGGAGTTTGCTGTGGAGCTTGGAAACTTAGAATACATACACAGTGCTCGTGTGTTTATTCCATAAAATGTTCCTGAAGGTATCTTTTAATCAGAATCATATCAAATGGAGCATAAGGAGGGACATGAAAGGTCTGAGAAGCGTAAAGGCTACTGAATGATGTGGGGTGGATTTACTTGTCATTAAGTATTAGCAGACTTCAATTTTTTACTCCACACTTCTGAAGCAAATCAGAGCAACAATTTTGAGTTGAAGTTGAAGACTGGTGTGAGTGGGGCATGTTGGTGGCAAGTCACAGGCTGAAGGAACATTCGGAACTTTCTTCCAACCATGGTGCAAATTTATGCTTGGAAAGATCTTTACTTTTGGTCTTTAATTTTGTGCTCTGCTGCATATGCTCTTCACTTTTCCTGACCACTGTTTATGTAGTTTCAGAGGACCGTAAGAGTAATATCCTAGAAATAGCAATTCACAGCAGTGTTTGTGGTTAACCTGCATCTTACAGCACATTGTCAGTGCCCTGTTATCAGCTGCTCATGTGCGTTACCCTCTGAAATTCCAATATACAATTATCCCAAATTCATATCTACAGAAGACATGTTTTGCCATGCTTCTAGCTTCCCATGGGCTGAGGTTTTCACAGCTGATTGAGAGCCTTACACAAAGTATGTATTTCACATCCATTTTTTCTTTCCTTTGGCACTCGGGTATTAAAGCATGAAGTAAGAGACACAGTGGCTTTTCATTTCAATTTCATTTTGCAGGGAGTACAATTTTGAAAGTGAACTGGCTGCCTGCACACTGTGTATTAGCCAAGATAGGATAATTCAGGACATTGTCGAGAGGTCCTAGATGTGACTGTGGGAGCAGGTAATCTTCAGGCGAAGATACCTGCCTTCACCTGGGCCTGACACATCCTGACTTCATGATGACATTTGCTAGGTAGTAAAGCCAAGATGTGACTGGTGTCTTCAGCAGGTTATGGCTGAGCAGAGATGGGGCATGAGGGAGCTGTTCTTCTATGGCAAGTGAGCATGGTGCTATTGTATTTTGCAGGCTGCCTTGTGGGATGCATTCTGAGTCCTGTGTGCATTAGAATTTTAACAAATAGTATAAATATTTACACATTCCGCTGCCTTGTGACGCTCGAAATGGACTTATTCATGAGAAAGAGATGGATGTTATGTGCTTCCCACACAGTCAGCAGGGTATGAACTGATTTTTGACACTATGGTGACTGAACCCATCAGAATCAGAATTTTATGGACAGCCATGACATGACCTTCATCTAAAGACAGAGCTGCAGAGCTCTGACTGTGGCACATGATGCAGGATCGCACATTGCACAACCATTGCTGGTAGAAAGGTTTAATTTGCTGGTGAATACGTGCCTGAGTTTGCACAGCCAGCACTTGGGGAATGAAGAGAACATTATTTTTGCTTTTAGAGACATCAGTTTCGTCTGGAGTTAACGGAAGGCAATAAATGTCGAATGAAAAAGTCCAATATTTAGTGAGTCTCTTCTCAGGGACAGAAAGAATGGCTTCTGAGTTGATTAGAAAGGTTGTATGTGTATTCTCAGTGCTTTATTCTAATCACCTAGCAGGGAGATTTACTACAGGTTGTGTATATAGATAAATGGACAGGGGTGGGTGTGCTGCCTTCTGCAGGTTGCTCAGACTCCCCCTTAAGCTAGGTGAGAAGCACAACAGAGCAAGAAAGGTTTTCCTTGGGCAGATAACCATCAGCCTTCTTAACATTCTGGGCAGCATCCTTACAATTCCGACTTCTGCCCTCTAGAAGGAATTAGGTTTAAATCACCAAGTGATTTTATAGCCAGCGAACACCACATCAGGTGGTACAACTTTTGACCACTGTGAAGCTGGGCCTGACTTAGACTGGACATGTGGACCTGAAATGTTATCAGTCATACTATAACCTCAGTGAATCCCTCATTGCTCCAGACAGATTTATCCAGTTCCCTCTGCATCATTACAAGTGTTTTCCCTTATTCTACTTTTAGTTTGTGTACTAATTATAGCTGTTACTAATTTCTGTGAAATTAATTTTTCATGCAATCTTTGTTTTGTTTCTTCGTTTCTACTATAGCTGCCTTCTTGTGTTCATGAACGACCAAGCAGGCTGACTCTTTTACAGTAAACTAGAAGATAAAGGGAGAAAATGAGTGTACAGGTGCAATGAACATTGTGACCCAACAGTAATTTTGCCAGCTGTTAGCAGTTTTCCAGTTTTATGAGCTCAGTTCTTAACCTGAAAATCATTCTGACCTGGCATTTTATACAGAGATTTATTAGGAATAAGGAACAAGCTGGGTGAATATTCCCTACACATATCTACATGCTTGTATAATTCATTTCTTCTTTCTTTTTTTTTAACCTATAATAATGAGAGAAAAGCCCAAGTGAGAATTGTAGCTTGGCAGAGATTTAGTTTAGTTTGGTGAAAGCATTCTATGTTGTGATGGTGTGAAAACAGTTCTTTGCTGCTAGATCAGAAATGAACGTGTAAATCAACATCTTTTACCCAATTACTTCCCTAATTTTCTTGCTTGATGCAGTGGTTAGATTTATTTCCAGCATTCTGAAAAAATGTAATAGGATGCATGGGCAAGTGACAAGGTTTAATGGCTGACTAAGCCATTAGCTACTTTTAATGATCACCTTCGCCAGTAATGGTACCGGAGGCAAGACTAATTGCTTTTCTCCAAGCCTCCCGTGGCAGAGATCCTGTTGGACAAGGTATTTTGGAAGTCCACATGATTTTGAGAGGCTGTATGCCTGTACCACAGCTTTTCCAACAGTGATTTTCCCAGTGTCATTGGTGTGAAGCCCACCTTCTTAAGCAAGCCCTACATGAAGGTGTTCTCACAAACTAGATTGCAGGTTTCGCTCCCAAAATGTGGGAGTGTCAGAATACGGAATGTGGGAGATTAACATGTAAAAATAAGAAAATGTAGGACAGCTCCACATTCTCTGTCTTTGTTGTCAACATCTAATGAAGCTCGATAGCTCTCTCGGCCACCTAAGAGAGGATCTCAGTGGTCTTCACCGCCAGTTGACTAACCTACTTCTACCTGGGAGATCCCCGCTGACGAAAAGTCTGTACAAGTGTCTGCTGTGCTGACTACTTCTTGCAGCTGAAGGCAAAATCCTTCAAGGTTCAGAAGGGAAAACAGCAGAGCAAAAGTAGCTCATCATTGAGCTCATCACGTGACCAGTGTGCCCTTATGGCCAAGAAGGCCAATGGGATCCCAGGGCACATTAAAAGAGCGTGGCCAGCAGGTTGAGGGAGGTGATCCTCCCCCTCTGCTCTGCCCTGGTGAGGCCACATCTGGAATCCAGTGTGCAGTTCTGGGCTCCTCAGTACAAGAAAGACAGGGATCTTCTGGAGAGAGTCCAGCGTAGGGATACAGAGATGATTAGGGGTCTGGAACATCTCCTGTACGAGGAAAGGCTGAGAGAATTGGGGCTCTTCAGCCTGAAGAAGAGGAGACTGAGAGGGGATCTAATCCATGTATATAAATACCTGAAATGAGGGAGCAGAATGACCGAGGCCGGGCTCATTTCAGTGGTGCCCAGTGACAGGACGAGGGGCAATGGGCAAAAACTGGAACACAGGAGGTTCCATACAAATCTAAGAAAGATCTTCTTTACTGTGGGGGTATCGGAGCACTGGAATAGGCTGCCCAAAGAGGCTGCGGAGGCTCCTCTTTCTCTGCAGGGATTCAAGACCTGCCTGGACGCCTTCCNGGTATTCAAGCCCTGCCTGGACGCCTTCCTGTGTGACCTGCTATAGGGAACCTGCTTTAGCAGGGGGGTTGGACTAGATGATCTCCTGAGGTTCCTTCCAACCCTACAATTCTGTGACTCCATGATTCTGTGATTTCTGTGTTGTAAGGATCTTACTTTCTCCCTTCTGTTGTCTTTTTATTCTATAAGAGAATGTTTCTGATGGCAGCATTTAGAGTGTGCGCGCCTGCAAGCCAACATGTGCTGTTGAAAAGGCTGCCTTGACACTGGCCCTGGTGAAGTTTCCCCATCTTTAAACCCTAAACCTGCAGTTCGGCAGTTCCACATATTGCTTCATTTAAGAAAGCTACCTGAACTGGCTGCCTTGTGAGGTGTCAGCTTTGTTTACTAAAGCTACTTTGATCCGAAATAAGTTGGTAAACTGCTCTGTAGGTGATTAGATTAAGAAGAGGATACATGATAAGAAGGAAGCTATTCTTTCTTTTGTTAGCTGCGTGATCTGCTACGGCTGCTGGATAACTAAATCAAACACCTGTAATGCCATTGTTGACTAATTGACTGGTTTGTGAGGTCAGATTCAGCTGTGAGCAAGATTTTGTCAAGCCATACTGATAAAACTGGGGAAATGGTAACAGTTCCCATCTGCATGGTAGGTTTATCTTAATACGTCCTTGCTTTTTTTTTTTTTTTTTTTTTTTTTTTTTTTTT